>JAOTOM010004631.1:0-55000 GCA_034440615.1 Ashinkailepas kermadecensis | reverse complement strand
AACACTTCCTGTTCATCTCGATACAAAGCTAAGCTATCAATTTCGATCCTGCAGCGTCAATGTCTACGTCACACGAGTAAAAAAAAACTCACATTGTCACACTTGAACTTCAAGAGTCACCTGAATACGACCCAGTCGTATTCTGGGGATCCATGTGTAGTACACATTACCACTGGCAGCAGATTAAAGGAAAAAATATATAACAAGCAGTAAGCAGCATCGCTGAGGCGACTTAGCAACAGGTAAAACGCTATGACGCACATTGGTGTAGCGGGCTCCCCATGTCGCTCAAGGCATTCGATATTTAGCACCGAAAGCAATAGTGCATTTCGGTCACATAACCACGCGACAAAGGTATGTCCGCCATGACTGTTGAGCAACATTGGCGTCCTCCCACGTCCTCCCACATATTCACGCAGTTTTGTTCGGGTGAACGACACACACACAAACACACAGACCTACCACAGCGTTCGGATAGCCGCTGACGAACAAGCTGGCCGCCTGCTGAACCTGCTCCCTGGTCCGTGTGGTCTTGAAGTCCTTGCTGGAGAAGCCAGCAGACGTTCGGATTCCCTCGATGCGGAAGCCAAGGGTGGCTGTCGACGAGATGGTTTCCCTCCACACCATGTACCTGGCGAAGCAGGTGTTTTGACAAGATCGTCTCCTGTCATGGAATGTAGAACAGAGTAGCACAAACTTAATGATGCAAAGATGTGCCCTTGGGTCACTTAAATGTTATTTTCTGAGTCATTTGGGCTGCTGAAGCATGCGGTTGTAATTGATGTTCTTATTAAAACCATCCCTCTCTTCAACAGCTAGAACTTCTCACTATTCCCTTGGTGACTTGAATGCAGCATGTCGGTAACACATGGTGTGGTGCAGGGCTCGATCTTGGGCCCGGTTATGTTCCTAATATTCTCCAATGACCTCCCACAACATATCCCACACGGCAAGATTGTTATGTATGCCGATGATGTCCAGTTCCTCGACTCCGGGAAGCGAAACGAAATCACAGCCATTAGCCAACGATTGAATGAATCACTGTCAGTTGCCTTTAACTGGTTCATCCAGAATCGACTAAAAGTAAATCCCTCCAAAACTGAGATGGTTGTTCTCCAATCTTCTAGACATACACCTGTGAAATTATCTGTTCGTCTGGGCCAGTTAGAAATAGTACCCACGAAGTCTGTGAAATTACTTGGCGTGAAAATTGACTAACACCTGTCCTGGGATGTGCATGTATCTACTGTTGTGCGTCTGTGTAACTGCATACTCATTGGACTCGCTAGACTGCGTCATAAGTTTTCTCACATTACGAGACGGGTGCTAATTGAGGCACTCGTATTCCCCCACATAAGATACTGTGTGTCTGTCTGGGGAAGCTGTAGCAGAGCCCAGAAACGACGCATTCAAAAATGCATCAACTTTGGTGCAAGGATTGTCGCCGGCTTGCACTACCGGGATCATGTGTCGCCCACGTTGAAAGAACTAGGATGGCTCAAATTCGAGGATTTCATATCCGAGGCAGATGCTCACTCAGTTTTCAAAATTATGAACGAGTTCACTGGCCCAGAACTCATTCGCGGTCAACTAAACTGTCGCTCAACTGTGTCGCAACGGAGCACCAGGGCCACGGCTAACGGTGAACTCCAGGTACCACGATGCCGCACAGAATTCGCTCGCCGCTCCTTCATACCGAGAGCTTGCCGGACGTGGAACAATCTGCCTCCAGATGTGAGGAACTCAGGTGGCTACAATGTTTTCAAACGGAGACTTTCGGCCATGCTGCGCACGTCCGGGCTCTAACCTCCGGCCTCCGGAACATCGCTTACATCAGCACTATGATGCCACTCGTTGTTATCGTGTATGCTCGTGATGATGGTTTGTGCTGCACATTAGTGCACTTCTGTGACGGAAACTGAAAAACCCTACTCGGGAGGTTCCGAAATACATTACCATTACCATGTGCAAAGGTCAGCATATGACATGATGATTTCAAAACGACTCCGAGAGAATGGGCCTGTTAAGTGCTGCAACGCGGTTTTCACACAAACCGCAGCCAACACAAATATCTTTAGATCCTAACAATCTTTGCCTTCATGAAGACTCCAGACATTGCCTACAGAATAAGGTATTCAGTAAAAATAATTACGACTGATGTCGAGGCGCCAAATTTCGCTGATCCCCCTCCCTGAGTCTCAACTCTTGTAAACCAAACCGTGCTTGGCATATCATTACTCAAGTACATACGTAATTAACCTGTGACCTTGCAGAATAGCGAACCTACTATTGCATAAATCCTCTCTCGCCATCGTGGTCAACGCATTAAGAGCCCATCAGATCCTGTAGAAGCCGCTGGAAAAAAGTTGTATATATGAACTTTGGTACTCTTGGCGCCGTGTTCTAGGGAGATTGGAATGGGGTTGATATCATTTCGCATCTGAACAGTACCAGGCGCCATTGATTGGAGATTGGACTGCGACATAGGACGGGCATCATACCATTATGGCAGACAACATGTGGAGGACGGTGGTGGCGCGTCATGGGCAGCATAGGTGGCGCTGGTAGCGCGATCGTGGCCAGTATAGGTGGCGCTGGTGGCGGAGTGGAGTCTGCCATATCTGTCCTGCTCACCCACACCCATCACTTCTAAAAGACCAGGTCCCAAAGTGATTAAACGGAACTTATACTTTCCACTAACATAACTTTATCGTATACCGATTAAGTTGGCTTGGTGGGATTGGTTCGCCAGACGGGTATTTCCTCGTCAGACGTGACAAGTTGGTTATCTCAGCTGCCATCAGACATGGTCAGCTGGTTACTCGCAGCTGCCGTCAGACATGGTCAGCTGATTACCTAGGCTTGGTGACCGCCTTCCGGCGATGTTCCTCTTCAGTGGGAGCCGACTGGTCGATCAGCATCATCTTCTCATACATGTCCTGCAGTCAGGCAGTGACGTCATCAGCAGTGGCGTCACTGGTATACGAGCATGACGTCATTAGATATCAATGGTATCAATGGCGATCGAGGTCAATGTCGATCCTGGGTGCACGTGACTTCAGACACAGGTGCGCAGCTCACTAGAGTGATTGCGCGTGTTCGTTGCTCAATCAAGCTCCGGCGCTTGACAGCCAATGTGCTCCAGTGTACAGGCTGCTATGCCTGATGGCGCACCATGCCCGACATGCCTGCTTAACTAAACGACGATATCATGCGGGCAGGCAGGCGTGGGAGGTGGGTAATGTGAAAAGGACCAACACAAATACCACGCGGGCAGGCGGGCGTGAGCCGGGGATAATGTGAAGAGAACCATCACGAATACCACGCGGGCAGGCGGGCGTGAGCCGGGGATAATGTGAAGAGAACCATCACAAATACCACGCGGGCAGGCGGGTGTGAGCCAGGGATAATGTGAAGAGAACCATCACAAATACCACGCGGGCAGGCGGGCGTGAGCCGGGGATAATGTGAAGAGGACCAACACAAATCGTGCAGCTTCACCTGTGATTAGACACAAAGTCCATCAGATCAAGATTAGAATGTGCAATGCTCTTGCTTGGCCAGAACTGATCCGTTAAAATAGTGATGGTGCAACTGCAAACATACACTCCTGGTTTATTGGGTGGTTCTCGACGCACTTTATGCACGCTGGTTGCGTGTTATTATTCGTACTTGTATTTGTATTTGCATTTAACTCCGGCACTTCCAGAAGCCACGCATCATGTTCGCAGAAATGAGTGAGATGAAAAGGAATGGGGATGTAATAGGCGATGGAATGTGGGAATGATTTAAGGCTAGGAATTTACCGTGGGTAAGGTCATGCTGGTGCAGTTGGAAGTGGGTCAGTCGTTATCGGCGCCCCACCCAATGAACGACAGGCACAGGGACATAGGGAGAGCGAACAAGTAAACAAATGAGCGCACTACAATAGAAAGTGATGGCTTTGTAGGTGGTCGAGATTCGATTCGTGATGAGTGGTTTTGGACTCCATGCAACATGGGTAACATTACACCGGTGACTATTTTGTATACACTAAACACTGTACTATGCTTCCGTTTTGTATTAACATTATTTGTGAGTCTAAAAGCTACTTAGACACATCATAATGAACCACATCGCACATCAATACATTGCTTGAGTGATTCCAACTCCTCCATGTGCAAGGAAAACTACATCCTTTTTCTCACATAGTCGTTCGACGGCACCAGGCCAGTAGCTAGCCGAAACCGTTGGGGGGGTAGAAGGGCACAAACTTCTTGTGACATGATTTTACCTAGTGCACATCCATGGGCATGGCTGAAATTCCCGGGTGGGTCGTGGTTTGTTATACAGCTAATGTTCAGTTGTCATTTTCCCCATTCAATCTGAAAATATGTCCAGAAAATAAGGACTTAGATGCCCTGCTTTTGTGAAAGAACCCCAGCCTTGCTCATAGGCGTGATGTTAAGTAGTCGGAGGACATGGGGGCGTGTCCACTGTGTGCACGCACCCACGGCGCCCCAGTCTGACTACGAGCTTGAACCACACCCACTTTTCTCAACTTGGGCTTTTCTTTGGCTTTGGCCAGTTCGTCCTCTTGGTAAGTGCGCACTCCGATTTTGCAGTCCATGACGCACGGCTCATCGAACTCGCTCAGCAGGTCCTGTAGTTGGAGGAATATCTCCCCATCCTCAGCAACCACCTGCAATAAACGCAAACGCTCCATGTCTACGTGCATCTCATCTTCCGCAATCACCTCCAGCAGACTCTGGCAAAATGCAACAATAGTACTGCAGTAGGGGATGCGTGAGTGCACCTTCAGCACTTTCCTGCAACAATGGCAGCGCAGCAGGGCATGCGCGAGTGCACAGTCGGTGCTTTGCTGCAACGGTGGCAATGTAGCAGAGCATGCATGAGTGCACAGTCGGTGCTTGGGGGGTAATTTGGCCTTCCCACGGGCAAGTAACGACAGCTTAATGAATTAATCTCCAATAGTTCATCTTGAACGACACCATTCTGTCATCCGATAACAAAGATCAAGTCTAGCAAGCGACGTGCTAATTTCTCAACTCAGGCCCTTAAATGCTTAGACCTAACCTTTAAGGATGAAGTTAATGGTGGTTGCACGTTCCTGCTGTTGGCTACCAGTCACACAGTCTGACAGCCCGTCACACCAGTCACAGCGGGGCACTCAGTCACACGTCTGGCAGCCCGTCACACCAGCCACGGCGGGGTACTCAGTCACGCAGTTAGACAGCCCGTCATACCCCAGTCACGGCGGGGCACTCAGTCACACAGTCTGACAGCCCGTCACACCAGCCACCGCGGGACATTTAGTCACACAGTCTGACAGCCCGTCACACCAGTCACAGCGGGGCACTCAGTCACACCGTCTACAGCCCCGTCATACACCAGCCCCACCGCGGGGCACTCAGTCACAAGTCTAGACAGCCCGTCACACCCAGTCACGGGGGCACTCAGTCACACGTTAAGCCGACAGCCGTCACACCAGTCACGGCGGGGCACTCAGTCACACGTCTGACAGCCCGTCACACCACACCGGGGGACATTTAGTCACACAGTCTGACAGCCCGTCACACCAGCACGGGACATTTAGTCACACAGTCTGACAGCCCGTCACACCATCACAGCGGGGCACTCAGTCACACAGTCTGACAGCCCGTCACACCAGCCACCGCGGGACATTTAGTCACACAGTCTGACAGCCCGTCACACCAGTCACAGCGGGGCACTCAGTCACACTCGTCTGACAGCCCGTCACACCAGTCACAGCGGGGCACTCAGTCACACGTCTGACAGCCCGTCACACCACCACCGCGGGACATTTAGTCACACAGTCTGACAGCCCGTCACACCAGTCACAGCGGGACATTTAGTCACCAGTCTGACAGCCCGTACCAGCGCCTCCCTCTGACACCTCACACCAGCCACCGCGGGACATTTAGTCACACAGTCTGACAGCCCGTCACACCAGTCACAGCGGGCACTCAGTCACACGTCTGGCAGCCCGTCACACCAGCCACCGCGGGACATTTAGTCACACAGTCTGACAGCCCGTCACACCAGTCACAGCGGGGCACTCAGTCACACGTCTGACAGCCCGTCACACCAGCCACGGCGGGGCACCCAGTCACACAGTCAGACAGCCCGTCATACCCCAGTCACGGCGGGGCACTCAGTCACGCAGTTAGACAGCCCGTCATACCTCAGTCACAGCGGGGCACTCAGTCACACAGTCTGACAGCCCGTCACACCAGTCACAGCGGGGCACTCAGTCACACGTCTGACAGCCCGTCACACCAGCCACGGCGGGGCACCCAGTCACACAGTCAGACAGCCCGTCATACCCCAGTCACGGCGGGGCACTCAGTCACGCAGTTAGACAGCCCGTCATACCTCAGTCACGGCGGGGCACTCAGTCACACAGTCTGACAGCCCGTCACACCAGTCACGGCGGGGCATTCAGTCACACAGTCTGACAGCCCGTCACACCAGACACGGCGGGGCATTCCCAGTCACACAGTCAGACAGCCCGTCACACCCCAGTCACGGCGGGGCACTCAGTCACGCAGTTTGACAGCCCGTCATACCTCAGTCACGGCGGGGCACTCAGTCACACAGTCTGACAACCCGTCACACCAGCCACGGCGGGGCATTCAGTCACACAGTCTGACAGCCAGTCACACCAGTCACGGCGGGGCATTCAGTCACACAGTCTGACAGCCCGTCACACCAGACACGGCGGGGCAGTCAGTCACACAATCTGACAACCCGTCACACCAGTCTCGGAGGGACATTCAGTCACACAGTCTGACAGCCCGTCACATCAGTCACGGCGGGACCACTCAACTCGCGTGCTCGGCGAACCCCTGGCGGCTAACGGCATATCATTATCTTGACCCTGCACAAGTGGTCTGGAGCAAGCTTTATTGGTGTGCAAAATAGTTGGCGTGGGTGCAAGTGCACCAATAAAACACGTAATGCACTTAAGTTGCATCTGCTGACAACCTACGATGAAAGGATGAAGTACGATTTATTGTTCAAACGTTTCGATGCCTGGTGTACTCAACGATATTGCCTATCTCAATCGAATCTTCTTACAGTGCGAGATGCACTATTCCCGCAGAATGATAAAGGGGTCTCGCTCGGGGAAGAATTCCAGTTACACCCGGGTACTACATTGGGATTTCGGTTACAATCGGGCATTTATAATAGCATTCAAAAGTTTGTATTTTAATCCTGTTTATGAGGTGCATTGTCCATTGTGGTATACATTGAACTGAAGCCACAAAGCTTAGATAGTGTGCATAATAACACCGTGAGGATGTAAGCAAACAGAACAAAAGTGGCATATACGGAATGCGTCATGGAATAATCACTGGTAGGAGAGATGCTTCATCAACCAGTGAAATGTGCAACATCACCTGGTTGCAATGCTGCACTGTGTTTAAAGGCTGGCGTACCTGCCCCATGTACTCGGGTACGAACGGTCTGAGCACGTCGGACATGAGCTGTCGCAGACAGGTCTGCTCCCGACCGCACAGCCGCTTCTGAATGGTGCCCTCGTCTCCGGCACGGAAGTTCCCTGTGGACCACAGACACAGGGGTCGCCGGGGTCACGGGACCACGTCTCCGGCACGGAAGTTCCCTGCGGACCACAGACACAGTGGTCACTGGGGTCACGAGATCACGTCTCCGGCACGGAAGTTCCCTGCGGACCACAGATACAGGGGTTACTGGGGTCATGAGATCACGAGTAGGGAAGGCACGTGTTAGGAGGGCATTGGTCACAGATGACGGTACAATGGTACATAGACGCCAGGGACTGACGCATCAAGGATGACAGTGGTCACAATTGACTCAGAACAACGATCGACGAAGTCACGGGTCACAGAACGTAAACGCCACAGGGATACTAGGGCTGCAGGCGCCACAGGTTGCAACAGACTTTCCTTGCAGCACACAAGGTTTGTGAGTTTATGGTGATGCCAGACAAGTGCCACTCGGTGCGCACCACCTCCACCATCGCAGGTGCACCAGGTCGAATTTTGGAACACAATAATGCCGAGCTATGGCTGGAGCCCAGGGGTACGGTGCTCGAGTTATCATGACAAGAGCAGCAGTGACGATGTTGACGTGAAGCTGAGACAGGGCACCACATGAGGTGGCTCACAGGGCACTACATGAGGGCGCTACACATGTCTCACGGGGAACCACATGAGGTGGCTCACAGGGCACTACATGAGGGCGCTACACATGTCTCACGGGGCACCACATGAGGTGGCTCACAGGACACTACATGAGGGCGCTACACATGTCTCACGGGGAACCACATGAGGTGGCTCACAGGGCACTACATGAGGGCGCTACACATGTCTCACGGGGCACCACATGAGGTGGCTCACATGACACTACATGAGGGCGCTACACATGTCTCACGGGGAACCACATGAGGTGGCTCACAGGGCAGTACACGAGGGCGCTACACATGTCTCACGGGGCACCACATGAGGTGGCTCACAGGACACTACATGAGGGCGCTACACATGTCTCACGGGGAACCACATGAGGCGGCGCTGAAGAGTCCGCGGGAGCGATGTTCCACCCGAATGTGGCCGGCCAAGCACTCATCCGAGTCACCAGGAATTGCAATAATCGAGAGGCTCCGTCCAGTTCTAGGTACGATGTTGTCCAGTTCTAGGTACAGTTCTAGGCTCTAGGCACGATGTAAAGCGGAACATCGGTGTCCACTCCGAACGCCGCCACACCAGGCTGATAGTCTTCAACTCTTGTATCTGGTGGTCGTTCTTTAAAGCGTCAGTGATAGCGGTGCCTGTTCAGTGACCAGTGACCCTTGACGAGCGCTGATCGGTTCGTGCGCCTCTGTTCGCCAAGTAACCACTTCCAGCAGCCGCAGCACTTCACTTCATTCTGATGGCATGACCACTGTTAAAAACACCGCGACACGGAATTTTCCGGGTACGTGATCAGTCAATGTATTGGCGGTGAAATCAACCATTTCTCAGACCGCTCATATTCGGCGTTGACCGACATTACGTTACCATGAAGCAAGGCTTCAGACATAGAAGCATCAGACACAGCAAGCTTGAGCCCCATTCCAATAGAGCCACTTGTAGTTGGACGTTTGCACTAGCACACGTCCTGTTCCATTCCGTCCCGTCCCGTCCCGTACCGCCCTGCCCTGTCCTGTCCTGTCCTGTCCTGTCCTGTCCTGTCCTGTCCTGCCCTGCCATGCCCTGCCCTGTCCTGTCCTGTCCTGTCCTGTCCTGTCCTGTCCTGTCCTGTCCTGTCCGGTCCTGTCAAATGACGGGTATATGATTTCGCCAAGAGGATGCAATTTTGAGAAAGCGCCCACATGCAATGAGGGAGCGCCTGCCTCGGAAGTGGGCTCGGAAGTGGGGGTGTTTGGAGGGGCGCCAGTGAATGGGACAATTTCAGGCGGGAGAACGTACACTCGAGCATCCCTCAAGGAGCGCCTTTTCTACTCAGAGGGTCACCTTTGGCTGAAGCATTCAAGGAGATGCACTGGAGCATCCTAAGAGGGACGCCTTGTCAGAGGGGAGGTATTCGGGTCCCAAAGGCCGGGCCGGTCGCTCTTTCGCTCCCCCTCAGATCCGTCCCTGGTCCTGCCCCGTGCCGCGTTGTCCCACCCCGTTTTCTCTTGCCGTCTTGCCGAAGGGGCGATATGTCCTTTTTGATGCCGTCTTTCCTTGCCTCATTTCCTTTAATCTTAACAGGATCTTCTATTATATGCCTGCATTTGTTTCTTGCTCTCAAATTCAATCAAGTTTGTTTCTTGCTCAAAATATACCCACATCCATCTTTATCTGTACTTCCACAGCTTCATCTTCACCATCGTTTATATGTCTATCTCTGTCTCCATCGCCATCTCTATCTCTCTTCATCTTGGTTTCCACCTTGAGTGCCGTCTCACTTCAAATTCCGTTCTTTCCGCCTTTTCCGCCTCCGTCTTTATCTCGCATGTCCCCATCCTACGATCCCCCGCTTCCCACACCTCTCATCTCCTTCTTTTCCCTCCGTTCCGCCCTCCCAATTCCATCACGTTCCCGTCTCTTTGGTCTCGCATTCTCTCTCTCTCTCTCTCTCTCTCTCTCTCTCTCTTCTCTCTCTCTCTCTCTCTCTCTCTCTCTCTCTCTCTCTCTCTCTCTCTCTCTCTCTACATCTCTCTCTCTCTCTCTCTCTCTCTCTCTCTCTTTTTCTTTTTTTTTTTTTTTTTTTTTTTTTTTTTTTTTTTTTTTTTTTTTTTTTTTTTTTTTTTTTTTTTTTTTTTTTTTTTTTTTTTTTTTTTTTCTTTTTTTTTTTTTTTTTTTTTTTTTTTTTTTTTTTTTTTTTTTTTTTTTTTTTTTTTTTTTTTTTTTTTTTTTTTCTTCTTTTTTCTCTTCCTTCTTTTTTTTTTTTATCTCTCCATTGTTGTGCTCTCTCAGTCCATCGGCTGCCATCCCTCGGCTATCAGGCACTCTGCTCTGCGGTCGCCTGATGGCACATTAAACGCCGCACGCAACCGACGAACCGCAGGGTCAGAGATCAAAGACGAAAGGCCAAGATGTCAATACATTATGCAAGTTTAAATGACCGCGCCATGCGACGGAACGGTGGTTAGTTCCTCTTACTCTGCTGCATCGGCAGGCTTCGGTTTTCCAAAGGTGCATGTCATGCTAGCTGCCTTCGTTTGTAATTGTCTTTGACATGTCAATGGCGGAGTAATTGCACATTTAATGGCATCATGCTGTCTACAGTCCATCACGCACAAGATGTACAAGCATCTGACATGCATCAGATGAATCGATGCTTTGACTGTTGAGCACCACGGGTGAAATGGCTCGTCCCTCCACAGAAGGATAAGCCCACAACAGTTAGAATATACCGTCACTCCTACATGGGTGGCATCGGATTTCGCCGCATGTACCTACTACAAGACATGCTCGTGGTCGAGAGGACAGCTCCGGCTCACTTGTTCCATCCATGGACCATCAGTCTGCGCATGATGATAGCTGACATAAACTTCACAGGCGGCTTAGTACGGGCGTAGTCTTAGCAATCTATATCCGAATTACCACAGCTTCAATTGGTGGCTGTGTATTACCGTAAGACCCGAATGAAAGGGTGGGTATTTTCTTCGGGCAAACAGATGGAGCTAAATTATAAGATGCGGGGTAACGAAGGGAGTCGTCATGTACTAGCATTAGTAAGATGTCAGGTCTGTATTACACCGGTGAAGTCATGGAATTATGAGAGAGGTGAAGTGGTTCTCCCGAGGACAAAAAGGGTTTTTCGACGTTCTAGTTTAGACACCCACCATAAAATTGTCTCCGGGTGGTTGGCAGACATAGCTCCCAGTTCTGAACGAGAAGGGAACCATAATTCATTCTGGCGACATTTCGACGCAAGATGGAAATTGACTTTAGTAATGTAAATTGTAAGATGTGGATGTAAATTAAGATGTATGTGAGATGTATGCAAGATGTAAATTAACTTTCGTAAATTTACTTTAGTAATGTATTGACTTCTTAATGTAAAGAGCCAATGGGAAGCAGGAACCCTATTCACGAATTTGACAAAGATAAGCAAGAACCAGGATCCAAACCGGAACTCGGTCAGGAAACCACCAAGAATGGCATCTGGTATGTTTTGTGTAGGTGAATTTGGGTTCAAATAGTTCAACTCGTTAAGGTGTGGATATTCTGATGTGGTGGTGATAAATTGAACACTGGGTCAGGGACGTAGCCAGAGATTCCGTAAAAGAGCTAGACCACAAAACGAAATATCATCCTATTCAGTCGCTTTAGGCGCGCTTCATGGGCCAAAAATTTCTGATTTGGTGTGGTACAAAACTCAAAATGTTTTGTTTCATCTAATGTATTTTATGTCAAAAGACGGCCTCGGACCCCTCTTGGCTGAGCATCTACACAGGGTTGGAAGATTTCTGCCTTTGGATGGGGCGAGAAGGATGTGTTGATTAGCTTGTTCATGTAACGACATAGGAGCAGTATTTCAAATCACGTCCATGGTGCAATAACGCCACACGCATAATAATAAACATAAGCAAAATTGGTGGAATATTACCGCGGTGTCATTCACCGAAGCCCACCCATGTTTCGCCCTACTTCACGGACACCAAGAAAAACGCACATATCAAGTGATTGTGGGACAAGGACAAAAGGAAATTAAGAGTTCCAGTTTGCAGTCCTATTGTGATAAATAATACACCGAGAGCAGAAGCGGTCGAAGCGTCGACAGCTGCATTGCACTCGCGGGCAATGTGCATGGACCACCAGCGGTCAGTGGCGGATCCAGGTCCATACCAGTCCCTACTTTGACCAAGCGGTCAAGGTAGGGACTGGTACCCCAGGTACGAAACCCGCTGGCTGGGAACATCACTGCAGGAGTGCCCCCCCCCGTATGCCAGTTCGAGTGTAACAATGTCAGTCCTATTTTGCTTCCATTTTTATGAAGAGAAGAAGAATCAGTGATCTGGCCATTGGGTCAGCAAATATGAATGGATCATGATTTCCATTGTGATTTCCTCCTTTTGGATGCTGTCTGCCAGTGGTGTAGCCTGAAGTGTGTCAGTTCTTTGAAGACCAGCGGGTCTTGGACTTTCAGGGCACATTTATCTTTCGCTCCTGCAAAATACATTGATTTTTCTCCACACAAAGCACAGCATTGAACACGGATTAAACATCTTATTATCAAAAATCATAAATATTAAACTTAAAAATAAAAGTCTGTCTTAATATGGCTTCATTTTCCCTCGAACGTTGGAGACAACTCTCTAGCAGATACAGCTCCCTGCTGAGAGCCACTGCATTAGATTGACAGGCTACCTTGTAGAAATACAAAGTTACAACACTAGTTACAAGTGACTTAGCTTGATTAATTAAATAACATCAAAGAACTGAAATAACTATGATGACTGAAATTACTGATATTAATACAATTACTACAATTACTACGATTACTACAAAAAGGATATGAAAATGTTGGTGTTGGCTCCCCATCATGTAAACTGCTTAGGAAATGCCTTGAAGAGGACTTGTTCTTACACCAGTTTGTAATGGAACCAACCAGGCAGGGCTCATTCTTGGACCTTGTCTTCTCAGATTTAAGTGATTTAGTTCCAGACTTGACTGTAGGAGAAACTCTGGGAAGAAGTGACCATAACATAGTGAGATTCAAGGCACAGGTAGTAGGGACAATCAAGGATAATTTGGCAAAGATTCCAAATTTTAACAGGGCAGACTTTGACTGCATGAGAGAGGCTTTAAGTGCCATAAAATGGGAAGAAGAATTCTTTGATTTAAATGCCTGTGAAATGTGGGAAAAGTTCAAATCTTACTTGAGGGAAATTCAGATTAGACATGTCCCCCAAAAGCAAAGGCGCAAAAGAAGGGTAGGAAAGCCAGCATGGCTTACACCAGATGTGATGAAAGCAATTAAGGCTAAGAAAGATGCATTTAGAGTATTTAAGGAAGCTTCAAATATCGTAAATCTAAGGTCGTATCAAAAATCTAGAGATGCTGTGAAGCAGAAAATCAGAGCAGCAAAGCGAGCAAAAGAATTGGATTTGGCTAGGGACGGTAATGGGGACAGTAAAAAGTTCTTTAGTTTCTACAAGCTAAGTAAAGTTTCAAGCACAATTCGTCCACTGGAAGTAAATGGGACTATATTGAGTGAGGATGGTGAGATGGTTGAGGAGCTGAGCAAGCAGTTTAAATCAGTGTTTACAGTGGAGGATGTGACTAATCTGCCAACCGTGAACCACAGTTCAGTGACATGTGATCAGATACACGATGTTGATTTCATTGATAGTGACATTGTTTTCAATTATATCAGAAAAATAAAGCCAAACAAGGCAGCAGGACCTGATGGAATTTATGCTAGGGTATTGCGGGAAGCTGAAAAGGAAGTGCCAATTCCACTTAGTATAATATTTTGTAGATCAGTTTCACAAAATGAAATTCCAACAGATTGGAAAAGGGCAAATGTAGTTCCTATTTTCAAGAAAGGAGAAAGAGGGAAAAGTTGAAAACTATAGGCCAGTAAGCATCACATCCCTAGTCTGCAAGGTACTCGAATCAATTATCAAGGATAGAATAGTTAGCTTTCTGGAAGGAAACAGATTGATTCAAGATACTCAACATGGGTTTAGAAAAGGGCGGTCGTGTCTCACAAATCTCTTGGACTTTTGAATTTTGCTACAGAACAATTTGATCAGGGAAATCAGGTTGATGTAGCATATCTTGACTTTAGTAAGGCCTTTGACAAGGTACCCCACAAACGGTTAATGATGCAGCTTCAGGTCAATGGTATTGCAGGTAGCATCCTAAAATGGATAGAGTTGTGGCTTTCAGATAGACAGCAGAGAGTGATGTTAAATGGTACAAAGTCATCATGGCAAAATGTTCTTAGTGGAGTGCCCCAGGGGTCGGTACTGGGGCCACTGTTGTTCATTATATATGTGAATAGCATTGAATGTGGCCTAAGCAGTAAGGTTTTGAAATTTGCGGATGATTTGAAGATCTTTAGGGCAATAACAGGGCACAATGAGCAGGTTTTGCTGCAGAAAGACTTAGACGAGCTAGTGAAGTGGTCCGAAAAGTGGCAAATGAAGTTTAATTTTGATAAGTGCAAAGTCATGCATGTAGGTAGGCAGCATATGAAGGCTCCATACTTGATGGGTGGCCAAGTACTATCTGTGACTCAGCAGGAGAAAGACTTAGGTGTTATTTTGAACACAAAATTGGGGGCATCAGAACAGACCAAAGAAGCCAGGAAGAAGGCACTAAGAATGCTTGGGGCAATACAGAGGAATGTGTCATACAAAAGTGAGGAGGTCATCAGGAAGCTTTACTGTGCATATGTCAGGCCACATTTGGAATACTGTGTCCAAGCTTGGTCCCCTAGTTATGAGAAAGATTGTTGGCTTTTAGAGAGAGTACAAAAGAGGGCAACAAAAATGGTTAATGGTATAGGCAACCTGGCATATGAGGAAAGATTGAAGAAATTGAATATGTTTTCACTTAGATATAGAAGGCTGAGAGGAGATCTCATCGAGGTTTTTAAATTTGTTCATGGTCAGGAACAGGGATATCTCAGGGAAATGTTTGAATTTAACAGAAATGATGCAATTAGAGGTCATGAATTCAAAATTAAAGTTAATCACAGCAGGACAAGGTTAAGACAGTCTTTCTTCACCAATAGGGTAGTAGAACACTGGAACTAGCTGCCAGGAACCATTGTCAGTAGCAACACACTGAACATCTTTAAAAACGGCATAGACAATCATTATAAGAATAGGGGGCTTGTTTTTCTGTATTCCAGGGAGGGTTGATCGACAGGGAGGAGATGGGAGTTGGGATGAGTTTGTAATTGTTGAGTGTGTTATGCAATAGCAAGTCAGTCTCTTATTAAGTCTAAACGCTTTATAACTTTATATAGGGTGTACCTAGCAGTGGATTCAGCACCTTCCTTCGGGATGTGATACTGATGAGATTGTCTATGGTAGCACAATGGGTATGATGGGAGGAGTTTGTAATTGTTGAGTGTATTATGCAATAGCAAGTGAGTCTCTTATTAAGTCTGACGCTTTATGAATTTGTGTGGGGTGTGCCTGGCAGTGGATTCGGCACCTTCCTTCGGGATGTGATGCTGATGAGATTGTCTATGGTGGCACGATGGGTATGATGGGAGGAGCTTGTGATTGTTGAGGGTGTTATGCGGTAGCAAGTGAGTGGTGCTAGATAGGCTGGAGTATATAGCTTCCTAGGAACTTGGGATAAGGGATTGATTGGGGTGAGAGTATGTACATTTCTAGTACCTTTTCTAGATAGGCTTAACCCAGATGGGCCCCTGTGGCTCTTATTAAGCCTTAATACTTTATGACTTTATGACTTTATGACTTTACAAAGCAACTACGGTGAACTAACATTATTTATTCTGCTCAGGTCATTCGAAGTTCCAATAATTTCTGCGTGATCAGCAATGACTATTTATCTCGACTCCTCCATATTTTCTGATGTTCTGGAGCCACCACACAGTTCAGAGTGACTTTAGTGATCAGGCACAGACGAGCAGTCATTTAGCCAGGTAGCGAAGGCAGAGTTGCCGTTTCTGTACCTTTGGATAAGTGAAAGAAAGCCCCCTCTCCACACGCCGACCCCCACACATGGTAAATTTTGCCCCACCTCTATTTATTATGGGTTTTACATGGTAAACCCTACGGAGTCGCCACAATGCTCATAAGAATCATTGTTAGCACATACATTAGACTCACCACCAGGGACTGCAGAGTTGTGCTTTGTAATCCTGTATGTGGAGAGGACACTTTTGGAGTAATCGAGTGCGGAGACGATATTCATTTTCTGCCAACCTGTGAGATGAGAATCTCGGCTTGCACTTTCCAGTGGGTCTTAATGACTTTATCACAGAGCAGTTCATTGACAAACAGCACCATTCAACCTCCAAATGAAGCAAGTGAGAGATTAATTTTCTGGAGAGGATAATGTTCTGGACGCCAAAAATCCAGGAACAGCTTATTTTTCCAACCCTGCCACCCCTCTTACCCTTCACCCCTACACATACCATGGTTTTCAGAAAACGTCGCTTGTCAACGAGGACCAATAATGTGGGCCAGCGAGAACTTATCATATCGAGTGAGGACTGTTAACCGAAAAGGTGAATCACTGTTCTTCACAGAACCGTTCGTCGGCAATGCTTTTGCCGTCACAAAAGCTGTTGTTGTTTGATGGTGAACATCAATATTATTGTGCTCGGTGGGTACTGTGCAGAATTTAGACATCAGCTCGGAAGAGCACATACAACAAGCATAGTTCGATTAAAGTTACCGAGACTCCACTTTTTGTTTGCTACAGAATGTAGATTATTTTCTGTCGAAAGGCCACTGTCTATGTTCCTCCCCCGACAAATGTGCCGCAGCATTGCATCATGCACAAAAACAACACTGCACATTAGAGATCGTGTACGGTTAGTTCTTTGTACCCCCTGTAGCTGCGAACAAGCTCCAGTAATACTTCATGATTAATTACCAACTCAAGGGAACGCAAACAGAATAGCAATGGCTTGCGCACGACAGCATTGGACAGCTTTAGTTTGTTTCATGACGTGGATTTGAAGCATTTCTGCCACAATTGGGTTCCTGTTTGTGGCATTCAATCGAAGCCGAGCATGCTGCATATTTTGGTCGTCAGAGCGGGAGGCTGAAGTCTCGCTGGCGCCAATGATTGACGGTCGATATAAATGTTTACCCGCCACGCGGCTTGTCGAGCGCGCGGCCAACGGTTCCATCGGTTTAATCGGCCGATTTCCCGGCGACTTCATTCGAAAACGCCCGACGGCACCGTCACTCTGTCGTGTCGACAACAACTCGGCAGGCCCAGCTAGCCACTGGCTAATTAGCGAGGTTCGCTGGTGGCCGACCCTGCCCAACACCACCGGTACGACAGCGGTCTGTTGACGCCAAACACGTCACGCTCGCAGGTGGGCCGGCCACGGCCGTCAGCGCGCACCCCGTCGATACCGAAACAGACGCCGCGCATGGGTAACTGGCGGCCAACTGCCGGACCACCGGGCGGGGCCGCGCGCCAATCGCGGCTCATTACCACACACATCACACCGCCCACTTGTGCATTCAAGTCGCCCGTCAAATCAGTCAGCCTGCACGCGATAGATCGCGATCGTATGGCGGCTGCAGGTTGTGTCGGAGTGTGTCACAACCGGCAGGTGTTTGATTTTATCGCCAGGCCGGACGGCGGTTTAGCATTACAAGAGACGGAGCAGGCGACTGTATGCCGTATAGGCCAGCTGCGGGACACGTGACCAAGGGCGTCGCCACTGGGGGGCAGAGGGGGCAGTCGCCCCCCCCTGCCGTGAGACTGGGGGGGGGTGCGCCGCCTCCTGGCATTTGAGGAGGCCCCTATCCGGAAATGCACAGGAAACGTAGTGAGCAAGGAGGCCGACGAGACATGAGAGGAGGCCTCAAGACGTGAGAGGAGGCCCCTAATTTGAAGAAGGAGTCACCTAGGAGATGATAGGAGGCCCCAGATATCAAGAGAGTGCCAACAATTGGCACGGAGGCCCCCAGGAATGCAAAGGAGGCCCCCAGGATTGCAAAGGAGGCCCCCAGGATTGCAAAGGAGGCCCCCAGGATTGCGAGAGAGGCCCCCAGGATTACAAAGGAGGCCCCCAGGATTGCAAAGGAGGCCCCATGATTGCAAAGGAGGCCCCCAGGAATGCAAAGGAGGCCCTCGTGATTGCAAAGGAGGCCCCCAGGATTGCAAAGGAGGCCTCCATGATTGCAATGGAGGCCCCAGGATTGCAAAGGAGGCCCCCAGGATTGCAAAGGAGGCCCCCATGATTGCAAAGGAGGACCCCGGGATTGCAAAGGAGGCCCACATGATTGCAAAGGAGGCCCCCAGGATTGCAAAGGAGGTCCCCAGGATTGCAAAGGAGGCCCCCAGGATTGCAAAGGAGGATCCCAGGATTGCAAAGGAGGCCCCAGGATTGCAAAGAAGGCACTCAGGATTGCAAAGGAGGCCCCCATGATTGCAAAGGAGGCCCCCATGATTGCAAAGGAGGCCCCAATACGGGAAGGGAGACCTCAGAAAATGAGAGGAGGCCCTAAGACGGAAGAGAAAGCCAGTGGATATGAGATGAGGTTTCGGAGACGCAAAAGCAGTCCCCAAAACGGGTAAGGTTCCACCAAGATAGAAAAGGATGATCCAGAAAAGTGACAGGAAGCACCTAATTCGGAAAAGGACGAAATAAGATTGGAAATGAGACCCTATGATGAACGAGGAAGCCCCTAAAATAGGAGAGAAGGGCCATTAGATAAGAGGGATGGCTCCCAGGCGAGAAAGAAGGCTCCAAGACGGATAAGAAGGTCCCGAGGAAATGACAAGGCAACTGAGATAGGAAAGGTTGCCAGTAATTTGGAAGAGGAGGCACTTAAGAGAGAAGAGGAATCCACCAGGAGATAAGAGGCCACCTTTAAAATGGGCAAAGATAGAATCAAAACGCAGAACAGGAGGCCCCCAAGACATGAGAGGAGGCCCCTAATTTGAAAAAGAAAGCCTCTAGAAGAGAAAAGGAGGCCCCTGCCAGACTCGAGAGGAGACCCTCAAGACGGAGTAGGAGGTCTCCAGGGCCGAATGAGGCCCCGGCGACTGGAAGGAATTCCCAGGAAATGAGAGAAGGCCCTTAAGATGGGAGTGATAGGTAGCAGGTATGGAAAGAGGCGAGGTTTCCAAAATTGAAGATCCCCTCAAGACGGGTAAGCTTTGCGAGGACAAAGGAGGAGGGCCATGAGGCGTGGCGTGCCACTAATTTGGCAGAGGATGCCCCTGGAGCATGAGAGGAAGCCCTATGCCATGTTAAAGGGGCACCAGGAAGTGGGAGGAGGCCCTCCAAAACGGGAGGAGGACCATTGAATATTGAGGAGGGTAGGACGCACGAGGAGACATTCAAAACCGGTAAAGAGGCTCCAGGAAATGAGACGAGACCCCTAAGACGCGAGAGGAGGCCTATAATTTGCAAGAAGCCCTTGAAATGGTAGGAGTCGTGCCGGGGTACTTGAAAATCACGATATGGGCCCAAAAAGATCCGGCCGGGCCCTTGAAAATCACGTTGAGCCTAAGGGTACCAAAAAGTCACACCCGGACCATGAAAATCACGCTAGGGGCACGATAGGTCGTACCGTTCCCAAACAGTATCACTGGGACACAAATGAAGCCGGGGAACGAAAAACAATCCGGACATGGATAATCACTCTGGGGCCCCAACAATGACACCAAGAGCATCCAAAACGTATTGGACCCCCACAAAGTGTCGAGGTCGCTAAAACTGGCGCTAGGGATCCAAGGAAATGACGCGGGACACAAAAGACTACATTGGACTAAAAAAGTCGCGTCGCAGCCCTTGAAAATCTCACTAGGGACCAAAAAGGTCCCGACTGGACCCCAAAGGTTGAAGAAGAAGAAGAACCTTGGGTTCTCTTACGACGCATTCAACCGCTAGGTTATATAGCGTCGCCAACCTCTCACGCCGATTGGTCGCGGGTGGACTCGGTAAATACCGTCGTGAGACGGTATTTACCGACGGAATACTCGGTTTACCGTTGTGAGATTCGAACCAACAATCTTGCGATCAAGAGTCCGATGCTCTACCAACTGAGCTACCGCGTCCCTGACCCCAAAGGTTGCAGCTGCCCCAAAAATCAATTATCAACCGGAATGTCACTCTGCGCCTCCAAAAATCGTGTCAAAGTCCCCCCAAAACCCGTTGGGCATTGGAAAAAACGTGTCAGGGCACCGAAAAAAATCGCACCTAGAGACCGAAGAATCGTACCGGGACCCAAAAATATCACATAAGGACCTTTAAAAAAATAGAACTCGATGTCCAAAAGTTCACACCGAGACTCGATCGAATCGACCCCAGCACAGGAAAATTAAGAACAGGTCCGGAAAAAATTACCCGGAGGGTTTTTATACTTCGAAAGGTGCCATGGGCTGAACAAAAAACTCCTTCGGCGGCAGCAGTGGCATATCAAAGGGGCAAATGTCCCCTCCCTCCTAAGAGGGATATGTTCCCAAGAATCAAGCCGAGGCCCCCAAAAGTCGCGCTGGGGCCACAAAAATTCGCGTCGGTCCACCAGAATTCGCGTAGGGGCTCCAAGTAAATACGGCGGGCCCCAGAAAACTCGCTCCGAGGCCCGAAAATCTGCAACAGGAACCGCCAAGATCGCGTTGGGGCCACAGCTAGGTGCAACGCGCCCCGCAAACTCGAACCTGTCCCACCAAATATCGCGCTCGGACCCACAACTCCCATCGGTAGAACCAAAAATTTGGTCTGGGCATCAAACATTCACGTCGGGGCTGCCAACAATTGGCGTCTAGGGCCCCACATAAGCACCGTGTGACCCCAAAAGTCGCATCGGTATCCGAAAAATAAGGCCGGAGCCCTCCAAAATAAGGAGGGATTCCAAAAAAAAGTCCGGGTCAGGAAAATGGTTCTGGAGCACCGAACATATCATCAGATGCCTTCACAAATCGCGTACGGCATCGAAAACATACCGGAGCTCGAAGAAAATCGAGGTGAGATACAAAATCTTGGCGCCAGGTACTCGAAAAACCAGGCCGGGATTCCGAATTTAAAGAAAATTCAGAAGGGATCCACACAAATCGCGTTGAGACCAGATAACTGGGGTGGGGTCCCCGGAATCACGTGTCTGGGCGCGATAAGTCGCGCTAGGACCAGAAAAATCGCACCGAAGCCCCAAAATCGTACTGGGGCCTCACAAATATGCGCCAGAAGCCCCAAATAAACACAACAGGACCCTAAGAGCACCACGGTGACCGAAAATGCCACTGGCCCTCCAAAGCGCAGTCTCGCAAAAAGCGACAGGGCCCTAAAACATGCGTTGCAGCCCTAAATAAATATACCGGGAACTCTAAAAAAAAACAACACAAAAAAACATCGGAAGCTCTCGAGCCACACAGGGGCCATGCGACCGCACAAGGGCCTGAAAAGAGGCTGGGGCCGCAAAAAGCAACATGGTCCCAAAACGAACAAAAATACCGGGCACTAAGTAAACACATCGAGATCTTTGAAAGCGCCCCGACAACTAAGAGAAATCATCGGGGCACAAAAAAAACAACAAACCCTAAAACGAGCAGGGGTTTCGAAAATGCGTTGGGCCTCTAACACAAATGGATTGGAGCCCTAAGACACATCCGTAGACGAAGAAATACGAAACGGTTCCAAAGAAGTACGCTCAGGCAGAGCCTCGGTTCGGTAGCCAACCTGGAAGCACGTTTAATCAAAGATATGAAGAGCATCAAAGCTCAGCGGGTATCCGCATTTCTTCACCATAAATTATGGGAGGTAGGGAACTAATTATCGAATTTAATTCATCGAATTTTCGCAGCGAACGCCCATACGAAGCATTTCATCACGTCAGATATGGCGCAAGCCTATCATGTGACAGCAATTAGCAAAGCGTAGGAGGCCCAGCAGAATCCGTAGCATCGCACGAAGTGTGGCGAATGTGCCGAATGCGCAAGATTGGTGTGCACGTGCACTATCGTTGGCGTCGTGGCGACCGGTCACTATGAACTGGAATGTATGAAATTGGGAAATTTTACATTTTAAAGTGATTTGTGTAGGTTCGTTCAGCAGTGCGAGGTGACTTATCAAGGGATACGAAAATAATACATTCGAACAGGGTGGGGGAGCTAGGGTTGAAATCCGACGAATCAGAAACGATAGTGGTAGATTAGGCCCCTCCACAGGATAATTCAGTTGGTCACTATTTATTTGATTTAAAAAGGTCCCCTTTGACAAAATAGGGATCGAAATCGGAAGACTTTTTATTGAGTAGATGGACCGCCTCCAAATACGTTTGCCTCCCTTCCCCCCTCCCCCTCCGCAAATATAGGTACGTCACTGGTCCCCCAATAATTTTCAGAAACATACGCCCATGGAGCAAAGCCAACATTGAGGGGGCAAGTTCTCGCTCACAAGCATACAAAACAACACCGATGCCCCATATTAAATAGGAGGAATGATGTTTTTAAATATATTTTCTTCCTACAAACTTGTCTTCTGTGATTACAGCCTGCATGATTAGAGCTTCCCAGCTTCAATACCTTCTCAACGACATAATTTACAAAACGGTACAGCACAGCGAAAACTATGGGCGCGACGGCGTGGAATTTGAAGGTTTTGCATTATTTATGCATTGTCATTGTTACATTGTTGCATTGCCATTGATGTATTGCTGTTCAATGCTTGTTCTTGCCGTTAATTTATTCGCGGAGGATTTATTATTTTAGCTTCTATGCCAAGTGCCTTGCAGCCATCACCAAATGCTATAAAAATAAATAAATCCTTAAGATGACGATCAGAAAACAATTCAACCCACTTCTCGTTGTCACCTTCGCGAAATTGTCGTACAAGGACTGAGAAATGATCGTTTAAGCTTGTTTATGAGATCAAGCTGGTAGGAATGACTAACAGTAGTGATGAACCTAGCTATATTCAGTTAAACTTGGTGGACATAGAAGTGGGTTGATCAATGGGAGATATCTAAGATATGCTCAGCACCAGCCCCACCAGCTCGCTGCAATCTAGAGGCCAGCGGGAATATTCTTCTCGTCGATAAAGCATAAAGATATTGGGTTGTTTTGGCACTGACGTATTTATCCCCATTTGCTTATTTATACCCTGGTATTAGCTCAATTCTCAGCGAAAGAAAAAGATTCTTACTATTGCGTTTTGCGTAAATGATGCACCATGCCAAGAACAAACAAGACATCAATATCAAATCATGTTCCCCGTTCGGGAACCATACTAAGAGCCTAAAAAGCAATAGGAGGCCCTAACACAGTGGAGGCCCCCTTTCGGGGAGCAGGAGGCCCCCTATCAACATTGCCCCCCCTGGGAGAATTTCGTGGCGACGCCACTGCACGTGACCCGCGAGAATTGCCAGACATGTGACACGTGACCCATGATAATTACTGCACGAATTACTGTGCTAAGTACTGTACGGAACTGTATGAGAATCACAGCCCACACGGGCGTAATTGGTGGAGGGGGATAGTGGAGACGATACCTTTCGGCGGTACCACCCCTCACTGGAGAGATGCGCCCCTCTGACTGGAAAAAGGTGCCCCTGCATGATGCTAGAACGCCCCCCCCCCCACACACACACACCCCACACCCCTGAAATCTTCAACCGAAGGCGCCCCCCTGAGTACAAAAGCCGCCTCCGTCCACCCAGGGCTACTCGAGTGCACCCCGTAAATTGTTTTCAGTCAGTGGCACTTCCCCGGGGAAACGGAGCCCTTGATAAGCCGTCCTACGCCTCTGACAGTCCATATGGCATAATTTTGAGTGAAACCTTCAGCCCACGCGCACGTGACTGACAGTCACGAATGTGTGACGGGCGCAGTAACCCAACTGGTGTGCGGCCAGGGGCGGACCCAGGAATTTTTATCGGGGAACACTTGCTCGGGAGGGGCGCGATTTCTCCGGAGTAATAGCGTTTTCTACTCGCAATCGGCTAAAAGAAGCTTGTCGAGCGGTGGGGGTGGGGGTGCACACGAGTGTCCTGGAGGGGGTGCCACATCTCCATCGGGAGCATGTGTTCCAGTTGTCTCCCCTAGATCCGCCAGTGGGTGCGGGGAATGTTGCACCAGATGACGTCACGATCTGTTCAGATGAGGGCAGAGTACAGCCAAGAGCTCAGGAACGGACGGACGCCTCTGATGTCGGGTCGGACGAGGTGTGGGCTCAGACCAGGCGGGAGCGGTCGGCAGTACCACCAAGTACCATCAGACTTCGAGAACAGCGCCGTCCCACCAAGTACCATCAGACTTCGAGAACAGCGCCATCACACCAAGTACCATCAGATTTGGGGAACAGCGCCGTAACACCGTAAACGTGTGATCTATTGTGATTACGCTCGAGCAACACGTGGCTATCAGGCTCGGTTTATGCCGCCAAACGCTCCGGAATAATTAATGCTTCGCATAGATAACTTATTCCAAGTGCTTTGTGGAATGTCAGCTGATATTCTAGCAGGCGTTTGGAAGAAGTGCAACGAAAAAACATAGGATTCATTATTGTCGAAGAGTGTCACAATTATAACCCGGGAAAGTGAATATGATTTACAGCTTGGTGGAAATCACCATAACATGCTGGTGTATCCGGCTTCAAAGCGTCAGCAGCTCAAAGATGATCAAGATTCAATGCTGGAAGGCATACTGACACATACAAGGAGGGCGTGAAGGTCTACAGTGGTACGCTAAGTGGTAGAACATTTGCAACTTGATATGGCGATAATTATCGGCCTGCCATTTGAAGTGTTCCATGTAAACAAAAAACTTCACAAAAATGGTCACGTTTTGTTCTCCTTCCGATCATTCTTCTTTTTCAACGTCCATGGATGCTTCACTAGTTTAATTATTTCCAGGGGCATCATCCGTCCCAAGAAGGAAGACCCGTTGTCCAGCCACGAGACGCTGCAAGTGTCAGCTGGCGCGAGTGTCAGCTGGAGCGAGTGTCAGCTGGCGCGAGTGTTAGCTGGAGCCAGTGTCAGCTGGCGCGAGTGTCAGCTGGTGTGAATGTCAGCTGGCGCGAGTGTCAGCTGGCGCGAGTGTCAGCTTGTGCCAGTCAGCTGGTGCGAGTGTCAGCTGGAGCGAATGTCAGCTGGTGCGAGTGTCACCTGGAGCGAGTGTGAGCTGGTGCGAGTGTCAGCTGCTGTGTAGTGCCACATACCGCAGGCCTCCTCACGGCAACACTGGACACCGCCGCGCAGAGCGCTTCAAACGCGCCAGGTCACCAAACTAACTTCAGCTCGGAAAGTGCTGATGATATTAGTCAACATGGTTAATATGCACGGAAATCATGTCAATAAGCGGACATGCCATATTTTGAAACGACTTTGCACTTTATGCATTGCCGTGGGTTGGCATGTGTGCGTGAAAAGCCGGGCTACATCAGACCAACACAATACAGCCGGGCTACATCAGACCAACACAATACAGCCGGGCTACATCAGACCAACACAATACAGCCGGGCTACATCAGACCAACACAATACAGCCGGGCTACATCAGATCAACACAATACAGCCGGGCTACATCAGATCAACATAATACAGGCGGGCGGGCTACATCAGACCGACACAATACAGCCGGGCTACATCAGACCAACACAATACAGCCGGGCTACATCAGACCAACACAATACAGCCGGGCTACATCAGACCAACACAATACAGCCGGGCTACATCAGACCAACACAATACAGCCGGACTACATCAGACCAACACAATACAGCCGGGCTACATCAGACCAACACAATACAGCCGGGCTACATCAGACCAACACAATACAGCCGAGCTACATCAGACCAACACAATACAGCCGGGCTACATCAGACCAACACAATACAGCCGGGCTACATCAGACCAACACAATACAGCCGGGCTACATCAGACCAACACAATACAGCCGGGCTACATCAGACCAACACAATACAGCCGGGCTACATCAGACCAACACAATACAGCCGGGCTACATCAGACCAACACAATACAGCCGGGCTACATCAGATCAACATAATACAGGCGGGCGAGCTGCATCAGACCAACACAATACAGCCGGGCTACATCAGATCAACACAATACAGCCCAAACCAACACAATAAGCGGGCTACATCAGACCAACACAATACAGCCGGGCTACATCAGATCAACACAATACAGCCGGGCTACATCAGATCAACATAATACAGGCGGGCGAGCTGCATCAGACCAACACAATACAGCCGGGCTACATCAGATCAACACAATACAGCCGGGCTACATCAGACCAACATACTACAGCCGGGCTACATCAGATCAACATAATACAGGCGGGCGGGCTACATCAGACCGACACAATACAGGCGCTACACATGGCGCGGCAGGAGCGTGGTATCGCTACGCTTCGGGCCCTGACCTTGATGCCCGGCCACTGACCTTAATGTCCCGCAGGGGCGTAGTATCGCTACGCCTCGGGCCCTGACCTTGATGTCCGGCCACTGGCCCTAATGTCCGACAGGGGCGGGGTGGTATCGCTACGCCTCGGGCCCTGACCCTGAGGTCCGGCCACTGGCCCTAATGTCCGACAGGGGCGGGGTGGTATCGCTACGCCTCGGGCCACTGGCCTTGATGTCCGGCCACTGACCTTGGTCCGACAGGGGCGTAGTATCGCTACGCCTCGGGCCCTGACCTTGATGTCCGGCCACTGACCTTAATGTCCGACAGGAGGGTAGTATCGTTACGCCTCGGGCCCTGACCTTGATGTCCGGCCACTGACCTTAATGCCCGACAGGGGCGTAGTATCGCTATGCCTCGGGCCACGGACCTTAATGTCCGACAGGGGCGTAGTATCGCTACGCAACGGGCCCTGACCTTGATGTCCGGTCACTGATCTTGATGTCCGGTCACTGACCTTAATGTCCGGTCACTGACCTTGATGTCCGGTGACTGATCTTGGTCCAACAGGGGCGTAGTATCGCTACGCCTCGGGCCACTGACCTTGGTCCGACAGGGGCGTAGTATCGCTACGTATCGGACCACTGACCTTAGTGTCCAGCTGGGGCGTGGTTTCGCTACGCATCGGGCCAATGACCTTGATGTCCAGCCACTGACCTTGGTGTCCGGCCAGCTGAACCCACGGGTATTTCTGCTTCTTGTACGTTTGCACGAACGGCGACCACTGCACCGCTCCCCTGACCTTGCGCCACTGCGACAGCTGCCATCAAAGGGGACATTCGTCAGTATACGCGAGCACCTACGATTAAATTGCAAGCATGTGTGGTCTACATCAGCGGAGGACACCGGTGGAGGCACAGGGGAATGCGCAACCCCCCCCGTCCCATGAAAAGGTGGGGCCCCTCAAAATGGGAACTGGGGCTAGGGACTCTCTCAGTGGCGACTATTCGCGGAAATGGCGCCTCTCCAGAAGTGCTGCCCCCATGAGAATCTCTGGATCCGTGCCTGGTCCACTTCAATCAGTTATTCCGACTCAAACACTTATTCTTCCTTGATCATCACGAATACAACTTTTGCATTAATCCCTGGGGAGGAGAGAAGCGAAATGGTGTCGAAAATCGATCAGAGGTTGTATTCAGGTAACTAAAGCATTACCTCAGAGCTCCAGGTGATTACCAACTTCATGAGTAGGTTCAGGAAAAAGGCAGGAGATTGTGGCCTCCAAAGGCTAGTGGTTGGACATATATACTGTAAATGATGTTCGTACATATCTTGGTGCAATGTTATTTTTGCTCAACTCTAAGCACGAGCGAATTTAAGGGGGATACAGGGGGCATATGCCCTCCCGCATAGATATGCGACTGGAAAAGGCGGATCTGTGGAACTTCCGAGTACACCCCCTCCCCTCTCTAACTTTGTCCTGCAATGGTGCCACTCTAAGTAGGAAAAGTTCCACTCCAGGACGCTCGAGTGCACCCCTTGAATTTGTGCAGCCGAAGGCATCCCTCAAGGTAGAGAAGGCACTCCAGGGGAACTCAAGTGCACCCACCTGTTGAAATGCTATCAATCAGTGGAGTCCCTCAGGAGAAATGTTGTTGCTCCAGGCGAGTTCACCATCCCACAAAAATTCCTTGATTCCCCTGCCTCTAAACTCAGTGTGTTTGCATTTTGAATGCTTTTCTTGAATTCATGAGTTCAGCCATGTAGAACATTCACATCTCCAACTATCTGTAGTTACCTTCCTGATCCGCGTTATTGCCAATGCTCCTTCGACAGCAAACATGAAGAGGATTTCCCGTCGCAATCCCACTTCCACCGAGTAGAAGACAATCAAATGCACATCTATGACACCCATCGTCATTCCCATTGCCATGGGCGTAGCTAGTGAGGTGGGGATGGGGGAACTAATCCACCCCCGATTTTCGTATGTGCTTCCTCTGACTGGAGAGAGGTGTCCCTCTGACTGGAAAAAGGTGGCTCTACAGGATGTTCGAATGCACCTCCCCCTGAAACTTTCAGCCGAAGGCGCCCCTGTGAGCATAAAAGTTTCCCACCCGGTGTCAATCGAGTGCATATTTATCTCCCCCCACCCCTTACATTTGTATCCGTGGCTCCCCTCCAGGGAAGTGGCGTCCCGCTACCTTCCTACTGCTCCTATGCCTCTGCCTATTGCTCTTGACAGCCCTTACACATAGCACACGCCCCGTGCCACCCCGCTGAGTGTGCTTCTGTTGCGGCACGAAAGTAAGCCGAGCCCCCCTCCTGACCACGGCGCCCGGCCGCCGCCGCTGTGTGACACCGCCGCCACAGCCAGACGATACATCCACCGCCCGCTGACGTCACCGCGCGTCCGCCGCCCTGCACTCTCAGATGGCACGTCGGGAACGAGCTGCGGTCGGAGGCCGGCGATGACGTCATCACCGGTGGCGGCGGCGGCGGCGGCGGCGGCGGCGGCGGCGGTGGCACGTGTGCCGACTGGTGTGGCGGCAGGCAGGTCGGCGGGGCTCCTACTGCCACCCGGCTGCGCTTCCCAGCCACCGATAGTGGCCTCCCGCTGATGTTTAAACACACCCAGTGGTTGGGCTCGCACAGGTGCTGTGTAAAAGCCGAACTGATTCCGTTATCTTACCCCGAATTATGTGTTGCTACAGGAGGTCACCGATGGAAGATATTGACGTAAATTTCATAGAATTAGCTCAGCTTTGATCCATAAGAAATCGGTTTCGATTGCTTTGTCTTTATGATAAGATGTTCGTCGCTGGTTGATACAGGAGCAAGGCTGGAGATCTTCAACCAAGCCGAGGGGCCAGATCCTTAATCTCAGAACATATTTCATATTGAATACAGAAAGCAAAAACTTAACATTAGCATGTTATCAAACCAGGGGGTTCAGAACCCCCGAACCGCCCGGGATCTCCAGCCATGCACAGGAATGCTGAGTAATTTGGACAGAGTAATTTGGATTACAGGCTGAAAAATGCTGAGTAATCTGGAACTTCACATGGAGTTCCGAGATGATTGAAAGACTGCGAGCTTCCACAACCGAGCTAAACCAGCAATCTCATAGAAATCCACTTCAGATTGATGTTGATTTGACGCTGCATCCATTTCAAAGGGAAATAGAGGTTATTGGCATTGATCAAGGGTTTGTTTATAGGCCGTGAGTCGTCTCCTCGGAGGAGGAATTATTTAATTGTTGAAGAATAACATGCTACCACGGTGTTGCTGTCATTCACACATAAACCTATCGCTATTAGAGAGTTTTTCATCGGATAAGGAATCGCTTAATTGTTGAATAATAACATACTGCCGCGGTACTGTTGTCATTTATGCATAAAGCTGCCACTATTACTTTGATTTATAATACTGTCGAACCGAAGAGGAGAAAATAAGCATTGACTGTGATTTTCAGCGCAGCATAGTTCCCGGACACCACTATGTTGGAGATAGTGATATCCAGCTTCGATCACGCCATACTTTACTTTTTGACTGGACAGAAGGTTCAGGAGCATTGCCTTTTGATCCTGTCCCATTTCCTTACGTTTAGCAAATTAATAGCTTCGCTGGGTGTGGGGGAGGGGGCACTCTGACACCTTTATTTACGCGCCATGGTCCCAACGTCCGACCCACCAACGGGTCTTCCAAGTTCCAGCACGCGCAGAGCCGCGAGACACCACCCTGTCTGGCCACTGCAGGCCTTTTAACGGCTGAGAAGGTCTATTGCAGTGATTACGATTCACGTGTTTCAACTGTTGCAGCAGTGTTTGCTACAACGGAAGCCTGCTCATAGCCGGCACCAACTGAGATCTCAATTTAGATCCGATCAGAATAAACACGCCCACACAGGGCGTGTTCCACCCACACGCTGGCGACTCCCCATCTCGTGCTGTGATCATGGGCTGAGCTGCCACCAAACACCACGGCTGCAGAAACCAAAATAAATTGTCGGCACGAAATGGCGCGTCAAGACCACGCCCGGGCACCTGCTACGGTTGGCGCTGTATCGATAGCAACGATGTCGAGTTATTAAGACCAATTAACACCAGTATCAATGAGTAATAAGACTCAGCATAAATTCAGAGTTCCTCATAGCTCACTTGAACGGATCTTGTAATCCTTAAAGGGACTGTCGTAGTTGTGTAGTCGAATTTTAGCTGAACACGTGGAACGATGGAGGAAGCTGCGTTTTTCGAACGGTATGTCTATTTTTGCAAACTCGGTGCCGTTATCTCGCAATTTGCTTGCCCCAGTTACCCCGGACGGCAGTAAGAGTCTTGTCGGGTTTCCCCAGTTCACGTTATCAGCACCAGTATCGTTCGTCAGTATCGTTGGTGTGAACTAATTAGCTTGCGAGTTGTTCCCGCTGCAAGAACAACGGTATTGCGTGAACATGCTGACGGCCAATAGCGTCAACCATATTGATGGCGCATATTGAATGTCACTCTAGGCTTTCTGTTGTTCTGGAACAAGCTGAAATCTTGGGCTGGACTGTAAGATATTCATAGACACCGATAGCTATGTCAGGTATACATGGATACATGTCAGATACTTCGGCATCATATGAGGTACCGTGTAGGCTGAATCATTGCGTGTTCTAGTGTCGATGCCAGGGCACAGTGCGATAACTGTGTAAACTGTGTAAACTGTGTAACTGTGATAACTGTGTACCCCCTGTTATGTAACAGTGTAAACATAACAGGGGGTACCGACTCAGACACGACCGCAAGACGTCACGAATCGACACTACCAAGGATCAACTTCACTATCTACTGATCACCAGCGATCCGAAGACGACTCACAACATCAAATGCATTGCAAGATCACTGCGGGCCCGAAATGTCCCACAGACCGCCCATTCAGCTGACATCAGTCATCCGCTGGTATCATCTCAGACGGCTGTGGAGAGAGGGCTGGAACAACCGGCTTCGGAAGATGAAGACGAGATGAGTGGTAGAGAGGATGCCAATGAGGTAGGAGTTCTGGAAGGGCACGATATGTCAGTGGATGGTAGAATGTTCCCCCGAGTACTATGGGCTGTTTTATGAATATAAATATTGGCGAGTCTTCAATAGATTGCTAATGATATGTTATTATTCGTAACTATGAGAATGTTATGTGATGTGTTTGGCTCTGGTCTTTTGGTTTCTATGTTTCTAAGTGCGGCTACAGTATTTTACCACGCATTAGGAGGAAGTACCATACGTTCGAGCATGTACATTCTAACATTTGTATTGTTGCATAAGGGATTGGCCGGCTATGACGTCACACGCCTGGCGTTATATGTACCGATTATATCTGTGGGTCATGTATTAGGGGTATATCTTGGCGTAATTTCAGCCACTTATGACAAGGTGATCTTCGATCTATTCTGCGTAGCAATTATTAGGTCACATTTACGGTGCAGAACACTCGCATAACAAACGCTAACTAATAATTATCCAATATATGATTTCGCTTATGGATATATGGATTTCGCTTATAGATATATGGATTTCGCTCATGACGTCATCATGATGTCACCATGCATGGCCGGATATTGATCGTTTAAGCCAAGGTACCCTTGGTACTCATGTAGGTGTGTGCACAATTTAAGCTGTCTACATCAAGTGGTTCCCAAGATATTTGGCGGAAGCAGAATCAAAATGAAGGAAGCGGAATGCTCCTTCCCCTCTGGCAGGTATGACCTCTGACATTCCTGAGTTAAGCAATCTTTAAGATATTAGGTCCTCTCCATATGTTCCATATTTGAAGCTTTTTCCATTAAGACCAAAACGTCCCTGTAACTAGCACATTTTGTCCGCAATGATTTCTGGACAGTTTTTCCCACGGAGTTATCACACTGTGCAGGGGTGCCGTTTTATGAAAATGATTGCGGTGATTCGAACGTTCGAAGGCATATGGTACGATAGGTGTGGGACGGGGCCTGGAAAACCGTACTGGGTACATACGCACGAAAGATATTATGTCTTGATCGCATATAAGGCGCATTGCTTGACCACGGCTGATATAAAGTACGCAAACTATGAATGTTATCACGGTATCAAAACTTCGGCACTAACAGAAAGATCCTGTTCTTTACTTCGTATTTCCCAGCATGCCTCTTCTTGCGCATACGATAATCTGAGCTGGTCGGTTGAATTCCGACTACACCACCTTCTCGCTAAATTAAAAGGCGGCACCACTGTGCGGTGTGTGGCGAACTGGTCCCACAGTCATTTTCCTGTGTGGATCGTCCGCCGCAGTCGAGGAAAACAGCCCCTCTCCGACTTACGGACCCTATTACGTACTATAAGTAACCAAAAGACGAAGGAACTATTGTCACGTGACGAACGAGGATTGCTAGTTTCAAGTCTTTAAAGGCAAATGCACCGTGTGGATAGTGATGTGTTGCGTATCTACCAATTGTGATACATCATGAGCCAAGTGATTAGCAACACTCCGTTAATTTTCATAATTATGGCTAGCGATATAACTAAATGCAAGCATGTCAGTTAGAAAAACTATAAATGGCCGGTATAGAGATGTGTTCTCTACTCGCAAATACAGCCTAACTTTGGCGCTGGGGTGAATAGCATTTCCTGCCTCGGATTACCAAACAATGCTAGCTTGCGACTACTTTCGTCCAACTATGCTGTTTGCAAAATAATGCCCACGCAAGCATGACCGTCAACATTGTTCCGCAGTGTGGTTAATTGTGTGCACTACTTAATGGTATGATCGGACGTGTTAGCTGGTGCGTTCCACGACAGATCGACCAAAAATTGTTCAAATTTTAAACCCACTAAATTTGTATTGGAACCAAAATTGGTGTACAGGGAAATCTTGTGCTCTGAACACGCCTCAATAAGTTTTAGTCCGATCCGACTAACAGTTTCGGAGTTATAGCTTCCGGCAGTATTTTGAGGTCACACAACAAGGGTATCTTTGACTATAGATATCTCATCAATAATTAAGAGAAAGTCTGACATATTATGCATCTTTGAGAATACAAATAATTAAAGAAAACACATCCGTGATAAAATATCAAAATTTCTCACGTTTCACTCCGTGGCCCCATGAGCTTGTGACCTCGTAACCTTCTGTAGCCCATAGCCCATTGAAATTGATAAATGTGATGGCAGAAATACAAACGGACATGATTTGGCTGCCATATCAAAAATAAAAAAATAGCTTAGACTTCCGGAAATGGCTTTTTGAGATAGTAAATATCAATTGACAGATGATTTTAAGACGGCATCTGAAACAACTCGTCCTGGCGCATCGCATTGTCTATAAAAAAATAATCTGCAAAAGTTTTTAACGAGTTAATCTTGAAATTGCATGTGAATTCAGAAATTTTTAGAGCTTTGAATATGCATATTTCAGGGACTTCTCAACGGGTACAGATAGCCAGCGGAACGCATTTTTAAATTTCCTGTTTGGTCAGCGAAATCATGCCCGCTTTTATTTCCGCCGCCAACTTTGTCAATTTCGATGGGCCAGGGGTCACGGGAGGTCAAGAGGTCGTGAAGTCATGAAGTCACGAGGTCGAATGTAGGAAATACCAATATTTTATTTCGGGAATACTTCAGTTTATCCTTTTTCTTCTGAAATATATATAATTTGCTACCCTTCCTGCTTCTTATTGATGAGATATCTATCGTCAAATCAACCCATGTTATTTGACCTAAAAACCATGCCGGAGGCTATAGCTCAAGAACCGTTGGCCGAATCGAGCTGAAAATTGCACAGTCGTATTCAGAGCCAAAGACTACTCTGTGAGCAAATTTTGGTCTCAATCAAAATGTATGGGGTGAAGTGCATTGGTCGATTTGTCATGGAGCGCACCAGCTGTTCATGTCTGGCTGTCAGCGACAGTTCAAATTTTTGGGGGGATTGTGTGTAAATGCCACGGGTAATGGCTGTGCTTATTATACCGGGGATACCAGCCCAGTAATGATAGCAAAACGCAGCAGTCTCAAAGGGTTTACAGTTCAGAGGATCCAGATACATGTGCACTGGACAGAGGTCACGTAAGCAAAACAAATAATGACTTGATCATCTCTGGACATGCTTGCAGTGTGCACTTTTGCTCTAAAACTTGTTATTTTCTTCTTCAAAAACAATTGGGATGGCTCAAATCCTTGTTGGGGTGGCTGAAAATAAAGTTTGAGTGATTTCGGCTATCACAGAAGTATAAAAAGCGACACCAGATATATCGATATCAGATGGAGTAACGATACATAAAATCTGAGACGTAAAAATTATTCCCAGTGTGAAATACTACTTCACATGTGTCTTTACACAATCCACCACAAGTGTGACAGTCCTCACTCTCGTGATGGAACAGGCATGTCATTTCATTGCCATGCACATAGGGCATACCTTAGTGCATGTAACAGGGGTGCAGCCACAATTTTTTTTAAGGGAGGGCCTCACTCCCAAATATCACCTTCTGTCACCGCTTTCGACGCGCGATGTGCACCTCAAATTTCCCGTTTGGCGTAGTGCAGATCCCCAACATTTATTATTTGATCTGGTGTATTATTTTGGTTAGGGATGGGTTCCTCTCCCCCCCCCCCTGTATGCGCCTCTGAGGGGATGGGGCCCCGGCCCCTCTCCTTGGTTGGGCCTCTGATGGGTATGGGCCCCAGCCCCCTCCACTTGGCTGCGCCTCTGTGGGAGATGGTACCCCTCCCCTCTTTGGCTACCCCTCTGGTGTGTAATCTTGACTTTGGGAACAGAATCGACAACTACAGTCATATTACGTGAAGTACACTTCTTTCTACCTGTTTTCATCCTGTATAAACATGTGTTCATCAAGAGAACACGGTTTGGTACAATGCATCATGGGCATTGTTCCTACTGCCGTCTTGATAGGTGTATATAGGCTGTTGGCAGCGGCACTTAGTTTGTTGTCGTTATTGTCGCATCTAGAATATACATTTTTGTAAAGGCTACTTCAATGTAACGTATATAAATCGCCCCGAAAGTCATCGGTGACACCAGGTGATCTTACAGCAGGTAGCAAACGTGAAATACCAATCAATTGTGCACACAAACTGTGGCAAAACAGGCCAGACATACGAGTTCGGAAATGTTCACCAAACACTCCTACAGAAATCATCGTAAATCGTGTGTTATTCCGAATACTTTACATGCTCCGGTCACTTGTATTTTCAGAAAATCAATAAGGGATACAGCATCAGCCACATGAACCTGTTGCACGCTGGTCGTGATAAAACAACGACGGTGACGATCAACATGCACGCCCGTTATCAAAAAGATGCCAAGTGATGTGAAGTGATCAAGAGCCATCTCGAACGCGGGAAACCAAAAATGTACTATTCGACCTTTGCAAATGCTTAAAATATTCGCAAACTTAAAAAAAAACATGACTTACACTTTCTTCGTGTTGGTGGCATACATGCATGTATGCCACAGGAGCCACGACTCTCCTTTGACACCTTCTGCTTCGGAAATGGTCAACCTTAGCATTCCATCACACATTTCCTGGTATTTGACCTCGACTTAGTGGGCAAGCTTGACCTTCTTAGTATTAGTCATTGCGTTGGACTAAGTCTTCATTTTGCATATCTCTGATATTTAATCACGAAATCACATTTGCTTCACCGCCGCGGTCTGAAAACGATGGCGACGAACGGGTGGGTGACTGACGACACACCGACCTTGACCTATTGAACCTGAACTGAAAGGCCAACCGAAAAAGGCGGACGGGCTGCTTTAGCAACCCTGAAGCCCCAAGCATGTAGCTACATCGTGCCGTTTCCCGCATTTCTCCATCTGAACTAGATCAAAGGTGAGTGGGGTCTGATTGACTCCCGCTCTGCGAGGGTGGGACATTCTTCCCCACCGCACGGACCTAGTGTTCTCCACTGATCACGCCTATAGCCGTTCGGTCTGATTGACTCCCGCGCTGCGAGGGTGGGACATTCTGCCCCACCGCACGGACATAGTGTTCTCCACTGATCACGCCTATAGCCGTTCGGTCTGATTGACTCCCGCGCTGCGAGGGTGGGACATTCTGCCCCACCGCACGGACCTAGTGTTCTCCACTGATCACGCCTATAGCTGTTCGGTGACTATCGCAGGAGCTGCACTGAAGTGATCAGTATCAGGAAGGCAAGATCAACACGAACGTGGTGCACGAGTAGGACGAATCAGTTAGGTCGAGGCGAGAGGGACGACGTCGAGGATGAGCACAACAGTGTGGTCCGTGCGTCTGGATGGCATTTCCGCGCACGCCCCTAACAACGAAAAGCGCTTTTGCTGGTACCGAAGTGCGATAACGCGGATATAAAGTCACAGCGGGACGCTGCATCGGGCGATGTTGATATAATCTCGACCATAGATCCACCAGCCGGGAGCGATTTGCATGTACAGTATCGGCCAGGGAGGAGGCCAGGCACACCGTGCCTTATAAGCAGAGACAAGCGGCCACCGAAATGCCCTCCACTGAAATACGGGACACAAGCCATTATTCACTCCAAAGGTGAAATTACACACAAGGCAAACTATTGAATGCCTGGAGCGCGATACCATTCCTCAGAAGGAAATCAACTGCAGCGAGTAAGTTCGTCAGACGTTGGTCGATTGAATGGTCGGATGTCTCTCAATGTGCCTCTCCGTGACTCCCTCGAGTACAGTGGGAAAGTTTATGAACGAGTCCTTCTCGATACCTTTATCTCCTGCATGAATGGTCATTTTTCTCACATGTCGGGACAGCATAGTCATTCCCGGACAGCATAGCCACTCCCCGGACAGCATAACCATTCCCCATACAGCATAGCTACTCCCTGGCCAGCTTAGCCATTCCCCGGACAGCATGGCCATTCCCAGGATAGCATAGCCACTCCCAGGACAACGTAGCCATTCCCGGACAGCATAGCAACTCCCCGGACAGCTTAACCATTCCCCAGACAGCATAGCCATTTTCCGGACAGCATAGCCATTCCCCGTGTACCGGGGAAGTTGGCCGTGGCCCTTCTCCGGACACTGCGGCAGGTCCTTCTCTCTGACCCTTCTCCGGACACTGAGGCAGGTCCTTCTCTCTGACCCTTCTGCGGACTCTGAGGCAGGTCCTTCTCTCTGACCCTTCTGTGGACTCTGAGGCAGGTCCTTCTTTATGACCCTTCTGCGGACACAGCGGCAAGTCCTTCTCTATGACCCTTCTGCGGACACAGCGGCAGGTCCTACTCTCTGACCCTTTTCCGGACACTGCGGCAGGTCCTTCTCTCTGATCCTTCTGTGGACTCCGAGGCAGGTCCTTCTCTCTGACCCTTCTGCGGACACTGCGGCAGGTCCTTCTCTCTGACCCTTCTGCGGACTCCGAGACAGGTCCTTCTCTCTGACCCTTCTGCGGACACTGAGGCAGGTCCTTCTCTCTGACCCTTCTGCGGACACAGCGGCAGGTCCTTCTCTTTGACCCTTCTCCGGACACTGCGGCAGGTCCTTCTCTCTAACCCTTCTCCGGACACTGCGGCAGGTCCTTCTCTCTGACCCTTCTGCGGACACAGCGGCAGGTCCTTCTCTTTGACCCTTCTCCGGACACTGCGGCAGGTCATTCTCTATAACCCTTCTCCGGACACTGCGGCAGGTCCTTCTCTATGACCCTTCTGCGGACACTGCGGCAGGTCCTTCTCTCTGACCCTTCTGCGGACACTGAGGCAGGTCCTTCTCTCTGAACCCTTCTGCGGACTCTGAGGCAGGTCCCTTCTCTCTGACCCTTCTGCGGACTCTGAGGAAAGTCCTTCTCTCTGACCCTTCTGCGGACACAGCGGCAGGTCCTTCTCTTTGACCCTTCTCCGGACACTGCGGCAGGTCATTCTCTATAACCCTTCTCCGGACACTGCGGCAGGTCCTTCTCTATGACCCTTCTCCGGACACTGCGGCAGGTCCTTCTCTCTGACCCTTCTGCGGACACTGAGGCAGGTCCTTCTCTCTAACCCTTCTGCGGACTCTGAGGAAGGCCCTTCCCTCTGACCCTTCTGCGGACTCTGAGGAAAGTCCTTCTCTCTGACCCTTCTGCGGACACAGCGGCAGGTCCTTCTCTTTGACCCTTCTCCGGACACCGCGGCAGGTCCTTCTCTGTGACCCTTCTCCGGACACTGCCGCAGGTCCTTCTCTATGACCCTTCTCCGGACACTGCGGCAGGTCCTTCTCTGTGACCCTTCTCCGGACACTGCCGCAGGTCCTTCTCTATGACCCTTCTCCGGACACTGCGGCAGGTCCTTCTCTCTGACCCTTCTGCGGACTCTCAGGCAGGTCCTTCTCTCTGACCCTTCTGCGGACTCTGAGGCAGGTCCGTCTCTCTGACCACACTCTGGTCGCCGAGACAGCTGTTCGGTGCCCGACGGCCGGATGGCGTGAGATAGCGCACTTCCCACTGGGGGCTGGTCTTAGGCACGCCTATTGGAGCATAAGATACACGTGGGTACGATAACCGTAAACCACGCGATCCGCGCTCAACACATGTGACACACACACACACACACACACAAAAACAAAAAACAAAAACAAAAACACAAACACAAACACAAACACAAACACAAACACAAACACAAACACAAACACACACACACACACACACACACACACACACACACACACACACACACACACACACACACACACACACACACACACACACACACACACATACACACACACACACACACACATACCTACACACACACACACACACACACACACACACACACACACACACACACACACACACACACACACACACACACACACACACACACACACACACACCACGCGACAGGGAAGCAGAAGCAGAGGTCAGATCACCCAAGACCATATACAGCCATGTAGTGGGAAATACATACTTGAAGGAGGGCGTTATCATATTGCACATTCCACCACACATTGTGCCTATACTGGCGAGGTGTATTCACTTGATCACTCCTGGTCATAGCAGCACCGAGAAGCATTTGTTAGCGCGTGCACATAGGAGGTGGCACAATCCGATTGCGATTTACTGTACAGTAGGAAACAAACTGAAACTCCGAACACGGATGCCGATGAACAAATACACCTCACCTATCGAAGTGTTTAAGACAATCGCTCATTGGCATGCTACTACCTAAGTAGTGGTTAAGGCCGCAGCTGACAGTCGGCACTAGAATGGCATTCATTGGAATACGGAAACACGACGCACAGATCTTGGGCGCAGGACCCCCACCCCTAAGCAGCAGGAACATCTGGCGATAGCGTCCCACAGTTTGGTTGGGAATGTGCCCGCCTGCCTGTGACGGTAGGGCACATTTTTACCTGCGACGGATAGATCGGGGCCAAATCCCAGACACACCCGGAGTCCAGGTCTCCACACGTGTGGGAGGCCCCACTGCAGTGTGGAAGACTTGGCCAGGTCTGCATTAAGGTTGTGTTGGGCCCCCCACTATGGTGGGGAGGGGGGCAGACTTGGTCTTGCACACATGTGTGCAGGCCACATTGCAGTGTGCATGATGGCAGACTTGGCCAGGTCTGCACACATGTGTGCAGGCCACACTGCAGTGTGCAGGATGGCTGCTGCTTCGTGTATTTGTCTGTCGTAGACTATAAACACGGAAGACATATCTTGATCGTATATAAGGCGCATAGCTTGACCGCAGCAGTTGCCCAGTACGCCGAATGTGAATGCTGTTACGGTATCGAAAGGCCAACACTGACAAAAAGATCCTGCTCTTCTCTTTGCATTCCCAGCATGCCTTCTCTTGCGCATAGGATAATCTGAGCTTGCTGGTTGAACTCCACCTCCTCACTAAATTCAACGGCGGTACCACCGTGTCGGTATGCGGCGAACTCGTCCCACAGTCATTTTCCTGTGTGGATCGCCCGACGCCGTCGAGAAAGACGGCTTCTCTCCGACTTCAGACTGCTTACTTACGTACCCTACGTAACCAGAAGACGAACGAACTGTTGGCACATGACGAGCGAGGATTGTTAGTTTCAAGTCTTGAAAGGCAGATGCCTCGTGTGAACAGTGATGTGTTACGTATTTACCAATTGCGGTGCATAACATGAGCCAAGTGTTTTGCGACATTTAATTAATTTTAATCATTATGACTGGCTATGTAACTAAATTTAACTATGCCAGTTAACAAAAAAAAACATAAATATGCCACATAGACATGTGTTCTCCATTCACAAATATAGCTTAGCTTGACCACTGTGGGTGAACAGGTTTTTGGGCTCGGAATACCAAGGAATAGTAGCTTCCCATTATTTTGGTCGATCTATATTGTTTGCAAAATATAGTACACACAAGCATGATTGCAAACATCGTTCCGCAGCGCCGCTAATTGTGTGCACAACATAATACTACGGTCAGAGGTGTTAGCTGTTCATGTATGACTGTCAGAGACAGTTCAACAACTCATTTTGGATTGGATGTAACTGCCATTGGCAATCGCCGTCGCAATGTTAGCAGAGGTACCAGCCCAGTAATGATAGCAAAACACAGCAGTTAAAGGGTTAATAACTGAGAGGTCCAGATACATACACACTGCACATAGGACTCGAAAGGAGGAAAATAATGACTTGATCATCTCTGGACCTGCTTGCAATGTGCACTGCTGCTCTAATGGTTGTTATTTGTTTTATTCTTCATAACCATTTGGATGGCTCAAATCTTGATTGGGGTGGCTAAATAAAGTTGGAGTGGCTTGGGCCATCCAAAAAATATACAAAATGACATCCCTGGGGTACTCACCGCCCAGACAAGGCCTTGGTCATCACACTGGCAACTGGCCACAGACATCTGCTTGTCAAAGGTAAAAGGCAGCATCACCTGCACCAACACATCGGCCACGAATTGACACCAGAGCCCTCCCGAGCCGGCTTTGGCCGGTTCGCCTTTCGTCTCTACCTCAAGCACGCAGATGGACGACCACCTGTTGACTTCCACACAATTGGCCCTCACAATGGACCGACTGTGCTTCGATGTCGAGTGCCTTTCAGAATCGACCGGAGTATCTCCACCGCTTCCGGCAGTTCTCCTGAGTGTTCCAATATACTGGGAGGTTTTCAGGCGGAGAATGCGGGTGCAAAATGTCGATAAATGTTCACCTAAAATTCCACAGTTGACAGGCGTTCTGACTGAAATATTCGTAGTCACGGACATTGATATCTGAAAACTATTGGGGGAGGAACAATACATGAAGGCAATGGGCAGTTCCAATTGGATTGGGGGCACAATCCATACGGTCCCATGTTAAACGTTGATTTTTTTTTTGGGGGGGGGCAAAGCCAACATTGAGGAGGCGCTTTCCCCTTAAAAGTACATAAAACAAGACACCTGCTCATAGTCATCCAGTACGGGATGAAAGGAGCAAGGTCGGACTAAGTTTGGTGTCAAGTCTTTTGATGATAGTCAGCTATATAATCAAGTTCTGTCCTAATGGTTGAACCCACGGGTTAGGACGAAAACCTATCAATTCCATAGCCGTTATTACTTTAGCAATAAGTATGCACATAACGCAGCACTTACGGCCGTTCAGAGCACTGCTTTCGACACACAGACCAACGCACACGCGCAACTGCACGCACACATAGTATATACATAAATGCATATACATATATATATATATATATATATATATATATATATATATATATATATATATATATATATATATATATATTATTTTTTTTTTTTTTTTTTTTTGGTGTGTGTGTGTGTGTTTGCATACACATACATAGGCGTTATGCAATATTAATAGGGACCTCCTTGTTGCTACGAAAACCTCGCTTTGTTTCCCTAAGTGGTCCATGAACCGGGCTGTCTAATGCTGGCAGATTCCATATGCCTATTCGGATCGAGTTCTAATTTGCATGATGGCCGAAGGGATGATGAAGTGGAAGCACATTGGCTCTGCAGATGACAGCGGACGCCGTCCAAAAAGGCCGGGAAAGCCCGCACGGTTGCTCTCCACAGTAGTTGCATGCAGAAACAGACTCGTCGGTTGCATAACTCGTCAGTCAACAGACCGCGGAGCGTGGTATGTGCTACCCAGACAGGCGGTCCCGTGTATGATTGCGGGGCTGGTCGAAGGGCAGCTCTGTGCGCAGTGCTCTGTGCGCAGAGTCCAGAGTATGACGCACTTCTCGCCAGCTATGGCGGCGCCAAATGGCTGCACTTTGCTCCAGCTATGGTGGCGCGAGATGGTTTGTAAGTTGGTCGAAGGACAGCTATGTGCGCAGTAAGAGTCCCTGTGGGTGTGTGACGCACTTCGCGCCAGCTGCGGCGGCGCGAGACGGTTTGTATGTTTAGTAACAGAGTCACAGCTGGGATTTCTACACAGGAAGGCTCCGCCATATTACTTGGAAATGTCCAATGACCTAATAGAGTATGTTATTCTGACACGGGGCCGAGGTTTGCCTGCTCCTGACTCACTGTTAGGAGCTTCACAGTCGTCCCCCCCTTCAGCTCGACGCCAAGAAGTATCATTTCTAACTGGTACATTGCATAAGCAACCGCCAAAAAGAGGAGGACACCTCAGATAAGTGACAGCCAATAGAGGCCGACACCTCAGATAAGTGACAGCCAATAGGGGCCGACACCTCAGATAAGTGACAGCCAATAGAGGCCGACACCTCAGATAAGTGACAGTCAATAGAGGCCGACACCTCAGATAAGTGACAGCCAAGTGACAGCCAATAGAGGCCGACACCTCAGATAAGTGACAGCCAATAGAGGCCGACACCTCAGATAAGTGACAACCAATAGAGGCCGACACCTCAGATAAGTGACAGCCAGTAGAGGCCGACACCTCAGATAAGTGACAACCAATAGAGGCCGACACCTCAGATAAGTGACAACCAATAGAGGCCGATACCTCAGAAAAGTGACCGCCGAGAGCTACCGACAACCGACACCTTCGGTAACTGACCACTGCTAGCTACCAACACCTTCGATAAGTGACCACTAATAGCTACCGACACCTTCGATAAGTGACTTTTGATAGTGTTCGACACCTTAGACTAGTCACAACCGAGAGTGTTCGTCACGTCACTTCAGACTAGCGTCCACCGATAGTGTCCGACAGCTCTGATTAGTGGACAACGATAGCGCCCGACAGCTCTGATTAGTGGACAACGATAGCGCCCGACAGCTCTGATTAGTGGACAACGATAGCGCCCGACAGCTCTGATTAGTGGACAACGATAGCGACCGACAGCTCTGATTAGTGGATAACGGTAGTGTCCGACAGCTCTTATTAGTGGATAACGGTAGCGCCCGACAGCTCTGATTAGTGGACAACGGTAGTGTCCGACAGCTCTTATTCGTGGATAACGGTAGCGCCCGTCAGCTCTGATTAATGGACAAGGATAGTGTCCAACAGCTCTGATTAGCGGACAACGATAGTGTCCGACAGCTCTGATTAGTGGACAACGATAATGTCCGACAGCTCTGATTAGTGAACAACGATGACGCCCGACAGCTCTGATTAGTGGACAACGATAGTGTCCGGCAGCTCTGATTAGTGGACAACGATACTGTCCGACAGCTCTGATTCAAAATTGTAGTTATAATTTAGAATGATTATGTCACGAGAAATCTCTACCCGAGATTTAATACATGGCGGTCGGTTTTCCAAAGTTGCCGAGAAATGCTTGTCTGTCTGTCTGTCTGTGTGTATGTGCCGCTTCGACGCATGCTGTGCCAAAACGGCCGGGCGTATTTCGCTCACATTTTACAGGTGATACGCCGTTCGGCGGGCAGACTATGGCGCTGGTTTCGGGTTGCGCAGGTTACGTGCCACGTGCCGTCAACTGGGGTCATGTCAACCTCAGTTAGCCAAGGCCACAGCATATAGTGGGCACGTGCCACGTGCCGTCAACTGGGGTCATGTCAACCTCAGTTAGCCAAGGCCACAGCATTTACCACAAGTCGCACGAATGTGAAACTTGGTGCAAACACGCGTCCGATATGGATCTGCATCATTTTGTGGTCGGCGGCCGAGCGCTCGCATGGCGCGCTAGCGCGAACCATGCGCTCAGATTCGAGCGACACCTCTACTTCTGTTTAACATGGGGCTGGGGCGCTTTCCGACGAAAAACGTGACCGCCACATATTGGCACCCGGCTCGGCTCACATCGCAAAGAACGAGGGATGCGTGACACCACATGAAAGCCCACAGTGTTGGCTATCCTTTGGACACAATTTCAGTGAGTTCAAGTCCACAAACTGCACGTGAGCGATGCCGATGTCATGAGGGAACGGGTTCCGCCAAATTCCTCTGTCGTCAATTGGTTTAACGTGTGAAACGGCAATCTTAGCGTCAGAATATGATCAATTTTAACGAAGAGTTGACGAAGGGTCGTACCCGAATATACACCAAGAGCAAAGTAACTTTCGACTGTATTTTCTAATCACCGAGGAAAGGTCATCGTATGATATTGATGAAATGATCAATTTTAGTGCGCCGAGTCGGCTCGGTTTCAACCGGCATAGCTCGCAAACCAATGGACCGATCGACACCACCAAACAGACACCACGGTGTAGCTAAGACAATCTCCAAGCTCGGCAGTGCAAACTTGTTTGCCGCACGTGGCACGTGCACCTGAAGGAGGGGTGTAAAGAAAAGCCGGCCGTTTTGTCGTTTTTCACGATTGGGACTGGTGCTGGAAAACGGATAAAAGTGACGGTACGCCGTTGCTTGCATTACCCAGGTCCATGTACCGGCTACACTTTTCCCATTGACTATCGGCACCTGCCGTGTGTCAGGGGTCAGCCATCGCGACGAGAGTGACACGTGTCGTGACTCGTAAAACCGGCTCTGCTTCCCACCCCACCAACATCCCTATCAGGCTACATTTTTGATAAAATTTGGTATGCACGCATAGCCCCCAAATGTTGTGATTCCCACGATACCTTTAGATGTTCCCTATCTCAACTACTTTTCCTACAATCAAGGCTGCCCTGAAGCATTACCAAATGTCATTTTCGGGCTTCTCAATCGGCTCATTGCATCGATGGGTCGGTGGGTTTGCTGGATCCAACTTCATCGGTCAAAAATTATGTAGGTCACACGTGCTACCACGCCAGCCAAGCTACCGTGGAAAGGATCCTATATAGGTGAATATATCTTGTGGTGTATGCAGGGAAATACAGCTGTGTTATAAGGAATATGTATATGAAATTGGTAGAGGGCAGGGCAGATCAAATCAAATGAGATCTGTTTAGTCGTCAGAATAGCCTTCGACCTTTTACTCGTTATAACTGAAAGATAAATTAGGTCAAAATGAACTGCATATTTCGACGGCGTGACTTTTTCAATAGTGACAGTTTGAGGTTGAGAAAATAAGTACAAAATAACGTTGAGCGTGTCACATAATTCACTCTACAAATTAACGATCTCACAGCCAGTGGAATCCGATTGACGTGACCTGATTTTAATACATGATATGATATTATATGAATACACTTGATATGCTAGACATGGGTACTCTATGAAGAAACGGAAAACACTTGTCACGTCATATACCTACTCACTCCACTGCGCAGAATAATAGCCATCGGCAACGACGAACGCGATCTTAACGTGTAGCCGTGTGTTTTGATGTGCTCTGTAGCCTGTGCTCCTGGTGTCTGTACATCGGTGTTTGGTGCTGAGGGTGTAGTGCGGTATGGGACCGGTGCCAACAGAGTCCAAGCGGATGTCTGGGTGTGAAGTGTTGGTCTATGATTTATAATATCCAGTGATTCAACTATTTTTAGCTCCGCAACGTCTTTACATGTGCTTAAAATTTATATCCTGCAGGAAGCTGAGCTTATGGGTGTCTCCATGTGACTGTGGCGTGGGTGGTCTCTTAATGGTGTGTTTGGTGTCCTGTTTTTGGCGTCTCTTAAGTGTTCGTGGAAGCGCTCCCTGACGCTGCGTTTGGTCTCTCCAATGTACGTTGCATTCATATTTCCCTGTTGACATAGTACGCATGTTATGACATATGCGGCATTTTATGAATAGCACTTTCCTTCTAGGCCTGCATGACACGTGTGGCAGTGCCTCTGTCCCCCCGGACATGGAGGAGGACACAGGGAAAACCTGGTGACGATGTCACCGAGCACACCATTAGGAGACCACACACGCCACAGTCACATGGAAACACCTATAAGCTCAGCTTCCTTCAAGATATAAATTTTAAGCACAATTAAAGACGTTGCAGAGCTAAAAATAGCTGAATTACTGAGAAATCGTAGACCAACACATAACACCCAGACATCCTCTTGGACTCTGTTGCCACCGGTCCCATACCGCACTCCAAACACCGATGTACAGACACCAGGAGCACAGGCTACAGAGCACATCAAAACACATGGCTACACGTTAAGATCGCGTTCGTCGTAGCCGATGGCTATTATTCTGCGCAGTGGAGTGAGTAGGTATATGATGTGACAAGTGTTTTCCGTTTCTTCATAGAGTACCCATGTCTAGGATATAAGGTGTATTCATATAATATCATATCGTGTATTCAAATCAGGTCATGTCGATTGGATTCCACTGGCTGTGAGATCGTTAATTTGTAGAGTGAATGCTGTGACACGCTCCAGGTCATTTTGTACTTGTTTTCTCACCCTCAAACTGTCACTGTGGCAAAAGACACACCGTCGAAATATGCAGTTCATTTTGGCCTAATTTATCCATCAGTTATAACGAGGTCGAAGGTTATTCTGACAATAATCTTAACAATGTTCAGTGCAGTGCTGCATAATCTTCAATCTTCTGAGATCTGCTTGGGTCGTGTCAGATCAGGCCCTGTTCGGTTAGGTTAGGTTTGATGATAATGGGTTAGATTGGAATGTGTTGGGTTGGATTGGGTTGGTTTCGGTTGCGTTAGGTTAGGTTAGTGCAGATTAGTTATTTTCGTGTTAACTCGATTCAGATCAGATCGGGGAGGGGGAGTATCCTACACGGTTTATACGTTAGCTATGCATACTTTTACGATCAATCGCTCGTGCTGTCACGCCAGCCAAGCTACCGTGATAAGAATTTGCTAGGTGAATGCAACTTACGCTGCATACCGGGAATTGCAGTTGTGCTATAGGAAGTATGGAAATGAAGGTAGGCAAGAGCAGATGTCAAATCAAACGAAGTTTGCTTAGGTCAGGTCAGGTCATGTTAGGTTGGGATAGGTTATGTTGGGTTAGGTAAGGTTGTAGTAACTCGTGCTCTGACAGCACAAGCGTGTCACGCGCCGAACATTGTTATGCGCCTGCGCAGAGACGCCCGGCAACTGGCCGCTCGCCAGTATCGCCCGTGACCTCGCTCAGGTCATTGCGCATACGCACGGGCCGCAGCTGCCGAACCGCACTCTGACACGTCCGCAGTTGCTGTGTATAACGTGCCATGGAAACTGCTCTCACACTGGTACTCTCGCATTCGCACTCTCGCACTCTGGTTCTCGCTATCGCCGCCCGATACACGTACCGACAAGTTACGGATCTTTGGAGCTCGCCAACGGACACGTCTTAAGAAAACGTAGCCACACAAGCCGCTACAAGGTCAGGTCTACCTAGGATTGGTTAGGCTGGGTTAGTATAGATCATCCAATGTTGTGTTAACTCAGTTCAAATCCGATCTGGAGCGTAGTGGTCTGGATCGATTCTGAGCACACCAACATTAAGAGGGGGTTCGTGTGCATCTAGTTAGTGAACACCGATAGTGTCCGACATTTCTGATTAGTGAACACCGATAGTGTCCGACAGCTCTGATTAGTGAACAACGATAGCGCCCGACAGCTCTGATTAGTGAACACCGATGGTGTCTGACAGCTCTGATTAGTGAACAACGATAGCGCCCGACAGCTCTGATTAGTGGACAACGATAGTGTCCGACAACCTTGATTAGTGGACAACGCTAGTGTCCGACAGCTCTGATTAGTGAACACAAGATAGTGTCCGGCAGCTCTAATTAGTGAACAACGATAATGTTCAACAGCTCTGATTATCAGTAAACAACGAGTGTCCGACGGATTCGACTATTGACCCCTGCGACGGAAGCTGTGCCCTGCTTGTCTACGGAAAGGAGTGGGGGAGGTGTTGTCATGCACAGCGCTGGTGCATACGCCAGCTGGTTCGCGAGAGGAGGGCTGGGGGTGGGGGGGGGGGTGATGTCATGGACAGTGTTGATGCGTACGCCAGCTGGTTCGCAGCCAGCTATGTTGCTGACTGTGACGTCACGAAGATGACCCCCCGGCAGTTGGCGCAGGTTTCCAAAGTTGTGGGGAATGTTTGTCTATCTATGCGGGTCGCTTCGGCGCATGCTGTGCCAAAGCGACTGGGCGGATTTCCCCCAACTTTTCATACTTGATGCGTCGATTCGGTGAACATATTTTGGTGGTGTTTCCTAGTCTCGCGGGTCACGTGCCACGTGTCATCAACAGGGGTCATGTTGAGATCAGTTAGACAGGGCCACAGCATATACCACAAGTCGTACGAATATGGAACTTCGTGGAAACACGCGGCCGATAGGGAACTGCATGCTTTTGTGGTCGTCGCCGGGTGCACTGTACCGTGTGTCCATCAGGCGCGTGCGTCTGTTTTGTTTAGGGCATCTCCGACCTGAGAGCGGCGAGTACTAGAGCTATCAAATTTGGTAAACGGATAGCCCGTCACCGGGGCTACCCGTCCGTGTGAAATTTGTAGGGGTGGGTGAAGCGTAGCGCGTGCCATGCGCTCAAGATTCGCTAGACATCCCAATTCTGTTTAACATGGGGCTGGTTTTTTCTCGACGAAACAGGCGACCGCCACATATTGGTGCCCGGCTCCGTTTACATCACACGGAACGATAGATGTGTGACATTACGTGGAAGCCCTAGATGTTGGGCACAAGTTCGGTGCGATCGGAACAATGTGCTGCATGTGACCAACACCGGTGTGATGGGAGAACGGCTTGCGCTGAAAGCCTCTGTTGTAAATTGGTTTTGCGCGTAAAACGGGAATTTCTAAGTAAGAATGTGACCAATTTTAGTGCGCCAAATCGACTCGGTTTTAACTAGCATAGCTCGCGAACCAATGGACCGACAGACTCCATGCAGTGGCGTCGCCACGAAATTCTTCCAGTGGGGGCAATATTGATAGGGGGCCTCCTGCTCCCGAAAGGGGGCCTCCACTGTGTTAGGGCCTCCTATTGCTTTTTTAGTTTCTTAGTATGGTTCCAGAATGGGGAACATGGCTTCATATGTATGTCTTGTTTGTTCTTGGCATGGTGCATCATTTACGCAAAGCGCAATAGCAAGAATCTTTTTTTTCCGCTGAGAACTGAGCCATACCAGGATATAAATAAGCAAACGCACTGGCGGATCTAGCCCACCGGTTTGGGGGGGGAGCCAACTTTCGGTTTTCGGCGTCAGCCCCCCCCCCCCCTCCCCCCAGTGGCGTACTTAGGAATTGCATCAGAGGAGGGGTCGAAGGGATTTGGAGGGTGCCCATTCTCCCACTATTTTTGGTTAAAAGCATCGGATTTCTACCACTATTTGTCAAATGGACCCATTTTTTACAATAATAATTAATGACAACATAATTTCCTGTGTAGGGGCCCCAGCCTACCTCCACCGCTTCTAAGTTACGGGATTTGTGTTCTTGTGTACCAAAACGTTCATGTTCACGTTCAACGTCTTGTACCACGTCAACGTTCGTGCACGTGTACACACTGGCAGATCCGATTTTGTCAACACTTGCTGTAAGCAGAACTTGAGCAGCATAGAACCCTCGATGCGTGTCAGAATGTACTATGCTACCATATTGGCTTCCAAACAATTATAAAAACATCTTTAAAATTCGAGATACTTTCATCCAGACGATATTTTTTAACCTCAGCAAAGGTTACTGCATTTTCATTCAGTTTACTTCTGTTGGTTTCGGGGGCCAAAAGACTCTTTTAAGCGCTTCGGGGGAGCCATGGCCGGAATGGCCCCTCCCTGGATCCGCTAGTGAATGTAGCCTGTCTCTTCATCTTAGCAACCCCGACACCAACATACGAAACATGCTGCTCAACTGGGCTCAACTGGTCACTCGCACAAAACGTCCTGTTCAAATTCCGCTTTCGAAATCTGGCTCACTGGGTCCGCTTGCCCGTTACTGGCTAAACAAACTTCATGAACCTATCTGACGAAGGAATAATGAAACTGCTGATTTCGTCATCTCTTGCTGTAAGCAAAACTTCAACAGCATAGAACCCTCGATCCGTCAGAATCTACTATGCTACCATATTGGACTTCCAAACAATCATAACAAAATACCTTTAAAATTGGAGATTATTTCAACCGGAAAGCTATTTTATAACCTCAGCAAAGGTTACTGCATTTTAATTTAGTTTACTTTTATTGGTTTGGGAGGGGGCAAAAGACACCATGCCCCCCCCCCCTTTGAAGCGCTTGGGGGGGCCATGGCTGGAATGCCCCCCCCCCACCACTGGATCCGCCAGTGCCAGTGACGTACCTATATTTGCGTCAAGGGTAGGGGGCAAACGTATTTGGAGGGGTCCACCTACTCCATAAAAAGTCTTCCGATTTCGACCACTATTTTGTCAAAGGGGACCTTTTTATGTAAAATAATTAGTGTCCAACTAAATTATCCTGTCGAGGGGTCTAATCTACCACTATCGTTTCTGATTCGTCGGATTTCAACCATGGCTCCCCCATCCTGTTCGAATGTATTCTTTTGGTATCCCTTGATAAGTCACCTTGCACTGCTGAAATTACACCTACACAGATCACTTTAAAATGTAAAATTTACCAATTTGAGACATTCCAGTTCATAGCGCCCGGTCGCCACGACGCCAACGTTAGTGCATGTGCACACCCATCTTGCGCATTCGGCGCATTCGCCACACTTCATGCGATGCTACGGATTCAGCTGGGCCTCCTACGCTTTGCTAATTGCTGCCACATGATAGACTTGCGCCTTATCTGACGTGATGAAATGCTTTGTATGGGCGTTCGCTGCGAAAATTCGATTAATTAAATTCGATCATTAGTTCCCTACTTCTTATATTTTATGATGAAGAAATGCGGATACCCGCTGAGCTTTGATGCACCTCATATCTTTGATTAAACATGCTTCCAGGTTGGCTACCGAACCGAGGCCCTACCTGAGTGTACTTCTTTGGACCCGTTTCGTATTTCTTCGTCTACGGATGTGTCTTAGGGCTCCAATCGATTTTTGTTCGAGGCCCAATGCATTTTTGAAACCCCTGCTCGTTTTAGGGTTTTGTTGCTTCTTTGTGCACCGATGATTTTTCTTCGTTGTCGGGGCGCTTTCAATGATCTCAATGTATTTATTTAGTGCCCGGTATTTTTGTTCGTTCTGGGACCATGTTGCTTATTGCGACCCCAGCCTCCTTTCAGGCCCTTGTGCGGTCGCATGGCCCCTTTGTGCCTTGAGAGCTTCCGGTGTTTTGTTTTTGTTTTTTTTAGAGTTCCCGCTATATTTATTTATGGCTGCAACGCATGTTTTAGGGCCGTGTCGCTTTTTGCGAGACTGCGCTTTGGAGGGCCAGTTACATTTTCGGTCCCCGTTGTGCTCTTAGGGTCCCGCTGTGTTTATTTGGGGTTTCTGACGCACATTTGTGGGGCCCAGTACGATTTGGGTCTTCGTTGCGATATTTCTGGGTCTTAGCGCAACTTATCGCGCCCAGGCGCGTGGTTCCGGGGACCCAACGCCAGTTATCTGGGGTCAACGCGATTTTTGTGGACCTCTTCTGAATTTTCTTTAAATTCCGAATCTCGGCCTGATTTTCCAAGTCCCTGGCGCCATGTTTTTCCATCTCACCTCGATTTTCTTCGAGCTCCGTTTTTCGATGCCGTACGCGATTTTTCGAGGCATCTGATGATATGTTCGCTGCTCCAGAACCATTTTCCTGACCCGGACTTTTTTTTGGAATCCCTCCTTATTTTGGAGGGCTCCGGCTTTCTTTTTCGGATACCGATGCGACTTTGGGGGTCACACGGTGCTTATGTGGAGCCCTAGACGCCAATTGTTGGCAGCCCCGACGTGAATTTTTGATGAACAGACCAAATTTGTGGTACTACCGATGGGAATTATGGGTCCGAGCGCGATATTTGGTGGGACCGGTTCGAGTTTGCGGGGCGCGTTGTACTTAGCTGTGGCCCCAACGCGATCTTGGCGGTTCCTGTTGCAGATTTTCGGGCCTCGGAGCGAGTTTTCTGGGGCCCGCCGCGTTTACTTGGAGCCCCTACGCGAATTCTGGTGGACCGACGCGAATCTTTGTGACCCCAGCGCGACTTTTGGGGGCCTCGGCTCGATTCTTGGGAGCATATCACTCTTAGGAGGGAGGGGGCATTTGCCCCTTTGATATGCCACTGCGGCCACCGAAGGAGTTTTTTGTTCAGCCGATGGCACCTTTCGGAGTATAAAAGCCCTCCGGGTAATTTTTGCCGGAACTGTTCTTAATTTTCCGGTGCTGGGGTCCATTCGATCGAGTCTCGGTGTGAACTTTTGGACATCGAGTTCTATTTTTTTAAAGGTCTTGATGTGATATATTTGATGTGATAGCCTCCTTGACAATCCTGTAGGCCTCCTTTGCAATCCTGGGGGCCTCCTTTGTAATCCTGTGGGCCTTTGCAATCCTGGGGGCCTCCTTTGCAATTATAGGGGCCTCCTTTGTAATCACGGGAGACTCCTTTGTAATCCTGGGGGCCTCCTTTGCAATCCTGGAGGCCTCCTTTGCGATCCTGGGGGCCTCCTTTGCAATCATGAGGGCCTCCTTTGCAATACTGGAGTCCTTTGCAATCCTTGGGGCCTCCTTTGCAATCCTGGGGGCCTCCTTTGCAATCATGAGTGCTTCCTTTGCAATCACGAGGGCCTCCTTTGCAATCCTGGAGTCTTGTGCAATCCTTGGGGCCTTCCTTGCAATCTTGGGGGCCTCCTTTGAAATCCTGTGGGCCTCCTTTGCAATCCTGGGTCCTCTTTGCAATCCTGGTGGCCTCCTTTGCAATCCTGGGGGCCTCCATTGCAATCATGGGGCCTCCTTTGTAATCACAGGGGCCTCCTTTGCAATCCTGGGGGACTACTTTGCAATCCTGGAGGCGTCCTTTGCAATCCTGTGGGCCTCCTTTGCAATCCTGGGGCCTCCTTTGCAATCCTGAGGGCCTCCTTTGCAATCCTGGGGGCCTCCTTTACAATCCTGGGGGCCTCCTTTGCAATCCTGGTGGGCCTCCTTCGCTAGCCTGGAGGCATCCTTCGCAATCCTGGGGTCTCCTTTGGAATCCTGGGGCCTCCTTTGCAATCATGGGGGCCTCCTTTGCAATCCTGGAGTCCTTTGCAATCATGGGGGCCTCCTTTGCGATCCTGGAGACCTTTCCAATCCTGGGGGCCTCCTTCGCAATCATGGGGGCCTCCTTTGCAATCCTGGTGGCCTCCTTTGTAATCCTGTGGGACTTTGCAATCCTGGGGGCCTCCTTTGTAATCCTGGGGGCCTCCTTCGCAATCCTGGGGGCCTCCTTTGCAATCCTGGTGGCCTCCTTTGCAATCCTGGAGTCCTTTGCAATCCTGGGGGCCTCCTTTGCAATCCTGGGGGCCTCCCTTTGTAATCCTGTGGGCCTCCTTTGCAATCCTCGGGGCCTCCTTTGCAATCCTGGGGGCCTCCTTTGCAATACCGGAGTCCTTTGCAATCCTGGGAGCCTCCTTTGCAATCCTGGGGGCCTCCTTTGCAATCCTGGGGCCTCCTTTGCAATCCTGGGGGCCTCCTTTGCAATCCTGGGGGCCTCCATCGAAATCCTGGGGGCCTCCTTTGCAATCATGGGGCCTCCTTTGCAATCCTGGGGGCCTCCTTCGCTAGCCTGGAGGCATCCTTCGCTAGCCTGGAGGCATCCTTCGCAATCATGGGGTCCACTTTGCAATCATGGGGCCGCCTTTGCAATCATGGGGACCTCCTTTGCAATCCTGAGGGCCTCCTTTGCGATCCTGGAGACCTTTGCAATCATGGGGGCCTCCTTTGCAATCCTGGGGGCCTCCTTTGTAATCCTGTAGGCCTCCTTTGCAATCCTGGAGGCCTCCTTTGCAATCATGGGGGCCTCCTTCGTAATCACGGGGGCCTCCTTTGCAATCCTGGGGGCCTCCTTTGCAATCCTGGAGGCCTCTTTGCAATCCTGTGGGTCTCCTTTACAATCCTGGGGGCCTCCATTGTAATCCCGGGGGGCTTCCGTGCCAATTGTTGGCACTCTCTTGATTTCTGGGGCCTGCTATCTTCTCCTAGGTGGCTCCTTCTTCGAATTAGCGGCCTCCTCTCACGTCGTGGAGGCCTCCTCTCATGTCTCGTCGGCCTCCTTGCTCACTTTTTCCTGTGCATTTCTGGATAGGGGCCTCCTCAAATTTCAGGGGGCGGCGCCCCCCAGTCTCAAGACAGGGGGGGC
>JAOTOM010004630.1:0-369192 GCA_034440615.1 Ashinkailepas kermadecensis | reverse complement strand
GTAGTCAGACGACAGTCACCCAGCGGGCCGGTCTGTAGTCAGACGACAGTCACCCAGCGGGCCGGTCTGTAGTCAGACGACAGTCACCCAGAGGGCCGGTCTGTAGTCAGACGACAGTCACCCAGCGGGCCGGTCTGTAGTCAGACGACAGTCACCCAGCGGGCCGGTCTGTAGTCAGTAGTCAGACGACAGTCACCCAGCGGGCCGGTCTGTAGTCAGTAGTCAGACGACAGTCACCCAGCGGGCCGGTCTGTAGTCAGACGACAGTCACCCAGAGGGCCGGTCTGTAGTCAGTAGTCAGACGACAGTCACCCAGCGGGCCGCACACTGGCTCTACCAGTGGGACGGGATCAGCACGAGCAACATGTTATGAAGTTTTTACCGGTGGCATGTGGTCAGCACGAGCAACACCTGATGGGTTTTTACCAGCGGGACGTGGTCAGCACGAGCAACGTCTCATGAGTTTTTTTAAAAACACGGTTCGATAAACACTCCTCTTCGAGTTTTTAGGAGCCAGCCGCTACGGATAGGTAAAGGTAACCAACTATAACACTCACTAACTGATCACGTGTGCTGCCAGTAGTCTTTACAGACATCAGCCAGCAGACATTCTACCCTACCTGAATTAAATCAGTCACTCACGCTGCTTGTTCATATGTTTATGAACTCCACAATAGGAAGATACAGATAAATAATAGCACGCGAGATGCGGACTTACACGCTGCTTTTCGTTTTCGGTGATTGGAGGGCGTAGTTTGACTGTCTTCGAGTGTCGTAGATATCTGAAAAAATACATGTTTTAACGACGTTAGTAGGGTGTGGGAGACGAATGCCGAATAGGACACCATGCCAAGTACACCAGACAGTCATTGACTGCCCTAAGCTTTGTTGATTAGTGCCCGTGCCGATAAAATAGTTGAAGTAACGACAAACAATACAAACGTGTTTAGCCAAAATCTACCTGGCGGGAACCACCGTTGACACTGCAGACCACAGGTGGGCATGCCATTTCGTGCCAGCCACGTGTCCATCGACGACACTCAACAGCCGGCGAGCAAACAGCGCATGACGCGACGTTTGCTGCCGTGTCGGCACGGGTGTGGACTACCGTCTCAGACACCGCGCTCGCGCCGTGAGCAGCGCCGCACGCCTAAGACCGAGGCACGGGTGTGGTCTACCGTCTCGGACACCGCGCTCGCGCCGTGAGCAGCGCCGCGGCCGCGCAGTACCTGAGTTCGGCGAGTGGTGCGGCCCGGACGCGCCGTTGGTCATTGGTCTGTCCACTGGAAGGAGGCCAACCGCACACTGAGAGTCGAGTCAACGTCTCGTACTCCACACATGCCGTGCACACTCGAGCCAAAGCATAGTCGCACGACAAAACGCAGCGCCTCAGGTTAGAGCAGTGCAGGCCAGTCGCAAACATTCAACAGCAATCCAATGGCAATGCAAATAAACACCAACGAACATACACGTCGATGCTAAGAGAGGTACTTAGAAGGCTGAATACATTGAACTAAGTTTACAACAAACATCCTTGACGGGATGGGATATAATACACAAAGTCCTGCGCTGAACTACAAACCGGTACAAAAGCCGTCTCGATCAAGTAAAAGCCATGCCAGTGGTTATCATTGGTTACAGGTGGTTCGTTGACAATTTAGTTTGGGGTGGATCGGCTGAGTCGGTTCATATAGAGCAGTGGTTCTGAACATTTTTCCTTGTTCGCACACCTTTCAATCACCAGCCAGTTCTCGCATTCCTTACCAGAATTGATAAAACAATATTTATGTCATTTGCATTAATAACAAAATCATTGCGCTTTTAAAATCTTTATTGGCATAACTGACAAATCTACGCATTACAAAAACCCAGATTACTTTAATATCGGTTGGTAAGCGAGTTATTAGGGCTTTAGGGCGCATTGATATTTTAGTATTGGGAAAAATAAAAAATTAGTGGCATTTGCTTGTACTCTGCATGGTATGTTGGTTACTCATCCCTGGATATCGCACGCGTAAAATTTGTGTGTTAGATCGCCAGGCACTGGACTGGAGTTTCCTTTGTAAACCAACTCTTATGATTCAGTATTCTGCCGTTATATTGTTAATATGCCATAACTAAGGTTATCAGCTCAAAGTAGACCACACCTCGAAGGACGACAAAATCTCGCCGCAGGCCGACCTACACCAAACGACGGAAGAAAAGGGAGTGGCTTCGGGATAATTTACCGGCTATTTATACGTGCAGGAATATCATTCCTCAAACGACGGCAATACTTTCGAGGTAGCTCCACCCCCAGCGGCGACAAGCACAAACTGGCATCTCCTGCAGGCGCCTGCTGGCTGTTGTTAATCTATGCACACCAAAAGTCGCCATATACACTGCTACATCACTGTGGAGGTCACCAGGGTGGATGCTCATCAAAAAGGGAAGCATTCATGCCAAGGGCGCTCACCTGTTCCTCGGGGTAGTGGAGGCTGTGGGGGTGGATGCTCATCTAAGGGGAGACGTATGCAGAGAGCTCACCTGTGTCTCTGGGTAGTGGCGGTCGAGGGGGTGGAGGCTCATCTAGCGAAGGGTGATTGAGCTGCAGAGACGGTTCCAGCTGACCCGGTATCGTCTCAGTCAGGGGCACTCGTGACCGGCCGTTTTGCCTGCGGCGACATCACGCGCTGTGTTAGCGGATCCACCACAGGCAACTGCGCACATCGCCTATTGATGTCTAATTATCCTGCACGGACACCCACCGATTTGGAAGACAAAACAACTCACCTATTGGCTGTGTGAGTTGCCATAGCGGAATTGCGCAACATTTACGAAGATGCCCCCAGCTGGCACTGAGAGTACTCACCTACTGCCAAACGCAGGGAAATGCCTAACACTTTCAACAGTAAATTAAATGTTTTGGAGATATTGTCGACACAGTAGCCCAAATATGGATTCCAAGATTGCATCCAGAAGAATCTCAGCAGGGCTTCAATGGCTGATAATTGCTACATTTCCTTTATTGCATTGCATTGCATTCGCATCGCATTTGCTTGTGTAATCCAAGGACCCCAAGGGCAGCAATGCAAAAAATAACGTGTAATCTAAGGATACCAAGAGCAGCAATGCAAAAATAACAGGAGCGTGCCTCACATTATGAATAGCAGTCACAAGCCAACACTCACCTATTGAGGTTGTTTTTGTCGTCGTATAGTCTGGGAGGCGGCGGGATACTTTGTGACCTGAGGTCAGGCCTCTCACACCTGGTCGGAGGCTGAACGTAGAGGTTCTGATTACTGTAGTTAGAGCGGGCGTCAGAAGTCTCGCGGGAGTGCTGATACAGACCCTCTGTGGATACGCCAAGCACGCTAGTGAATGTACTCGGATAATTTATACTTGACCAGGCACCTGTAGGATTTGTAAAACGAACAGAAGTCACATTTCGAAGTAACCCTCACTAGCAAATAATCTGGACGGTAAGTAAGAAACATGCGGAGAGGAGGAAATAAAGATGAACCAATGGCATGTCAATTTCTAGAGTAATATCGCATGTGTTGCGGATATTCACAACTTGATGAAGGGGGTGAGCAAGAAATGATAGTACATCGTACACGAAAACGTATATGGTGATGCTACGTGACAAACCATACCTACAACTGACTAGCCATCAACTGACCACTGCCCAGCACAGTCACCTAGCTACTAATTGGCAACGATAACAGCAGATGACTGTCATTTCAAGGGCATATACACCTTTACAAATCGGCTCAAAACACCACACAGGCATTCTACCTACTACCATCCCACGTGAAACACTGCCAGCCACCAAACTCTACTCGCTATATCTTCTTTCCACAGTGTAGTGTACACCATTCTACATCGTCCCTGGTCGATGCTCGCTGCACACATTTCTCCCAGCAGTAATGGGAGGCTGCAGCGTCACGGAAAGGCGTCACACAACACCGTTTGACGCGTCAGACAAGACATGACAGCGCCGTATGACTCGCACCCCACTGCGGAGCGTCATATCATCAGCAGACAAGACATGACAGCGCCGTGTGACGACACACCCTACTACGGAGCGTCACCCCATCAGCAGACAAGACATGACAGCGCAGTATGACTACACCCCACTGTGGAGCGTCATATCATCAGCAGACAAGACATAACAGCGCCGTGTGACGACACGCCCTACTACGGAGCGTCACCACATCAGCAGACAAGACATGACAGCGCCGTGTGACGACACACCTTACTGCGGAGCGTCATTCCATCAGCAGACAAGACATGACAGCGCCGTATGACTCACACCCCACTGTGGAGCGTCATATCATCAGCAGACAAGACATTACAGCGCCGTGTGACGACACACCCTACTGCGGAGCGTCATATCATCAGCAGACAAGACATTACAGCGCCGTGTGACGACACACCCTGCTGCGGAGCGCCATATCATCACCAGACAAGACGTGACAGCGCCGTGTGACGACAAACCCTACTGCGGAGCGTTGTTATTGGGGTTTAGGGGCGCATCAACTGCCTACGTTATACAGCGCCCGCTGCGGAGCGTCATATCATCAGCAGACAAGACGTGACAGCGCCGTGTGACGACAAACCCCACTGCGGAGCGTCACCACATCAGCAAACAAGACACGACAGCGCCGGGAAAACAGTGCGCGCAATGGCCGCGGTTGCTCCATCGCGACGCACAACTCGTGCGCTACATGGCGCATCCTCACCGGCAGCCAATTTGATTACAAAATACCATCGTTACCCCCCGAAATTGATGCCCTGATTGGTCATGCATGGCAGCTATCATCGAACGACTCTCGGCCGCAAGACAATAGCGTGACAACCGTGACGTCTTCAGATAGAGCAACCAGTAAGCATGGAGCGATCACAGACCACTCCATCCGGCCGGGCACGCACCCTTCGTGTCGCCGTTGGCGGTCACCACGTGGACTCCGGGCTCGCGCCGCACCAGCAAATTGACCCTCTCCTTGGCGGTGTCGAGCAGCTTCCTGGCCTCCTTGAGCGTCATGCCGTCGGTGGGCAGCTGGTTGATGCGCAGCACCACGTCGCCCACCTGCAGCGAGCCGTCGCGGCTCGACACGGCCGAGCCGAGCAGCAGCTCCTTCACGAAGATCTGGCAGCCCAACACGATGCCGAAGTCTGGCCACAGACACGGTCAACATTAGATCTGGCAGCCCAACACGACGTCGACGTCTGGCCACAGATGGTGAACATCAGGTCTGGTAGCCCAGTGCGATGTAAAATTGTGCCAGGAAGGGACTGGGCGTCGGGATCGTCTGCACTGGATTTATAATACAGTGCACGACGAGCCTCGAGCAGATGTCCAAGGTATGACCGGATGTGGGGCCTACTGAAGGCCAGTGAGTAATCACACTGGAGCATGAGCGTACATCATCTCGGCACGGGCATAGTGAGGGTGTGGTATACCAAATAGAGCACGCGCGATTCCAACACTAAAGGCAAAGCATTGCGTAACACATCCGGCCAATGGATGCAGCATGGAGTGGGTTAAGCCGTTGGACAGCGTGGGCCATGGGACAGTGCGCTGGGCCGTACGCTATGCCATGACGTAACGGACAGGCAACGTGCCAATTCCCGCTGGCACAGTTTCTCAACCCGTTACCACACCGGGTAGCTGGCCTTCATTTGACTGGTGCACACAAACCGGTCTCTTTGCCCGCAGCGCAGGTGCACTCGGTGCACTCGATGCCCTCCGCCCCCTCCCCTCCCCCAGCGGCCCAGCTGCAGCCGACGAGGCCCCGCCCACCCGTGCACGTGCTCGTCAGACCGCCAAGCCCGCGTGGCTGACACCACTTTCCCACACTGCAGACCAATAGCCGTGCCCGGTACATTGGGCGCCGGGCTTTACGAGAACACTCGTCTTCCACCCGACTGAGGAACTGGGCGGAGGTTATGCAACACGTGGCCATAAACCTGTCACCGCACGCGCTTGTGCATGATTAACTTGTCACGGGACAGTACACGGTCGCGCAATACAACCACGAAACACTGACCGCTACGCGTCCTCATCAATGTGGTTTTGAGAACACAATGGCAGCTTCGTGGGGTCTTTGGCAGTAGGCCATGACACAGAGGTGTTTTGATTGATTGGGCTTAAGGGCGCATCAACTGCTACTGGTTATGTAGCGCCCAGACACCGAGGTGTAGTCAGCTGTCTGCACGTAGGGCATTTGGTGGTGGTTCATGGCACCGAAATATCCAAATTCGTCGTGCCATGTGTGCGTAGGTACCACGGTGGAACATGTCTCTGATACTGGTTCGATTTCAGCCCATGACAAAGATGAGAATGAGGCACCGAGATCAAATTAGAACGCATCGGGCCGCATACGATCATCATATACATCCACTGGAGCAAAACTTAGCATTCACACCTTCCATCGCTTTCTGTCTCTCATCTGCACGCTCATTATCGTCAACTGACTTCCTCCTCATAAAAAAGAGCAGGCAGAACAAGATCAAGCACTGCGTCCTTGCGCTTGCACTCGCCATGAACGACCCACGGTGGTTTGCGACAGTAGCACGTCCATCTGTCGACTGGCGGTGAGCTGCGGACGTCGTGTGCGGACGCCGTGTTGTGCGGACGTCGTGTGCGGACGCTGTGTTTGCGAACGCGGTGTGCGGACGCCGTATGTGAACGTTGTGTGCGGACGCCGTGTGCGGACGCCGTGTGTGGACGCCGTGTGCGGACGCCGTGTCGGCAGTGAGCCGACTGTGACGGTGGTGTGGCGGCACGGCCACCGTCCACCGACCGTCCGGCCAGCCCGCCACGTGGCCCTCCACCACGCGCCGACGCACAGCTGTCCATCCGCCATCCATGCATCGCGCAACTGCATCTGCACATTTTACTGAGCGCACGACAGCCGAACAAAAGTAGACCAGCACGTTCCGGCACCCCAGTCAACAGACACTTGCATAACATCCAGCCGCACACGGGCATCAAGTTCTTTATTAACTTGGAAGCTGTTATTTAATCGGCTCCGACAAGCTTCCCGACAAGCCCCATACCCTACGATAGGGTCGGTCTGATCCCAACTGTCCCGATCAGTATCTCCTGCCGCATACCATACGCTAGGGCTGGTCGGGGCTGATGGGGTCAGACCGTCATCTCCTGCCCTATACCATCTCCTGCCCTATACACTGGAGACTGTCTGATCCTATCGGCCATGACCAACATCTCCTGCCCCATACCATACGCTAGGGACGGTCTGACTCAGTTGGCCCCGACCCAATGATCGAGGCCGATGATGGGATTTGACCATCGAGGTCAATGCCCTACATTTCTATTTAAAACTTAAGATCTTCGCTGTGAATATCTGATGTGACCACCATCCGAACGTTTGAAGTCGGCGCCCAACATATTTCGGCACCGACTACATTGGTCAATCAGTAATCAATCAATACGACTTCCACAGCGCGCTGGTACAATGCCACAACTGGATGCTAGACACCGAAGGAAATGGACACCACCAGATGCTGGATGCCGCCGGATGCTGTGTGCTGCCGGATGGTGGATTCGTCAATACTCTCGGAACTAGATTATCCCAACCTCCCACATTCCTTTTCAATAATACACCATCCATGAACTGTCCGACCTTCCACGTTAAGTTGAGCCAGCACAACGAACAACTGGAGCAGACTGGGTGATGTATACAATAGGCGACGGTCCCGGGTTTTCTGAGGCTCCAACCGAGCCCACCACTCACCATCCTTCTTCCTGGCCTTGGTGAGATTGAGTTTGAACGTCTGCGGCTCCAGCTGGGAGGGCAGCACGACGCGCCGCTTGATGTACAGCCGCACCACGGCGCCCGAGTCCTTGAGCACCTGCACGGCCGTGGCGTAGTCGACGTTCTCCAGCGACACGCCGTTGGCGCTCAGCACGCGGTCGTTGACGCTGCGGAAACGGCGAGGGGTGTCAGACGCCGGCGCAGGACCGATGGAAACACGCGTGACGACTGCAACCACACGGGGCAGGGTGCAGGACATACGCATGGCGACTACAAATACACGAGGCAGGGTGCAAGGCATACGCATGGCGACTACAACCACACGGGACAGGGTGCAGGACATACGCATAGCGACTATAACCACACGGGACAGGGTGCAAGACATACGCATGACGACTATAACCACACGGGGCAGGGTGCAGGACATACGCATGGCGACCAGAGTGGGAAACTTGCTTTCCGAGTTGGGAGTCGGAGTGCATACCGATTTCTTCCGGAGTACATTTTCATGGACATTATTTTTATGCATGTAATCTGTTTACCAGTAACCGACCGGAAACACCTAAATCAGTACCTACATAATATGCATAAGTAATATCATTCTCATGTTTGGTCAAGTCAAATGTCAAAACATAGGAACAAAGAAGTGCACAATGGATGACACCGCCCAGCAGTGACTCGTAATAATCAGCACTGTTTCGTTTCTCATAACTCACAAGAGCAATGCGCTTTCCTTTCACTTTTGGTCTCAGCACAAGGCTAGCCATATAAAAAACAAACAGAAATACTACACACTTCACCCTCAGCTCAGAGCGCATACCTACCTACGCAGCCAATTTCCCACGTAACACGAACGCAACTCCGCTACCGCACACGCCACAGTTGGATGTGATCTGTATACGGCCTTGGATGTGATCAAAGCAAAGGATCAGTCAAGGTCTTGTGTTTGCAGTATGACAGTTGTTAACCACGTGTTCAAAGTTGCTAATAGTTATGACGTCCTATAAAAAATACCTTGCATTGATTGGTTGACAGACAGATTTCGGAACAGAAAACGCTAACGCAGCCAATTCTGATCGGTGGCCTCCGGGACTCCGGAGAACGTCTCTTAAAGCTGTCAAACTTTCCCACTATATGGGTGGCAGGAACACAGGTTTTCCGAGACGCGGCTCCAAACAAAGCCGGAGAACAGAGTACTCAGTGCGCATCATCTTGCAAGTTGCTGTTGGCGCGTTGTTGTCGGCAATTCCGGTGGTTGAGATTGCTGGAGTGTGTGAGGCTGTGGTCCGGCTGCTGACTGCTACAAAAAGTGGTTAGTTTGTGTGGTGACCGTGAGTGGAATAACCAGCGTTTTTGGGTGTCGTTCTGTGTTTCTTTTTGTTGATATCTTTGTTCCCAAATTTGTGTCGGAGTACATGTGAAGCCTATCCTATCCAGTATGAACCCGGAGTGCAAAAATGTTTTCAGAGATAAAATCTCTTAAGAAGTGCCTTAATTCCCACCCTGATGGCGACTACAACTATACGAAGGCAGGGTGCAGGACATACGCATGGCGACTACAGACACACGGAGGCTGGATGCATGGCATACGCATGCCGATTACAACCGCACAGGGGCAGGGTGCAGGACATACGCATGGTGACTACAACCACACGGGGCAGGGTGCAGGACATACGCGTGACGACTGCAAACACACGGGGCAAGGTGCAGGACATACGCGTGACGACTGCAAACACGCGGGACAGGGTGCAGGACATACGCGTGACGACTGCAAACACACGGGGCAGGGTACAGGACATACGCGTGACGACTACAACCACACGGGACAGGGTGCAGGACATACGCATGGCGACTACAACCACACGGGACAGGGTGCAGGACATACGCATGGCGACTACAACCACACGGGGCAGGGTGCAGGACATACGCGTGACGACTACAACCACACGGGACAGGGTGCAGGACATACGCATGGCGACTACAACCACACGGGACAGGGTGCAGGACATACGCATGGCGACTACAACCACACGGGACAGGGTGCAGGACATACGCATGGCGACTACAACCACACGGGACAGGGTGCAGGACATACGCATGGCGACTACAACCACACGGGACAGGGTGCAGGACATACGCATGGCGACTACAACCACACGGGACAGGGTGCAGGACATACGCATGACGACTACAACCACACGGGGCAGGGTGCAGGACATACGCATGGCGACTACAAACACACGGGGCAGGGTGCAGGACATACGCGTGACGACTACAACCACACGGGACAGGGTGCAGGACATACGCATGGCGACTATAACCACACGGGACAGGGTGCAGGACATACGCATGGCGACTACAAACACACGGGGCAGGGTGCAGGACATACGCGTGACGACTACAACCACACGGGACAGGGTGCAGGACATACGCATGGCGACTACAACCACACGGGACAGGGTGCAGGACATACGCATGGCGACTACAACCACACGGGACAGGGTGCAGGACATACGCATGGCGACTACAACCACACAGGACAGGGTGCAGGACATACGCGTGACGACTACAACCACACGGGACAGGGTGCAGGACATACGCATGGCGACTACAACCACACGGGACAGGGTGCAGGACATACGCATGGCGACTATAACCACACGGGACAGGGTGCAGGACATACGCATGACGACTACAAATACACGGAGGCTGGGTGCAGGGTATTCGCATAAAAAAACCGTTGGAAGAATGGGGAGGGGAAACAGCAAAGAGGTGCTAAGGTCGATGCTCATGTGCGCAGCGAATATCGTTGGTCGAGTATCCCGGCTAGTGATTAGCTGCTAGTAAATTCATGATATAAGCGCCTTACTTTTTCGCCGCTTGTGTTCACAGACAGTGAATATAAATCGGTGTGACCAATCCTAACAGAGAACGTTACGTGGAGTGAATGAACAAGATCGAACAACTGCGCGATTGATTTGTTCGAATTTCGAGCGTTCCGACGACCAAGCCGTGCATTGGAACAATCTTTGAGACATGAAAGGCCAGTAGTGGGCGGATTTACATCTATCCAACACCCTGCCTACTCCTGACGGGATGCAGGCCTAGGCGTAGCACGACTTTGTCAGACATTGCACATTGTTGCAATAAACAATACAGGTGCCGTCGCCTCTTGCGTGAGAACCCAGAGCAGTTGAGAGGTTGATTGTGTCATACTCTCATGATCTCTGCTGGTCGGAGCCTGGATCGGCTTCGCATACATTGTCTGCTGGTCGGAGCCTGCATCGGCTCCGTGTGCATCGTGTCTGCTGGTCGGAGCCTGGGTCGGCGCCGCGTACATTTCAGGCAACCGTATGTTCTAGAGCATTGCCATGAGCATATGGCCAGCGAAGCAATGCTTGTCCGAACTGTGGGTGTCTACTGACAAAGTCTCTGAAGATACGAGGGTGCAAGCACGACACTTCCAACACCCACACTAACCCAATTCCCCATTGCAGCGGCGCGAGGGCAGGTCAGCTCACTCGGCCACTCGTTCACCACGCGTGACACACTGCACGACCGAGGCGGCCCGACGACCGGCCCGACGACCGGCCCGACGACCGGCACTTACTGCAGCTTGCCCTCGGCCGGGCCGGCCTTCAGCACGTCCGAGATGGCGATACTCGGGTCGCCCGTGGTGAAGTGCGGGTTGTCGCGGCCGCCGCTCACCGCAATGCCGAACCCGTAGCCGGGCACGCGGTTCAGCGACACGTGGTGGTACTCCCACACCACGCGCTCGCCGCCCTGCAACAGACGGCGCTCGGCTCAGACGTGTGCATCTCGGCACAGCAGCGCGCAGCTGCACGCCAGACACGTAGGGAACATTCATCGTCCAACACGAATGTGCCAACGACAGACGCTGATGCATTACACAGACGACAGCTGAAAAACACGCCACGATCGTCGGTGGGGCTATTGCAACGCGCACATTTCAGCCGAACATGTTTGATTGACTGCATCGGACCATGAGCACCGATGCACACGTAAATCGGCGCGTCATTCACCGTGTGAGCTCGCTGAGTCACGGGCACGGCGCTCCCGTAGATAACGGGACTGCAGTGCAGCACAACGTGCACAATATTGGTGCAGGGCAGCGGGCACACCTACTCAGTGCGGGCACAGCCAGGCGGCCCAGGGCGATAGCCAGCTGTCACGAACACACGGGCTGCCGGCCAGCGCAGTTGACCTGTCAGAGCAAGGCCAACTGAGGTGACCTCCGCTCTAGCCGACCGGGCCAGCTGACATTGCCCGGAGCACCGCTTCACGGGAACACGCATGGAATGGCGTCACAAACAACGGCTCCAAAACTCCCCGGAACGTGAAAACATCCAGCCTCTCGGTCACCGGTGGCCGTTCCGCTTCGTCACCATGCCGACCCAGCTGTACACGTGGAGCATCCATCACACAGCAGCAGATTGTAGACCGCACCGGCCGAACTCGACTCTCGGTCGCTGCCCGATCTTCCATGACCGCAGCCGGCTTCAGAGACCGGGAAGTCAACGAACTTGTGGAATCTGCCAACCCGAACGCTTGCACTGCAGGGGGCCGGCGACGGGTCGCCCGTACGCCGATCCGGCCGAAACGCGACCGGGAGCCGTCCCACAGCAGCAGACACCATCGCTCACCGACCGGGAGTCGCAATCCCGCTTCACACTCACGCCGCTATCGCACGCAATCCGGCCGGCATGCCGTACGACACGCGGCTCGCCGGGCGTCCCGTTTCCCGGGGAGCCGGCGCCGTCGAAACGACCCGGATCTCGGGACAAAAACCGGCCGGCCGGGCCCGACCGCCGGCCGGCACACGCCACCAGTGCCGCCGATACATCAGTCGGCCAGTTCTGGAACAGAAACACCGCCGTCGGAGGCGGACAACTCCCTTATGAACGACCCTCTGCGCGCCCCGTATCGCCTATAACTCAGCTACATTTGGGTCGGCATGGCCGTCTGCAATGATGGAATTATTAAATCGACCTCCCACCGGTCGGCTGATGACTGTGCGTTCTGCCGTACTCTCTCTGTCCAATCTAACTGGAGAATGGGACCGTGCCGCCTCCACCCACCGAGCAACAATTGGGCCACTTCATGATTTCCGACGGTAGCATTCTGGAGTTTCACGTGCCGGCGGACACGCCACCGTGCCGGCAACACGTCCGACCGGCGGCCGGGGACACTCAGCGGGCTGTCAAGGCTCTGGCAGCGGGCGGGACACTCCCAGCGGCCGGGGACACTCCCAGAGGGCTGCCCAGGCTCTGGCGGCGGACAGGGGCTCTCCCAGCGGGTTGTCTGGGCTCTGGCAATAGGCGGGGATACTCCCAGCGGGCTGCCCGGGCTCTGGCAGCACGATGGAGTCTGTCGCGCGCGGCGCGGCGCGGCGAGCCGCCGCCGCCGCCGCCGCCGCCGCCGCCGCCGCCGCCGCCGCCGCCGCCGCCGCCGCCGCCGCCGCCGCCGCCGCCGCCGCCGCCGCCGCCGCCGCCGCCGCCGCCGCCGCCGCCGCCGCCGCCGCCGCCGCCGCCGCCGCCGCCGCCGCCGCCGCCGCCGCCGCCGCCGCCGCCGCCGCCGCCGCCGCCGCCGCCGCCGCCGCCGCCGCCGCCGCCGCCGCCGCCGCCGCCGCCGCCGCCGCCGCCGCCGCCGCCGCCGCCGCCGCCGCCGCCGCCGCCGCCGTCGCCGCCGCCGCCGCCGCCGCCGCCGCCGCCGCCGCCGCCGCCGCCGCCGCCGCCGCCGCCGCCGCCGCCGCCGCCGCCGCCGCCGCCGCCGCCGCCGCCGCCGCCGCCGTGCCCCTCGGCAGACGTCGGGTAATGATGAGGCGAACCTCCATTACGACGGACGTATCATTAGCTGGGCGTTACGGACGGCACGGCGCCGAGCTAGTACCCCTACAGCAGGCCAACGTTCGGTTCGGCCCGAGGGGCCACCCTCGAGCGTGGTGGCCCACACTGCTTCACTACCACGTCCGACAGTCGGCAGTAGCACCAGCGACCCGGTGGCTCACAGTGGGCCGGCCCGACGCCGGACACTGTACCCGGACACAGTACGGCCGTCACAGGAAACAGTACGGCCGTCACAGGACACAGCACGGCCGCCACCGGACACTGTACCAGGACACAGTACGACCGTCACAGGAAACAGCACGGCAGTCACAGGAAACAGTACGGCCGCCACAGGACACAGTACGGCCGCCACCGGACACAGTACGGCCGTCACAGGACACAGTACGACCGTCACAGGAAACAGCACGGCAGTCACCGGACACAGTACGGCCGTCACCGGACGCTGTACCAGGACACAGCACGGCCGTCACAGGACACAGCACGGCCGCCACAGGACACAGTACGGTCGTCACAGGACACAGCACGGCCGTCACAGGACACAGTACGGCCGTAACAGGACACAGTACGGCCGTCACAGGAAACAGTACGGCCGTCACAGGACACAGCACGGCCGTCACCGGACACTGTACCCGGACACAGTACGGCCGTCACAGGAAACAGTACGGCCGTCACAGGACACAGTACGGCCGTCACAGGACACAGCACGGCCGCCACCGGACACTGTACCAGGACACAGTACGACCGTCACAGGAAACAGCACGGCAGTCACAGGAAACAGTACGGCCGCCACAGGACACAGCACGGCCGTCACCGGACACAGTACGACCGCCACAGGACACAGTACGACCGTCACAGGACACAGCACGGCAGTCACCGGACACAGTACGGCCGTCACCGGACGCTGTACCAGGACACAGCACGGCCGTCACAGGACACAGCACGGCCGCCACAGGACACAGTACGGCCGCCACAGAACACAGCACGTCCGTCACAGGACACAGTACGGTCGTCACAGGACACAGCACGGCCGTCACAGGACACAGTACGGCCGTAACAGGACACAGTACGGCCGTCACAGGACACAGCACGGCCGTCACAGGACACAGCACGGCCGTCACAGGACACAGTACGGCCGTAACAGGAAACAGTATGGCCGTCACAGGACACAGTACGGCCGTAACAGGACACAGTACGGCCGTCACCGGACGCTGTACCAGGACACAGCACGGCCGCCACAGGACACAGCACGGCCGTCACCGGACACAGCACGGCCGCCACAGGACACAGCACGGCCGCCACCCCACCACCACACTGCCTCGCCACCACGTCCGACGGTCGGCACTACGTCCGGAGAGAGCCTGCTTTAGCATAGATGGTACAAATGTTTACCCGAGCTGCCCGGCCCGACCGCCACACTTGTGAAACCGTAATAACTCTTTTTTTAACAGCATTTCGTGTTCTAATTTCTTTACTTGGAGTCAGACGTGCTCTAATTTTTATATCGACTCATGTTATGCCGATATTCTTCATGCCGTGCTGTTAATCTTTGCTCAAAGAAAGGGGTTCGCTGCGGCATTTCTGCTCGCGGGCAGCATTCAAAAGCGTTTCATGGTGCAATGCGGAACTTTGCTTGAAATGGAAATTTTCTCATTTAGAGCCAGATCTGCTGTGTTCAATTCCAGGTTGACCAACATTAATCACAATATTTACTCCTGAAGTACTCTCAATCTGTGTTCCAGACATCTCCGCGAGCGGGCAGCATACCATACACCTGGCGCCGCAACCTATCATACGTCTGGCACCGCAGCCTATATTTGCCGTCCGTCCCGTGTGGCAAATGGACACAATTTGGCTTTAACACGGGGTTTTCCAGTGGTGGTGAATTTGTACGTTAGGGCGCATCGACTGCGTTGGTCATTTTGCGCCCACGGGGTTTTCCAGGAGGGTGGAAATTCTATGAGCACATCGCATCCGAAAAAAACCCTTGGAAGGCACGTGGCTGCACAAACGCTCAAGACACATGCGACGCATATGTAAAACATGTGACATGTGAAACTGATACACATGGGGATTCGTTTTTACCGCGCTTAACACCGGTCCTGGCTCGTGCAGCGGCACAACAGGCGCCTTACACCGGTGGCAGATGCCGCCGCCCGCCGCGACACAGACGCAGCCGACCCGCTGCCAGCAGAGATTCACGGCTCACTTTCACCGCGTCGCGCGCGACACGCGAGTTTTTGCCGTGGCCGAGCCGGCGCCGAAGTGACGCCGACCGCTGACCCGACCCGACCCGACCCGACCCGACCGTCAGGGATCGGTCGCGCCTCGTGGCCGGTGGGTGGCCCGAAGGTGATCAGTGGCCTTTGTGGCGAACAACGTCACGGCGAGCCCGTGGGGGAATCGACGCGCGCTTGCAGGTGTGAGTTGAACGGGTCGGCAGAAGCGTTCGTGGACTGACATACCAGACGGTCAAGTGTCTGTTCAAGGAAGCAAGGCTTCAGGTCGCCAACATACAGCAGCGCCGTCCCGCTCGATATGCGGATGGCTGCACAGAGCGTCGGAATCTGGGATCAATTTGCACTACCTGTCAGAATATTTGTCGACATGCAGGTTGGAGCCGGGAGGTAAACATTTACCCAGCCCACATGAGAAGCGAAACTTGCAATGCGAACTTTTTGATACCAGTTTTATGCTACACGAACCTTAGTATACGAACCCTTCGATATGAACTACAGATACCACTTTTTAGAACAATTTTAACCGGGGCCACAACGCCCCAGTAAATATGGATGTAGTATGGGTCCATAAACCGGGTTTTAAATATTTAGCCAGGGACCACACCGGCCCAGCAAAACATGGCTTAGGCCTAGCCCATGTACCGGTCCCATCAAATTTGGCCTGACTTTTGAAACAACCGTTTCGGTGTAAAGAAAACTTGTATAAGAGAACACGCAATATGTTGTGCGTATTAGTAGCGACCCAGTAATGAGTCCCACGACATAAGCTTAAAATAGCATGTGGCATTATAATACACATATAGCACGTGCGATGCACACATTCTTCTATTCGGTATGTTAACCGGCTTATCCTGACTTGGGCCGGTAATGGACCGGTCTATCCTGACCCGGACCAGTAAAAAAAACGCGATTTGTTTTTTTTTCTTCAAATTACCGGACCGGTCCCAGGTCCAAAAACGTGGCATCTCTAGAAATGAACCTTTCCAATGCTAACTTAACGTTTTGCGAACATTATGTTCACGAGCCTTTGCCTCTACAAACCTTCAGCTATACATTTAACTACACGAACACTATGTATTACAAACTTTACACTATACGAACCCTTGCATACGAATCATTGCGTACGAACTTGGTGGGACACGGACCATATGCTCACGAACTTTGGGATACAGTCTTGGTACAACTTGCGTGACGTCAGCCGTGGCCACGGACAAACTAATTTGGACAGGCGACAACAGGGAAGAAGTTACTTTTGTGGGGCACTTCATACAAGGAATGGTATTCATAACTATAGATTCAGTGTAATCCTGTCAAAACCGTAGCCATCCTGCCCTTGGGTTTGGAATAAACGCATATTCATATTCTTCTCATATTAAGATGTAAATATTTTACAGCTGGCAATTAAAATGTGGTCCAATGTACAAACGGCCCGGATGCTTCTCAGCTATTCAAAGCAAGTCTGTGGTTTTTAAGGCGCGAGTGGCGGCAGGGGCGCACCAAAGGCGGAGAGCTGTCTCCCTCTTTTAGCCGCGAAGATGCGTATTCCCTATGCAACTACGAGTGGCGGCAGGGGCGCACCAAAGGCGGAGAGCTGTCTCCCTCTTTTAGCCGCGAAGATGCGTATTCCCTATGCAACTACGAGTGGCGGCAGGGGCGCACCAAAGGCGGAGAGCTGTCTCCCTCTTTTAGCCGCGAAGATGCGTATTCCCTATGCAACTACGAGTGGCGGCAGGGGCGCACCAAAGGCGGAGAGCTGTCTCCCTCTTTTAGCCGCGAAGATGCGTATTCGCTATGCAACTACGAGTGGCGGCAGGGGCGCACCAAAGGCGGAGAGCTGTCTCCCTCTTTTAGCCGCGAAGATGCGTATTCCCTATGCAACTACGAGTGGCGGCAGGGGCGCACCAAAGGCGGAGAGCTGTCTCCCCCTTTTAGCCGCGAAGATGCGTATTCCCTATGCAACTACGAGTGGCGGCAGGGGTGCACCAAAGGCGGAGAGCTGTCTCCCTCTTTTAGCCGCGAAGATGCGTATTCCCTATGCAACTACGAGTGGCGGCAGGGGTGCACCAAAGGCGGAGAGCTGTCTCCCTCTTTTAGCCGCGAAGATGCGTATTCCCTATGCAACTACGAGTGGCGGCAGGGGCGCACCAAAGGCGGAGAGCTGTCTCCCTCTTCTAGCCGCGAAGATGCGTATTCCCTATGCAACTACGAGTGGCGGCAGGGGCGCACCAAAGGCGGAGAGCTGTCTCCTCTTTTAGCCGCGATGATGCGTATTCCCTATGCAACTACGAGTGGCGGCAGGGTGCACCAAAGGCGGAGAGCTGTCTCCCCCTTTTAGCCGCGAAGATGCGTATTCCCTATGCAACTACGAGTGGCGGCAGGGGCGCACCAAAGGCGGAGAGCTGTCTCCCTCTTTTAGCCGCGAAGATGCGTATTCCCTATGCAACTACGAGTGGCGGCTTGCAGGAAGTTCGCAAAACGCCAACAATCATGAGTCCTAATGTATTTTTTCCTAAAAAAGGGAAGTCAGTAGTGCAAATGGTACCGCCAATGGATTGAATAAAAAACGAACCGAATAATCCACTCGCATTAACTAGAGAACTTCTGCCCGCGGCGCATACCCCTATTTCTGACAGGGCGGATGAGCAAAATTGGCCCACGCTCCAGCAGAGGGGCGACGCCAGAGCACAGAGGAGGAGAAGCTGAGAACTCCAGTCGCCTCTTGTCATTTCCTTGTCGCCCTATTTGTTACACCATCTTAAGGGCGTTCTTTCACTTCAGGGGCACTTTGGTACATATTTACCAGTGGGGTACCCTAGCCTGCGAGAAGTTTGATTTGTTCCGGCCTCTCCAAAGAAGTAAAATCGTAGGGATCTGGGGCATTTTGGAAGGACTGGGGGAAGTTGGACCCTCAGTTTCTCCCATACAAATTCCCCGGTACGCCATCCCGCAACTCAGATAGCAGGAACTGAATAACCCACCTGCGCAGAGGTGTCCTGGCTCATTCTCATGTCGGTGCCATTTCGCAGCTGTCCGATGGCTCGACCAGAAATGTGCGCGTGCGTGCACGCTACACACAGACACACGCCGTCCCGGCTACGCACACGCACAGCGCAACTGAGCGGCGGCGGGCACCACGGCCGCTGACCGCCGACTCAGGCGACCAACATGGCCGCGCCTGCCCACGATGGTATGTCTCAGACATCCCGGTTGGCCGACTCTTATGTTGGCGGCGGGGACGAGGCGACCGCGGAATGCGAATCCGAGGGATGGCGCCATGTGCGGGCGGCCGATGTGTGGCGCAGCTTCCGGAGATGTGCGGCGCACCGAGTGTGCCACCGCACGAGAGGGCGAACAGTGCGCGTCTCGTGCTCCGGTATGCACGGTGCAGCTACACTAATCAGCCCCGGGAACAGGTTGATGATGGCAGGTACGGCGTCTGCCACCGCCACCGGGCCCGGCCGGGCGGGGCTGACACCGCCACCAGACCAATCTGTGCTCGCAGAGGCCGTACGGCGGTACCGTGCCTAGTTTTTACAAAATTATGATCCCCTGGAGAATAAGCCCTTGGACGGGATGCTTGTGCGTACAGACGCAGAAGTCAATCACCCACTTCCATCAACATGAATGCTACAACTTGACGACAATCTTAGACGCGCTAATGTGCGGGAGACTCCGACGCTCCGAACGGCAAATATCCTGGAGACGTGATGCACCCGCCAAGAGAACATCACCAACACGGCCTTCCCGCTGGCGCGCCCAGGTGGCACCAAGATGAGCACGGTACAAGCTCTGGTGAATAGACATGGGCACCTGATCCACAACTGCACTCGGCAATGATCACCACTGAGACCGACACAAACAAAACGTGAAAAACTGATCACGTTCCATATCGGTAAGAGAACATTACGCAAGCCCCGCCTACCCTCCCAGCCTTTCCTCAGGCTGGTACGGTCAGTGTGGGTGCAAAACACTCACATGTGTATGCACGCACGCATGCACGCATCCACAGGCGTATACACGATCCACGGGCGTACACACGATCCACGGGCATACACACGATACACGGGCATACACACGATCCAGGCAAGCACACTGTGGTAGTTGTGCCGCTGCCGGCGGGGTTCATAACTCATCTGGGGAACGGCGGCGGCTGACTGGGGTCGGCTCGCGGTGCGGCCCTGGCCGCCGGGCGACGATACCACTGGTACATCGGTCGGCGATACCAGTCCACACACCCTCCACTGTCGTCGACAACGCTGGGGCTCACAGGCCACGGGTCGCACTGACGGCCAACAGACCACAGTCGCAGCCGACAGATATCACAAACACAGTCAACAGCTTCGTGTTAGCAGCCCTGTGGCAACCGCCGGGTCGTGTTGGAGCCCAAGCGCCTGGGCGGGGAATATTTCTTTCTGGGCTGGACATTGTGTGGCGGTCACAGCGGGAACGACGTCACTGCAAGGTATCTCCGTAAACGAGGTTAGTCGGGTGAGGTCATCTGTCTCTCTGTCTCTCTGTCTATCTGTCCCTCTGTCTCTCTGTCTCTCTCTCTCTCTCTCTCTCTCTCTCTCTCTCTCTCTCTCTCTCTCTCTCTCTCTCTCTCTCTCTCTCTCTCTCTCTCTCTCTCTCTCTCTCTCTCTCTCTCTCTCTCTCTCTCTCTCTCTCTCTCTCTCTCTCTTTCTCTCTCACTCCCTCTTTCCATCTTCCCACCGGCAGCTGTACGGAATCTGTAACAGCCCGGATGAGCCAGGCAAACAAGGTCATAAAACCGATTGTGTGCAGCAGGATAGGCACGTTGTACGGCTGGCTGGCCTATCAATTGCAGCACGTTAAAAACCACCCCGTAAGCCGGCGTACATTACAGCACCGTGACGCGTAAGATATTACTTGTACAAAATAAAATTGAATATAACTGACAGCCTCTGATGAAGTTGTTCACAACATAATGCATAACCGACAGCGTGAACACAGACGCACATGGAAACGGATTACATGACATCACGAGCATTGCACAACTGATGGGTGGCATAGGAGGCACTGCTGCCAACTTTACATGGCAACTGATGGGTGGAATTGGGGGCGCTGCTGCCACCGAGGATATGGGCACACGTCTCCAAATACAATAATTAAGAGATTTTCGAACGACTAAATGCCCGCTGGACGAAATAATCAGTGAGTATACACACCTTTAAGCACGCCAGGATACAAATAACTGTGTGTGTGTGTTGTTGTGTTTGGCCAGCCTGCCACCTGTAGGTGATGTCGGCTGTTTCCTGTGTGTGAGTGGTAGAGCGGTAGGAGGATTAGATACAGGGTGAATATATTACTGGTAGAGTGATGTTCGAGTAGAGTTGGAGTCGTCTTGAAGAGCTGAGTTGATCTGGGAGCTTGAAGGGGTAGAGATGGCAGAGAAGAGACGTTTGAGAGCCGAAGATGGAGTAGTCGAAAGAAGCTTGTCAGTCCGGACGGTGCTATATTGGGGTATGGGGTGTAGCGGGTGGGTTGGGGTCGGGTCATCGCCTTATATTAACATTGCAAGAACACGTTTGTTTTTGTTTTGTTTTTTGTAGTGATCTGTTTGTTTGTTTGGTTTTGTTTGTTTTGTTTGTTTTTGTTTTTTTTTTGTTTGTTTTTGTTTGTTTTGTTTTGTTGTGTTTTGTTGTTGTTTTTTGTGTTTTTTCCCTTTTTCACAGTTGATCGATTAGGCGTGTCGTAGAAAGAGAGTGGAAGAGAAGTTCGTGTAATGTTGGATAGTCGTCGTTGAGAAGTGTAGTGATGTTTAGTGGAATGTTGCGTGCGCTGCAGTAGTCTGTGATGTGTTGGTTGCCTTTCGTTGTTGTATTTAGTGCAGTAGATGAGTATGTGTTTGATAGTGAGTGTTCGTTGACATGTTGTGCATTGTGGTCGTGGGCGTTGTAGTAAGAGGTAGGAGTGTGTAAGTGCTGTGTGTCCGAGTCGTAATCGTGTTAGAGTGCGTTCCTTGAGTCTGGTGCGTTGGTTGATAGTGTGCCAAGGTTTGTATATGGGGTGTATTTCATGAAGTTGCGTTAGTGATGTGTCCCATGTTTGTTGTATGTGTTTGTTAAGTGCCTGTTGTATTGTGGGGTAGTAGTCAGATTGTGAGAGTGGGCATGGGATGGTTTGTGGTAGTGTTGTGGCTATGTTTGCTTCCGTGTCTGCGTGTTCATTGCCGTGTATGTTTGTGTGACTTGGTATCCATAGAAGAAGTGGTCTTTGTCGTGCGTTGAGTTTTTGGTGTATGTTGAGTATTTTCGGGATGAGGGGGTGTTTGTGTTTGGTGTATGGTGTGATGCTTTGTAATGCGGATTTGGCGTCAGTGGCTATGATGTTGTGTTCAATTTTGGTGTTATAAATGGTGGAGTAAGCCGAAAAGATTGCGTATAATTCTGCTGTGTTGGTTGATGCTGTGTCGTGCAGACGGGCACAAAGGATAACCCGCGGCGGTGCTGCATTGGGGTACAGCACCGCCGCTGTGCCCGTCTGCTGTGTATGTGATTTCGAGCCGTCGGTGTATATGATGTTGTAATTTGCATGTTGTGCTGTGAATTGGAAGAAGAGTTGGTGTATTTCTGCGTCGGTGTATGTGTGTTTTGGATGGTCTATGGGGAAGTGTGTTGTAGGTGTTTCGTGTTTCCACCAGGCTGTGGGTGTTGGTAATGGTTTGGCTGTGGGTAGTGTAATGTGTAGTCTGTTTGTGTGTTGGTGGATACGGCATCCTATTGTGGTTTTGAGTCGTGATGATGTCATGAGTTGATGTACACGTGTGGTGCGAAGTGTTAGGGCCTGTGTACATGGGTGTTGTGGTATGAGTTGCGTTTTGTAGTGGTATCTTAATAGTGCTTGTGTGCGTCTGTGCTGTAGTTCTGGTATGTGGTTGTATATATGTAGTGCAAGGTATGGTGAGGTGATATAGGCTCCTGTGGCTATTTTTAAGCATTGGCGTTGGAGGCTATCTAGAAGTTTGAGGTTTGTTTTAGCAGCGTTTTCGAAGAGTGGGGATCCGTATTCCAAAATTGGCCGAATGAGTGATTTGTAGAGGGTTAGAAGTGTGCTTCTATCGGATCCCCAGTGTGTGCCAGAGAGTGCTCGTAGTAGGTTGATTCTTTTTGATGCGCGTTTGTGAATGTCTAAGATGTGTAACCGAAAGGTGAGTCGTTGATCAAATGTGATGCCGAGGAATTTTGCACTGGTGACAAATGGTATGGGTGTCTGGTCTATTTTTAGTGGTTGTTCATCTGTGTGTTTGTGGTAACCAAATAACTTCCGGTAGGCATGTGCACAGTGCGCACGCAGTGCAAAGCAATGCCAGCTGCGGTTGTGTAACTGGTGGTTATCGTATTGCACTCCACAACCACTTGTTGGCCGGTGCAGCGGTGCAGGCTAGCTTCTGAATCGATGCCACTCGATACAGAACGCCGAGATGGAACAATCCTGGCTATTTTAAAGAAGAGTTCCCATGGAAACTTCGGAAAATATCAGGTGGTGATTTATCCAAACTCCCAGCGTCGAACGCCTCCAAACCTCCAGCGTCAAGCCAAGAAAAACAATCTGCAGTTCTCTCACGCTTTCACCTTGTAGCTGGCACGAGGTCGTACACATGGAATATTTGCAGCCCCTTGCCGCGTTTCTACCAGCATGGCTTGGCATGTCAGTGACACCACGCAAGTACCACCGCAGATGCAACATAGCCTGCGGCACTAGCACACTTTCTACGTCACACGAGCTTGTCAGCCCACATTCCCGTGTGCGGCATTTCGAAACGCTACCTAGATAACTCTGACGCAACACCGCCAGCTACTTAACTAAACATACCGCGTGTGGCACTCCTAAATACCTGTCAGGATGTTGCACATGATCTCCACCAGCCTCGCTATTCCTCTAGTGGAGTCCACACTTATCCGCTTGGACGTACCGCCAGTCACGCAGTGTCCAGGAATTCCACAATTTACGTGGAAACAACACCTAATATAAGTTTGTTCTCGCCTCTTGGAACAGAGTCTTGACTTCTTAGATTCACGTCCGTAAAATATGACTGCTACGTTAGTCAATTTCATTTGTGATCCATAGTTCATTTCATTTGTGAAGCATTCCGTATTAGTATTAATATCATGGCTACGTTCTGCTAATAACTGCTATTTTCCCCCTTGATCACTTTCTACGTGTAATGCTGTTGGTTTATTTCGACGTCATGGCTGGCTTTGACGTTTGGTTTGCTACCCTCCACTCTAAGAGATGTAAACTGCAGGACACTGTCCCAGTGAGACGATCGGCTACTCAGGAGGTGCCCAGACATGTTCCGTGCGGCACCACTGGCTGCCTTCCCGAACGTCTCCGCACGTCACATAGCTGCCGGCCCAACCCACGCACCGACAAAGGCCGACGGACTTCACAGCAAAGATGATGGCTCCACTGATACACATCACAGACATAACCACCTTCTGCGGCCCGCGGCCCGCGCAAAGCCGGCCGGATCAAAACAGCGACCTGAATATCCGCCCAGACCGATCCCTGATCACAGGTACCTCGGACAGACCTGTTGAGCCGTCTGCCGCCGCATCCCGGGCCGGCGCCGTCGATACCTGGCGGGCACGCGTCCACCTGCACCACGGCTGGCTCGAATGTCGTCCGTTGCCGCCTACCATTGCTCCAGTGTCAACCTGCCTGTCTGAGGGTGAAAACACTCTCTAGACTAGGCGGGAGGATGGGGGCACTGACGTGTCACGATGGGCGCAGGTCGACTGATCGACTGGGGGTGGGAGAGGGTGCACTGACCGACTGGAGGAAGAGGTGCAAAAAGATAGTGACAGGGTGGCCACTGGTTGGCGTACCCTAAACCCCAACAACCGACGACAATATGAGGTGTTGGTAAGTGAGTGTGATATGGGTGCAATATAACCTAACTGGGTTGACGCGCCCTAAAACCCCAGTGATCAATCCACGACTGGGGTGGGGTACACTGACGTACCGTGGTGGGTGCAGGTGCAGACCTGCGGTCGGCTGCCCGCCGACCCGACCCGGCTCACCAAAGCCCCGGCACGCAGTGCGCCTGTCGGAGTGGGGCGGCTCCTCTGGTGCCAGCTGGGTACCACCCTGCCGGAGTGGGGGCGGCTCCTCTGGTGCCAGCTGGGTACCACCCTGCCGGAGTGGGGCGGCTCCTCTGGTGCCAGCTGGGTACCACCCTGTCGGAGTGGGGGCGGCTCCTCTGGTGCCAGCTGGGTACCACCCTGTCGGAGTGGGGCGGCTCCTCTGGTGCCAGCTGGATACCACCCTGCCGGAGTGGGGGCGGCTCCTCTGGTGCCAGCTGGGTACCACCCTGTCGGAGTGGGGGCGGCTCCTCTGGTGCCAGCTGGGTACCACCCTGCCGGAGTGGGAGCGGCTCCTCTGGTGCCAGCTGGGTACCACCCTGCCGGAGTGGGGCGGCTCCTCTGGTGCCAGCTGGGTACCACCCTGCCGGAGTGGGGCGGCTCCTCTGGTGCCAGCTGGGTACCACCCTGCCGGAGTGGGGCGGCTCCTCTGGTGCCAGCTGGGTACCACCCTGCCGGAGTGGGGCGGCTCCTCTGGTGCCAGCTGGATACCACCCTGTCGGAGTGGGGGCGGCTCCTCTGGTGCCAGCTGGGTACCACCCTGCCGGAGTGGGGGCGGCTCCTCTGGTGCCAGCTGGGTACCACCCTGTCGGAGTGGGGGCGACTCCTCTGGTGCCAGCTGGGTACCACCCTGTCGTAGTGGGAGCGACTCCTCTGGTGCCAGCTGGGTACCACCCTGCCGGAGTGGGGGCGACTCCTCTGGTGCCAGCTGGGTACCACCCTGTCGGATTGGGGCGACTCCTCTGGTGCCAGCTGGGTACCACCCTGTCGGAGTGGGGGCGGCTCCTCTGGTGCCAGCTGGATACCACCCTGTCGGAGTGGGGCGACTCCTCTGGTGCCAGCTGGGTACCACCCTGTCGGAGTGGGGGCGGCTCCTCTGGTGCGCGCTGGCCTCGTGGCCGTCTGTCCCCCCCCCCCCCCCAGTTTCGCGGCTCGAACACATCGACTGGCCATGTGCTGAACGACCATGTGCTGACCGGCCATGTGCTGAGGTAAACAAACACCGTCCGGTCGTCTGGTCCATTCGGTGAGACGTCTGAAATTATACGATTCACCCAGGCTGTTGTTGTTCACCCAGCCTGCAGAGGGCTGTTGTTGGTTTTGTGACGAGTCGACTGTTACGTCATATAGCGTCGCCAATCTCTCACGCCGATTGGTCGCGGGCGAAGAGTAGCGACAGACGGGACTCGAACTCACAACCTTTCGGTTTGGAGATGGGTACCTAACCTCGATACTTCTCGCCCCCACGGCTGAAAACTTGCGAGGATTTCTTATGAGCTATGACTGGTCCGTCAGTCCACTACAGGACGGAGGCCGATCCCTGTCCACAGCTTCCATACCCGGCTAGATCTCAGTCTCCCCTGCTCCATCATCGACTTTAGCCCACGGACTGAAGTGAGAGCGCTGCTTCACCCGAGTCCTGTTTCACCAAAAATAATTTACGCCTTCGAGTAAATTGAGCGATTTCTGTTTCACCGACTACTTACAAAAACAATTACCCCTGAAAAAACGAAGTGGACTCGACGACCGCCAATTTTTGGCACGTCATACTTCAACAACGAAAAAGTAGATATAAACATATTAAACTTGCTTGATTAGGTGCAGTGCTGTGTTGAACATGGTTATTAGTAAGAAAAACCCGTAAAATAACCTTATGCTCATGTTACAACAAAGAAATAGATCCAAATTCGCACTGTATATATTTCGGCCACGGGCCTCCACATGTGACTGTTGTCTCCGCATGTGCCACGGGTCTCAGCAGTGACTGTTGAGGAAGGCCCGTGGCCGAAATATATACAGTGCGAATTTGGATCTATTTCTTTGTTGTAACATGAGCATAAGGTTATTTTACGCGTTTTTCTTACTCGTAAACATATTAGATAAAAACGAAAGCAAAATATGAGTTGCGCATGTAGCTTTGTGAAACAGAAAGCACACAGTTAATTCATATTTCGGGCAAATTATTATTTGTTATTCAAATCATTAATATTTTGGTGAGGCAGACCTCTGGAGAAATTTGAGCCGATCTCGCTAATGTAGCAGGACGGGTGCCAAAACAGAGCACCGACATCAACCTTGGACTGATTTTCATGTGCCAATGCACCACTTCCACATAGAGCCTCGCTCTTACCTATGAAACCGCGCCGACCCCTCTATGCAAGGTCACTTTACGCTTGGCTTGTGCAGCCCGTCTGCTGTACAGTTGACCGGCTGAGTACCGTTCCGTCGAGTAGCCGACGTGTAACGCTGTGCTGACACGTAATTGACGTGTAATGCAAATGACCCCGTATGATACACCCCGTGGCAAGGGAGTTCGCCCAGTCCACATATCACCCACAATGCCATTATGCATCATCCACAATGCGATTATGCATCCTCCGCCACGAGACCGAGTCAGAGACACGCTGGCGCGTCATGCAGTATGCATCAGTGCTACCGCCGGCCGTGGGAGAGCGGCAGCCACGAGACCGAGTCAGAGACACACTGACGCGTCATGCAGTGTGCATCAGTGCTACCGCCGGCCGTGGGAGAGCGGCAGCCACGATACCGAGTCAGAGACACACTGACGCGTCATGCAGTGTGCATCAGTGCTACCGCCGGCCGTGGGAGAGCGGCAGCCACGAGACCGAGTCAGAGACACGCTGACGCGTCATGCAGTGTGCATCAGTGCTACCGCCGGCCGTGGGAGAGCGGCAGCCACGAGACCGAGTCAGAGACACACTGACGCGTCATGCAGTGTGCATCAGTGCTACCGCCGGCCGTGGGAGAGCGGCAGCCACGAGACCGAGTCAGAGACACACTGACGCGTCATACAGTGTGCATCAGTGCTACCGCCGGCCGTGGGAGAGCGGCAGCCACGAGACCGAGTCAGAGACACGCTGACGCGTCATGCAGTACGCATCAGTGCTACCGCCGGCCGTGGGAGAGCGGCAGCCACGAGACCGAGTCAGAGACACGCTGACGCGTCATGCAGTACGCATCAGTGCTACCGCCGGCCGTGGGAGAGCGGCAGCCACGAGACCGAGTCAGAGACACGCTGACGCGTCATGCAGTGTGCATCAGTGCTACCGCCGGCCGTGGGAGAGCGGCAGCCACGAGACCGAGTCAGAGACACACTGACGCGTCATGCAGTGTGCATCAGTGCTACCGCCGGCCGTGGGAGAGCGGCAGCCACGAGACCGAGTCAGAGACACACTGACGCGTCATGCAGTATGCATCAGTGCTACCGCCGGCCGTCGGAGAGCGGCAGCCACGAGACCGAGTCAGAGACACGCTGACGCGTCATGCAGTATGCATCAGTGCTACCGCCGGCCGTGGGAGAGCGGCAGCCACGAGACCGAGTCAGAGACACGCTGGCGCGTCATGCAGTATGCATCAGTGCTACCGCCGGCCGTGGGAGAGCGGCAGCCACGAGACCGAGTCAGAGACACGCTGGCGCGTCATGCAGTATGCATCAGTGCTACCGCCGGCCGTCGGAGAGCGGCAGCCACGAGACCGAGTCAGAGACACGCTGGCGCGTCATGCAGTATGCATCAGTGCTACCGCCGGCCGTGGGAGAGCGGCAGCCACGAGACCGAGTCAGAGACACGCTGACGCGTCATGCAGTATGCATCAGTGCTACCGCCGGCCGTCGGAGAGCGGCAGCCACTCCCGGCGGGCGGACCACGCCATCAGACAAACGCCACACCAGCCTATCACCCTGCATCTGCCGCGTGGGCGGCGGCCTCAGTTCCCGGAAACACTGCTCGGGCGCCTCGTCACGTCACGTCACCAGCCAGACGCCAGCGCACGGCCGTTCCACAGACACCGCCTTATCCTGACGCAGCGGCACTCTGCAGTCCCCCACCACTCCTGTGACGGCCGGATCGTCGGCGACACCAGCACCAGCACGCGGCATTTAACACGAGCAGCCGGCAGCCGCCTGCTGAGCTGGTCTGCGTCAGACACTCAGCCGACTTCACTGACGTACAACAATGGAATGCAGGCCCACCGAGTGACGCCCGGCCATTCCTCAGAGCCATTCGGAGCGGCCGTCCGATCGAGCCACAACACGCGACGCGTTTCGTCGGCTGGCTGTGGACTACGCTGGTCCGGTACACGGGGCAGACACACGTCGTCGCAGAGGCGGACACAGGATTTTCATAAAGCTAATTGCGGACGTTAAAGGCATTCATTTGATCATGGTCCAGTCGACGTCCAACACATTGACAGGAAATGCGCTGCTGGCTCTTCCCGCCACAGCCACCTACCCGAGTGCAAGTTCCGAGTGCAAGTGCAATTAGTAGCTGTGCAGTAGCGAAAGTGAGCAAGAAGGTATGAGAATGGGAGGGAGTGCTGGTTGCGAGAGTTGGTCAAGAGTGAAGGTGTGAGAACGGGAGTGAGTTCAGATTAGCACTAGCAGCCAAGTCGTGCCGTGAGTTGAATCGTCTCCGCCGTCTATCACCTACCTACCGATTGGTCAGTATTTCCGTTTCCTTCACTGCAAGATGCCACCGCGTTATATCACCCCGCGTCCTATTGAAATTCTTGTATCTGCTCTACTCTTTCTACATGCCGTGCATGTCATCCTACAAGCCGCCCAGCCCGCCGATCGGCCATGGAACCGTCCGTTAGCAGCACCAGCAGCGGCCGCGGGAAGCTTCGCGGGCCGGCCCATAGATGGCACCAGGCACCGTCCACCAGCTGACCCGCCACTGCCCGTTCCGGCCGGCGCGCCGGACGACCATAGACCGGGTGACGATGGCAGAGGCGCGTCAAGATCCAGGAGGGGGCGTCGAGGTGGAGTCAACTGGGCTCGACATGGCGACGTTGACGGAGACCGGCTCATTATCGGCCAGCTCAACGCCCAGTCGATGAAGCGTACACTTCCTGAGATTAGAGTCGACATGCACGGTGTTTACGCCTTTGACATCTTGGCTCTCTGCGAGACGCACATTTCGCCTAACGAATCAGAAAGACTACTCACGGTGAGCGGCTACCAGTTATTTAAAAAAGATCGTCCCGAAGATACCAAGCTAGCCAGGGGTAAGGGCGGAGTCGCTATTTATGTACGGGACAATTACCGTTGTGAACTTGTAAATGGTCCGGCCAATAACGATGGTTCAAATTTAGAAATTTTGTGGGTGCTCGTACATATAGATAAGAGACAATCGGTGCTCATAGCTTCCGCTTACCGAGTTCCAGACACAACTCCCAGGCAGATAGCTAAGGATATGGATGATTTGGAAAACAATATACAGTGCATGCTCGCTCGTCATCCGCGTTCTACGCTTGTCATTGCCGGTGACCTAAATAGGTGTTTGTTGCGAGCAGCACGTAATAGACGGCAGGAACTGGAGCATTTGTTTGGTATCTACAACATTTCGATCACCAATCGGACGGTCCCAACATATAGAACTTCGGGTAGTTTGCTTGATATAGTTGCGACAAATAGGCCAGATCTCGTGCGGCGTGCGGGTGTTACTAGATGCCATTATGGAACCCCTCATGATTTTACCCGTGTTATTTTAGCTCATGAACCACGTGATGTTCCAAAATCTACGTATGTCGTCAAGCGACTGTTCAATAGAATTGACCGCGAAGCTTTTAACATTCGTTTGTATGATTTTGATTGGTCTCAAGTGTACAATGCCGTCACTCCCGATGATAAATGGTCCGCGTTCCGTCATGTTTGTATTTAATCTTGACCTAGTTGCGCCTTTGCGCCGAGTTGCCGCGCAGCAGAAGAGAGCACCCCGCTGTCAGCTGACACGCGCCGACTACTGCAGCGCCGCAGTGCGGCACTCTCCAGAAACGACCGCGCAGAGTATGGCAGGCTCAATAGGCAATGTAGTTCGGCTATCCGTAGTGATTGCGTTTCTCAATACACTGGAGAGATCAACAGGGGAGGGAGAGGCAGTTTGTGGCGTGTACTACAGCCAGTAATAGGGTCCAAAAAGGGTAATAATTTCATTCCGAACATTTCACCAGATCAACTGAACGATTACTATGCTTCGATTGGGCCTGCCACCTCCAGGAGCGTGCCGCCTGCCACGGTCAAGGTTTCCACGCTGTTGCCCCGTGTGACGACGAACGCGTTTAAAGTTTATCCTATTGATTTCAACACTTTTTGTATGACTCTAGGTACGATGAAAACTTCTAAAACTACAGGACTAGATGGTATTAGCGTTTCTATGCTTCAGACTTTCTTTTATGGCATCGGATATCCCCTTCTAGACATGATAAACTCCAGTCTCGTCACCGGTCGCGTTCCAGCAGTGTGGAAGCACGTCCTTGTCACGCCAATCCCCAAAACCAAGGTAGTTGCGGCGCCATCCAACACACGACCCATTTCGATACTTCCGGCCATCACAAAAATCGTAGAACGTGTTGTGCAGACAGCTTTACCAGTACATTGAGGAAAATTACTTGCTTTCGGACGCACAACACGGATATCGAAAACAACATTCTACCGAATCAGCACTTCATGTAATCACCGACACAGCACTACGAGCAATGGTCGCGGTGAAATTTCGATTATGGTACTCCTAGATCTCTCAAAATGCTTCGATGTCGTCCCACATTCCAAATTACTCGAAAAACTAGAAGCCTATGGAATATATACGGACTGGTTCCGCAGCTACCTCGCCGGCCATACACAGCAGGTGCAGATGAGCGGACACGAGTCCGGCGCGGGCCGGTGCAGGGCCGAGCTGTGCAGGGGCGCAGCCGGATGCGTCTGTGGGGCTGGGGGAGGCAACCTCTCAAAAACTCAGGCCATCAAAACTAGAATTCCAGGGGGGAGCGCTTTCTTGTATTTTGTACGCGCTGTATGCTAATGATCTGAGCATGTGCATCGGCGACGACGTGACTACTGTGACGTACGCTGATGACTCATCCCTGATCATTAGTGGCAAACAGCGGGACTTGAATTTAATCATCCAGCGCATGGAAGCCGCCCTCAGCTCTGCCTACCAATGGTTCTGCCACAATGGCACGAAGGTAAACACCGCGAAGACGCAGATGGTTGTCCTCGGCACGCAGGCCATGCTCCGTAACCTGCCACCGGTCACTCTAAATTTTTGTGGAACAACTATTTCGGACTCACGAGCTGCAAAATGTCTCGGCCTCACCATCGATCGTCACCTCACCTATCAGGCTCACATTGACGCGACTGCCAAAAAAAGCAACAGGTATTCTCATGGTCCTAATTCATGCGCGTCATGTCATACCACATTCGGCTCTAAAACTCATAGTAGAATCGTTAGCAGTATCAGTTGTCCGATACTGTATCTCTGTCTATGGCTCGGCGGGCGTGACACAGGTGCGACGCGTGCAGAAGATAATTAACTTCTGCGCGCGAGTAGTGACTGGGAGACGGCGTTACTCCCACATCTCTGATGCGCTGGAGCAGATGGGCTGGTTGCGCGCGTGTCAGCTGACCACCTACCATACTGTCTCTTTTCTGGAACGTGTACTAGTGTCGGGGCAGCCCGCCACCCTCCGTGCGAGCATTGGTCCCCGGGGCCGAGAATTGCACGGGCGCGAGACCCGACGCGCCGACCATCTAACCCTCCACCAAATAAGGACGGAGTCGGGTCGGCGGAGGCTGTGTTACCGGGCTGTCCTGGCACTTAATGAGACGGGACTCGCTCCCGGAATTCCCCAATTCAAGGTGAAATTGAAGGCGGGGATTTTGGCAACAGGGGATGGTGTGGCGTGACGGTCAACTCTGTGGTGCGGCGAGGCTGTTGCTGTTTATGTGTGTATGTTTTTATGGTGTGTTTTATTTTTAATTGATCGTACACCTACTTTCTATTTTATCGCTTTTAGTATTCGACGTGGCACTGTGAAAAACCGTTTTACTAACCATGTGAATTGGACATCTGCCGAATAAATGAGTTTGAGTTTGAGTTTGAAAACAGGAACCGTTTTCCTGTTGGTCAAGACGTCAATAAACATCTGGCTACGCCTCGCGTGCCACGTGCTCGTAATCCGCCACCTTATCCGAGCCACGTGCACAGAGGTCGCCATCGTCGGCCGACGTCCGTACCGCCAGCGGCGGAGATTCGCTAATGGATCGACGCGGAGTCGAGTACTGTCCCTGGAGCACCCTCCCAAGTCTGAGCGAGAACAACGACTGTCCGGAATAGCTTCCCACTCTGCTCACGGGACGCCGTGTTCATACTCACAGGGAGATCACCGCTGGACATGCGGGGTGACCGGGAGAGTGGTAAATTATATATGTAGGTAGCTTGTTATGGAGGTTTGTCGGAAATGCGATGTGTTAAGCGACTACTTGTTCGCTATCGAGAGCACGACTGTTGATCCGGTTGTTATGACACGGTTGATTATGGGCAGCAGGGCGAATGATCAGAGTACGACTAATTGTTTGGAGTGCAACTGGCGAGCAACTGGCTGCAACTGGCTGAAGACATGGCGATGTCATGAGCCGTCACCGAAACTGGCGAGCCAGCCGCATGTCATCACCTTGTCGAACCCAATCCCCAGTTCCTGCCTCGGCTCTTCTCCTAGATCCGACTCCAGCCCTCGACTCTGCTCCCAGATCCGGCTCCAGCCGTCGACTCTACTGCTAGATCCAGCTCTCGACTCGGCGCGGGCTCAGATTCCAGCTTTGGTCACAGTCCTTGTTGCAGCCCCGTCTCGGCTCCCGCTCCAACTCTCAGCCATGGACCCTGACTCTGGTTCCGGCCCCGGCTCCGGTCCTGCCCCAGCCCCGTCCTGACCTCGGATCCAGCTCCCGCTATCGGACATAGACCGGGCCCTAGCTCCAGCACTGACTCCGGCCCCAGCCCCGTCCTGACCTCGGATCTAGCCCCTGCTACCGGACATAGACCAGGCCCTAGCTCCAGCACTGACTCGGGCCCCAGCCCCGTCCTGACCTCGGATCTAGCCCTGCTACCGGACATAGACCAGATCCTAGCTCCAGCACTGACTCAGACCCAGGCTTGGCTCCGGCTTCGGTTCTGAATGGGCCCGGACCAGACCCTGGTTCAGGCTCCTGCCCAGGCCCATGCTCGGCTAGGGCTCAGTTCTGACGAAGCTCGGCCCGGGCTGGGTCCAGACCAGACCCGACTGAGCTCGGATCACACTCGGACTGGGCTCGGAGGACACCCGAACTGGGCTCGGACCAGGCCTGGAATGGGCTCAGACCAAGCTCCTGCGCCAGCCGGGACTAACGGTGCGAGTGGCACTGGCGGCCGGCGGTGTCTTCTCAGCCACTGTGGCGGCCGGCGGTGTCTTCTCAGCCACTGTGGCGGCCGGCGGTGTCTTCTCAGCCACTGTGGCGGCCGGCGGTGTCTTCTCAGCCACTGTGGCGGCCGGCGGTGTCTTCTCAGCCACTGTGGCCGCCGTCGGTGTCTTCTCAGCCACTGTGGCGGCCGTCGGTGTCTTCTCAGCCACTGTGGCGGCCGGCAGTGTCTTCTCAGCCACTGTGGCCGCCGGCGGTGTCTTCTCACCCACTGTGGCGGCCGGCGGTGTCTTCTCAGCCACTGTGGCCGCCGTCGGTGTCTTCTCAGCCACTGTGGCCTCCGTCGGTGTCTTCTCAGCCACTGTGGCCGCCGGCGGTGTCTTCTCAGCCACTGTGGCCGCCGTCGGTGTCTTCTCAGCCACTGTGGCGGCCGTCGGTGTCTTCTCAGCCACTGTGGCGGCCGGCGGTATCTTCTCAGCTACTATAGCGACAGGCGGCTTGTTATATCGTCACTGACACAAGATGCTCCGTCTCGGTCTGTATTCACTGACAGGCGTATGAAGACTGCCGAGGCGGCCGGCGCGGCAGCCGGCCGACACAGGTCCCCAAACAGATGTTCCCCATATGTCCGACCATCGTACACGTCTCCACACAGACACACAACAACTCTCTTCCCCCTCCTCCTTCCCCTGGTTTCTCGATTCAGCAGTGTCGGTATCATGCGATACAGATACTGTGGGAGCGGTTTTGACATTGCCCTTCAATACCGGACCCATCGTGGGATAACCGTCAGTCGGTCAGGCGGTCGTCGTCGTCGCTGGCTGCGATGTGGAACGTCGGGGATGGCCACGGGCTCAGTAAACCTAACAGTTTTACGACAGGCAGTAGTCGGGGCCGAACTACCCTCGTCTCTACTGACTTCCTGACTAACTGATGAGCCGTTCGCGCCTGCACCCGTGATCGGCGTCATGGGGCGCACAGGCCAGATGAACCGTCGATTTCGCCACAGCACGCGGCCACTCGGAAGTTTCAACCAAATAGTCACGGCGTGCGCCGACACCAACAGCCACGCCTGCTCAGTCCCATAGACCGGTGGTTCGGTCCTGAATGCATACGTGCACCACGATACCGACAGTCGGCAGGGGCCTGGTGGCTCGGTCGTACCGTTCTTGCACGTTTTGCTGCGTGGATGCGGCCTTAGCGTCGGCGTTGTCGGCTGCTGTTTGCCACTCAGGGGCATATGCACGGTGGTGGACCGGGACGACTGACCGGACCGGGTGTCCAAACAGCACTTGAGCTGGCAAGCGGCCGTCGGCACGAGGGGCGTTGCGCAGCTCCAGCAAGTCCCTGGCAAACTCATCTGTGTCCATGTCGGCCGCTGTGAAGGCCGCAAAGCAGCTCATCCAATAAAACCACTAGGCTGGCATGGACGCCATGTCGAGGCCGGAACAGCGGGCTGCGCTCTTCGCTCTTTTGGACGAGGAGTGGACACGCATTGCCACACATATCCTCGATGTTGGCAGCGATAGCGATATCGCAACGATCATCGCAGCTATGGAGCGGCATTTGCGGCGCCAGCGGTCAGTGATTCTGGACCGCCGGGACTTCTACCTGTGCCAACAAGCGGACGGCGAGCGCTTTGACGATTGCCTCATTGCGCTGAAGGAAGCCGCTCAATTTTGCGGTTTCTGCTCCCACCGCACCGAGGAACAATTCCGTGACAGGATTGTTACGAGGATCAGAGACCAGGACACTCTCCCAGTCCTGCTCAGCGACCCAGACCTGTCGCTACAAAAATGCATTGATATCTGTCGTGCCGGAGAAAACTCGCACGCCGACTCGACAGCTCTGCAAGCCAGCCGGCTCCAGCCGGTACTGGCGTACCGCGAAGATCGCATCGCAACGCCCGAGGACCGCAGCGACCGACGATGCAGCAGGTGCCATGGCTCTTGCGACCCCAGGGAGCTGCTGCACCAGTGCCCCGCACGCCCACACCGCTGCCGGGTCTGCGACAGGCGAGGCCACTACGAATCCGCCTGCTACCGCCGGAGCCTGTCTCCCAGCCGTCGGCGCACAGCCCGTGTGAGCGACCGAGGCGGCAGCCCGGCCGCGGCCGCGCTGACAGCCGTGACCCAACCGGCCCTCTGCCATCCAGCTGACGGCACAGCACTCCACCACGTGGGAGGAGAGTTCCTGACTGGTCTCAGGATGAGCCGGTCGGTCACGTCGGGCTGGTGATGCGCGGTGTCCGCGGCGACGGAGTGCCGATCCAAACACCACGTGTGAGGGTGCCGGGGACAGAGCGACATCGTCACACGTGACTGTCGTCCGGGGGCTAGATAATGCCTTGCTTTCCTGGGTAGATTGTGTACGTCTCGCGATCCTACCACAGCGATTTCCCGAGCAGCTGACCCTCGCCGCGACCGCCTCACCTGTGATGGGGGCTCCTGGTGTGCGGCCAGCGTCTAATAATACCGCGAAGCCTGCGACGAGAGACCCTGGAAAGCCTCCATGCGGGACTTCAAGGGATTGACCGCACCAGAAGACGAGCGAGACAGACAGTGTATAGGCTCGGGATAGATCAGAACGTGGCTAATATCGTCAACACCTGCATACAGTGTCAAAAACGACAGGCCAGCCAGCGAGCCGAACCCTTGCGGCAAACTCCTACCCCGTCGCTAGTTTTCGAGTCCGTCTCCGCAAATTATTTTGAACATGCGGGGCGGACCTATCTGGTATATACCGACTGTCTGTCGGGCCATCGTACACGTCTCCACACAGACACGCGACAGCCAAGGGCGTCGCCACCGGGGAGGGCAGGGGGGAGGGGGGGGCAGTCGCCCCCCTGAAATTTGAGGACGCCCCTATCCGGAAATGCACAGGAAAAAAGTGAGCAATGAGACCGAAGAGACACGAGAGGAGGCCTCCAAGACGTGAGAGGAGGCCCCTAATTTGAAGGAGTCACCTAGGAGAGGATAGGAGGCCCCAGGAATCACGAGAGTGCCAACAATTGGCACGGAGGCCCCCAGGAATGCAAAGGATGCCCCCAGGATTGCAAAGGAGGCCCCCAGGATTGCAAAGGAGGCCTCCAGGATTACAAAGGAGGCCCCCAGGATTGAAAAGGAGGCCCCCAGGATTACAAAGGAGGCCCACAGGATTGCAAAGGAGGCCCCCAGGATTGCAAAGGAGGCCTCCATGATTATAAAGGAGGCCCCCCATGATTGAAAAGGAGGCCCCCAAGATTGCAAAGGAGGCCCCCAGGATTGCAAAGGAGGCCTCCATGATTACAAAGGAGGCCCTCTGGATTGAAAAGGAGGCCCCCAGGATTGCAAACGAGGCCCCCAGGATTGCAAAGGAGGCCCCCAGGTTTGCAAAGGAGGACTCCAGGATTGCAAAGAAGACCCCCAGGAATACAAAGGAGGCCCTCATGATTGCAAAGGAGGCCTCCAGGATTGCAAAGGAGGCCCTCACGATTGCAAAGGAGGCCTCCAGGATTGCAAAGGAGGCCCCCAGGATTGCAAAGGAGGCCCCAAAGATTGCAAAGGAGGCCCCAGGATTGCAAAAGAGGCTCCCAGGATTGCAAAGGAGGCCCCCATGATTACAAAGGAGGACTCCAGGATTGCAAAGGAGGCCCTCAGGATTGCAAAGGAGGACACCAGGATTGCAAAGGAGGCCTCAGGATTGCAAAGGAGGCCCCATGATTACAAAGGAGGACTCCAGGATTGCAAAGGAGGCACCAGGATTGCAAAGGAGGCCCCCAGGATTACAAAGGAGGACTCCAGGATTGCAAAGGAGACCCCCAGGATTGCAAAGGAGACCCCCAGGATTGCAAAGGAGGCCCCAGGATTGCACAGGAGGCCCCTAGGATTGTAAAGGAGGCCCTCAGAATTGCGAAGGAAGCCTACAGGATTGTAAAGGAGGCCCCCAGGATTGCAAAGGAGACCCCCATGATTGCAAAGGAAGCCCCCAGGATTGCAAAGGAGGCCCTCAGGATTGCAAAGGAAGCCCCCAGGATTGCAAAGGAGGCCCCAATACAGGAAGGGAGACCTCCGAAAATGAGAGAAGGCCCTAAGACGGAAGAGAAACCAGTGGATATGAGATGAGGTTTCGGAGACGTAAAAGCAGTCCCCGAAACGGGTAAGGTTCCACCAAGATAGAAAAGGATAATCCAGAAAAGTGGCAGGAAGCACCTAATTCGGAAGAGGACGATATAAGATTGGAAAGAGACCCTATGATGCACGAGGAAGCCCCTAAAATAGGAGAGAATGGCCTTAGATAAGAGGGATGGCTCCCAGGCGAGAAAGAAGACTTCAAGATGGGTAAGAAGGTTCCCAGGAAATGACAAGGTAACTGAGATAGGAAAGGTTGCGTGTAATTTGGAAGAGGAGCCACCTAAGAGAGAACAGGAGTCCACCAGGAGATAAGAGGCCAACCTTAAAATGGGAAAAGATAGAATCAAAACGCGGAACAGGAGGCCCCGAAGACGTGAGAGGAGGCCACTAATTTGAAAAAGAAAGCCTCAAAAAGAAAAAAGGAGGCCCCTGCCGGACTCGAGAGGAGCCCCTCGAGATGGAGTAGGAGGTCTCCAGGGCCGAATGAGGCCCCGACGACCGGAAGGAATTCCCAGGAAATGAGAGAAGGCCCTTAAAATGGGAGTGGTAGGTAGCAGGTATGGAAGGAGGCGAGGTTTCCAAAATTGAAGATCCCCTCAAGACGGGTAAGCTTTGCGAGGACAAAGGAGGAGGCCCACGAGGCGTGGCAGGAGGCCCCTAATTTAGCAGAGGATGCCCCTGGAACATGAGAGGAAGTCCCATGCCATGTTAAAGGGGCCCCAGGATGTGGGAGGAGGTTCTCCAAAACGGGAGAGGAGGACCATTGAATATGGAGGAGGGTAGGACGGACGAGAAGACGTCCAAAACCGGTAAAGAAGCTCCAGGAAATGAGACGAGACCCCCTAAGACGCGAGAGGAGGTCTATAATTTTCTAGAAGCATCTGAAATGGCAGGAGTCGTGCCGGGGTACTTGAAAATCACGACATGGGCCCAAAAAGATCCGGCCGGGGCCCCTGAAAATCTCGCTGAGCCTATGGGTACCAAAATTCACGCCCGGATCATGAAAATCACGCTAGGGGCACGATAAGTCGTACCGTTCCCCAACAGTATCATTTGGACACAAATGAAGCCGGGGCAACGAAAAACAATCCGGACATGGATAATCACTCTTGGGCCCCAACAATGACACCAAAAGCATCCAAAACGTATTGGACACCCACAAAGTGTCGAGGTCGCTAAAACTCGCGCTAGGGATCCAAGCAAATGACGTCGGGACACAAAAGATTACATTGGACTAAAAAAGTCGCGTCGCAGCCTTCGAAAATCTCACTGGGGACCAAAAAAGTCGCGCCTGGACCCCAAAGGTTGCTGCTGCCCCAAAAATCAATTATCAACCGGAATGTCACTCTGCGCCCAAAAAAATCGGGTCAAAGTCCCCGCAAAACCCGTTGGGCACTAGAAAAAAACGTGTCAGGGCACCGACAAAAATCGCACCTGGAGACCGAAGAATCGTACCAGGACCCAAAAATATCACATAAGGACCTATAGAAAAAATAGAACTCCTTCGGTGGCCGCAGTGACATATGAAAGGGGCAAATGGACCCTCCCTCCTAAGAGGGATATGCTCCCAAGAAGCGAGCCGAGGCCCCCAAAAGTCGCGCTGGGACCACAAAAATTCGCGTCGGTCCACCAGAATTCGCGTAGGGGCTCAAAGTAAATACGTCGGGCCCCAGAAAACTCGCTCCGAGGCACGAAAATCTGCAACAGGAACCGCCAAGATCGCGTTGGGGTCACAGCTAAGTACAACGCACCCCGCAAACTCGAACCGGTCCCATCAAATTTCGCGCTCGGACCCACAATTCGGTAGTACCAAAAATTTCGCGCTCGGACCCATCGGTAGTACCAAAAATTTGGTCTGGGCATCAAAAATTAACGTCGGGCTGCCAACAATTGGCGTCTATGGCCCCACATAGGCACCGTGTGACCCCCAAAGTCCCATCGGTATCCGAAAAATAAAGCCGGAGCCCTCCAAAATCAGGAGGGATTGCAAAAATGTCCGGGTCAGGACAATGTGGAGCACCGAACATGTCATCAGATGCCTTGACAAATCGCGTACGGCATCGGAAAACATACCGGAGCTCGAAGAAAATCGAGGTGAGATACAAAAACATGGCACCAGGGACTCGAAAAATCAGGGCGGGATTCGGAAGTTAAAGAAAATTCAGAAGAGATCCACAAAAATCGCGTTGAGCCCAGATAACTGGCGTTGGGTCCCGGAACCACGCGCCTGGGCGCGATAAGTCGCGCTGGGACCCATAAAAATCGCACTGAAACCTCAAAATCGTACTGGGGCCCCACAAATGTGCGTCAGAAGCCCCAAATAAACACAGCGGGACCCTAAGAGCACAACGGGGACCGAAAATGCGACTGGCCCTTCAAAGCGCAGTCTCGTAAAAAGCGGCAGGGTCCGAAAACATACGTTGTAGCCATAACTACATATATATACCGGGAACACAAAAAAAAACAAAACAAAAACACCGGAAGCTCTCAAGGCACATAGGGGCCATATGACCGCACAAGGGCCTGAAAAGAGGCTGGGGCCGCAAAAAGCAACATGATCCCAAAACGAACAAAAATACCGGGCACTAAGTAAACACATCGAGATCTTTGAAAGCGCACCGACAACTAAAAAAAAAATATTCGGTGCGCAAAAAAGCAACAAACCCTAAAACGAGCAGGGGTTTCGAAAATGCGTTGGACATCTAACAAAAATGAATTGGAGCCTTAAGACACATCCGTAGACGAAGAAATACGAAACGGGTCCAAAGAAGTACAATCAGGCAGGGCTTCGGTTCGGTAGCCAACCTGGAAGCATGTTTAATCAAAGATATGAGGTGCATCAAAGCTCAGCGGGTATCCGGATTTCTTAACCATAAAATATGGTAAGAAGGGAACTAATGATCGAATTTAATTTATCGAATTTTCGCAGCGAACGCCCCTACGAAGCATTTTATCACGTCAGATATGGCGCAAGTCTATCATGTGGCAGCAATTAACAAAGCGTAGGAGGCCCAGCAGAATCCGTAGCATCGCACGAAGTGTGGCGAATGCGCCGAATGCGCAAGATGGGTGTGCACGTGCACTAACGTTGGCGTCGTGGCGACCGGGCACTATGAACTGGATTGTCTGAAATTGGAAAATTTTACATCTTAAAGTGATTTGTGCAGGTGTAATTTCAGCAGTGCGAGGTGACTTGTCAAGGAATACCAAAAGAATACATTTGAACAGGTTGTGGGAGCTAGGGTTGAAATCCGACGAATCAGAAACGATAGTGGTAGATTAGGCCCCTCCACAGGATAATTCAGTTGATCACTAATTATTTTATTTAAAAAGTTCCCCTTTGACAAAATAGGGGTCGAAATCGGAAGACTATATTCAGTAGTTGGACCCCCTCCAAATACGTTTGCCCCCTCCCCTTCACGCAAATATGGGTGCGTCACTGGTCTCCCAATAATTTTCAGAACTTACGCCCATGGAGCAAAGCCAACATTGCGGGGGTAAATTCCCCCTCACAAGCATACAAAACAACACCGATGCCCCATATTAAATGGGAGGAATGATGTTTTAAAATGTATTTTCTTCCCACAAAGTTGTCTTCTGTGATTACAGCTTCCCAGCTTCAGTACCTTCTCAACGACATAATTTACAAAACGGTACAGCACAGCGATAGCCATGGGCGTGACGGCGTGGAATTCGAAGGTTTTGCATTATTTATGCATTGTCATTGTTACATTGTTGCATTGCCATTGATGCATGGTTGTTCAATGCTTGTTCTTGCCGTGAATTTATTCGCGGAGTATTTATTAGTTTAGCTTCTGTGCCAAGTGCCTTGCAGCCAGCACCAAATGTTATGAAAAAAATTAATAAATCCCTAAGATGACGATCAGAAAACCAATTCAATCCACTTCTCGTTGTCACCTTCGTGAAATTGTTGTCCTGGGACTGAGAAATGATCGTTTAAGTTTGTTTATGAGATCAAGCTGGTGGGAATGACTAACAGTAGTGATGAACCTAGCTATATTCAGTTAAACTTGGTGAACAAAGAAGTGGGTTGATCAATGGGAGATATCTTTAAGATATGCTCAGCACGAGCCCCACCAGCTCGCTACAATCTAGAGGCCAGCGGGAAGATTCTTCTCGTCGATAAAGCATAAAGATATGGGTTTGTTTTGGCACTGACGTATTTATCTACATTTGCTTATTTATACCCTGGTATGGCTCGGTTCTCAGCGAAAAAAAAAGATTCTTGCTATTGCGCTTTGCGTAAATTATATACCATGCCAAGAACAAACAAGACATCAATATGAAATCATGTTCCCATTCGGGAACCATACTAAGAGCCTAAAAAGCAAGAAGAGGCCCTAACACAGTGGAGGCCCCTTTTCGGGGAGCAGGAGACCCCCTATCAACATTGCCCCCCCTGGAAGAATTTCGTGGCGACGCCACTGGCAACAGCGGCGTCTTCCCAGTCACTGTGGCTACCGTCAGCGTCTTCTCGCCACTGTGGCTACCGTCAGCGTCTTCTCAGCCACTGTAGCTACCGTCAGCGTTTTCCCAGTCACTGTGGCCGCCGTCAGCGTCTTCCCAGTCACTGTGGCCGCCGTCAGCGTCTTCCCAGTCACTGTGGCCGCCGTCAGTGTCTTCTCATCCGCCGCGGCGCCGGTCGGACGTGCCCCGAGCACACCGCCTGCGAGACATTGTTTTCCATGCATTGATATGGGTGGCATTAGCGGGCAGCGGAGAGACACCGCCCGTGGCCGGCGCCCGCGGCCGCCATTGGCCGCTCTCCGACCGACGCCCGACGCCCGGCCAACCACGCTGACCTGGCGGCACCCTATTTGCGTCGACAAACACGACGCACGGCGCGCCGTAATCGCGTCGGCCCAGTTCAACGCCTGGAATGCGTAACGCGACTGTAATGATCACTGTGCATCGAATGGGGGACGAGAGCACCTTCAGAACGCGGCGCCCGCCGAGCGCCTTCAACGATAAACACGGTCATTATGAGCACTCAGCCATCTCCACCGACGTGGTGGCTGGGTGCAGTTAACAGGTCTCTACGATATACAGATCAGAGTGTGGTTGGCACGGTTTATGTTATCGGCTCTACCATACCTATGGGTCAAAGAAGCGTAAATCAGATACTGTGACACACTTTCCAGACACATGATCGTCTCGCTGGGCAACTGTTTGACGTAGTGCGTGCTGCATAACGAAGCCGTCAGTTTGTCACCATCTTTCACTGCGCGCGCGTGGCGTGGCGGCATTCACGAGCGGCGTTCCGTTCTTGGCGATTTTGAAGAGACTCCCTACTCCGGGCGGCTCTGGTGGGTGGTGCTCTGCTCTGGGCGGCCGTGGTGAGTGGCGGCCTGCTCTGGGTGGTTGCAGCGAATGGCGCTCTCCATCACACCCTCTCTCACTTTCTTTCTTTTTTTCTCTTTGTTTTTCTCTCTCTCTCTCTCTCTCTCTTTCTCTATCTCTCCCTCGTGCCTGCTCTCGCTCTCCTCGCCGTATGGCACCCAACCCGGTCACGACGTCGGCGAAATGAAAGGGCAGCAGTTAGCTTGCGGTTTTGTCGGATTAGTCACGATTTCCGTCCGGTAACTGGTGCCATATTGCACCAGGCAGCAATGTATGGCTGTGTTGCATCAGTTTCTCACTGTGAGCTTCAGTGCACATTGGGAGGTGCCATGCTCACTAGTGAATAGTCGTACGCCGAATCTGTGCTGAGCTTGGGCACCCACAGGATTGTAATGCGAAGACAAAATTACGATGGAACTGGTGAGCGGGGGACCTAATAAGCTGGAGAATTTGGATCTGCAACAGGCAAAACATTTTTAATTCATTTTGCGCTGCTCTACTGCCTCCCGTATCATCACATCTTTTGCTTGTTTGCATCTTACTTCCAATCGCCCATAATTATGCATATTAAAACCAAACAAAGGGCAACATCAGGTGCATAGGGATAGGCGGGACCTGGCATAGGTATAGCCACCGGCAGAACTGGCTGTCGGTGGAAGGCATAGCCACCGGCAGTACTAGCTGTCGGTGGAAGGCATAGCCACCGGCAGGACTGGCTGTCGGTGGAAGGCATAGCCACCGGTAGGACTGGCTGTCGGTGGAAGGCATAGCCACCGGCAGTACTGGCTGTCGGTGGAAGGCATAGCCACCGGCAGGACTGGCTGTCGGTGGAAGGCATAGCCACCGGCAGGACTGGCTGTCGGTGGAAGGCATAGCCACCGGCAGAACTGGCTGTAGGTGGAAGGCATAGCCACCGGCAGGACTGGCTGTCGGTGGAAGGCATAGCCACCGGCAGGACTGGCTGTCGGTGGAAGGCATAGCCACCGGCAGGACTGGCTGTCGGTGGAAGGCAACAGCAAGTCCCGGAACAATATTAGGATACACGCCGGGGTGTCAGAAACAAACATGAACAGCGCGCATCAAGTTAATTAACATTACAATTGATGAATTGTATTGATAATGCTTACATAGGCATAACGAGCCATGAGGTGGCCGTCCACGCCTCCAAAGCTACTTCATAGGTGGCAGCAGCATAGCATGCTCAATCTTCACTCAGAACCAAGTTGCCGTTACTTTATACACCACCTTCAAACATCCCCTACCTGTCCTCCACAATGTTCCAGTTTCAATGTTCCTCTCTGTGCTGGGTGAGGCCTCGACCAGTCACCGCCCGCCCGTCGCCTGTGCCCAGCCGCCCCAAGGGATATCACTGAAACTGAGTGCTTTAGCTATGCAATGTATTGGAGTTGAGCTAAATGGAGTTGAGTGATTCCAGAGCGACTCCTCTTTGCACTCAAATGAAGAAGTTGGAGTCATTCCACGTGCGTCCTACCGAAGTTGGAACCGTCTCTCGGTGATTTCGGCAGTAGTGTTGATGAAATGACTTGTTTTGGCAGGTAAGCTGCAGCCGTTGATGAATTAATTCACCAGGTACGGTTTGCTAAATACTGGTTTGCTGTGCACCAAAAGGATGAAATCAAAGCGGACAAGCAGCTTTTTTTCTCAGGCATATCATACTGCTGTATTCGCTGGTAGGACTTTTCCCAAAATTTGGGGTGTTGAAAATATATTTCGACGCTGTTGTGAGACAGGCCTGAAAAATATCAGATGAACAACTTTAGTGTGCCATTCTGTCATTCCTGAGGATTTTTTGGTCATTCCATTTGGCCACTGATGGGGGCTTCGAGCACAATTTGTGTTGGCAAAATAATGTCCATATGAGGAAGATACATAAAATATCAGCTGAAGAAAGTCATGGTGACACCTGCCATTCCGCAGACATTTATTTATTTAGGCAAGAGTACAGACCAAATTTGTTATACTTTCAATCTTTCAACATTAGGGACATTTTACAGACTATGTTCAGATACATAGTTTCTGGACATGAAACTAGCTAAACCAGTACACACTTACGGATACTGATGTAATGATATGCTACCAGATATTGATGCCTACGATATTTAACTTAATTTTAACATACAAATGACTTCAAAAAGTCACGAGTTGGATACTAACTCCTTTTCAATATAAGGTGAAGTTGGCCCTCTTCCCAAAAAAGTACCCGGAATTTGACTTGGGTACTTTTTAGTAAGGCTGTGGGTTGGAATTGAGCAACTCGTTTAATTTAACCTGACTCCAATATACTGTAGATATCCAGTGGCGCCCTGAACAAAATGGCATAGCAAATTAAACACGAACAATATCGCTGACTTTGGCTTCTAGGACAAAACAAGATGTTGAAGCAAGCTGGTGGATCCAGAAATCCAATTTGGAGGCGAGTAAGTAGTCCGGCTCCACCTCCCCCCAAAAATGGCCGCGCACTTCGTTGAAATATAACACCAAGGACAAGGATCCCTACCTTACGAACACCTGGATTCGCCAATTGATGAGAACGCTTGGTTAACCTGCATTGGCTTGTGGATTCCAAAGCTGGGATTCAGAGGGTCTCATGATGCCTCTCAGAAAACTTGGATAGAGCAAAGCAGTAATGGTAGACGTAAGGGCGACAATTTCATTGAAACAAAATACAGAAAACTATATTCGTGAGAGGATGGACGCATTGAAGACAAATATGTGCGACATGCGCACCATCTAGTGGTCGACTATTTCACCACAGTTTGTTTACGCTCGGAAAGGTGGCAATGCAGTCGACTACAGCCAGTTACCAACGCGCAGTGTATGTGGTGCTAGAGCTGGGCGTGTGACCATTGAGAAAAGATAGTGTTGATATTGAGTGTTATGCGTTCATTGATAGTCAGACGCTTGTAGCTGATGCTGGACACTGGAAGCGCCGACCCCACTATTATAAGCACACTGAGAATAGGATCAGATATTGTTTGTGTCGGAAGCCATAGAATGTTAATGTCCTCGTATTGCCCTCCTTTTCACTACATGCCTTGTAATCGTGGGAGGAACTTCGCACATATGTGGGGAGAGCGCCGAGCCCACCAATACCTTCAATTCTTAACCATCAGGTTTATGGGAGTGAAGTAGGTTAAATGGAGTTCAACACCACTTGAGCCCCAACGACTTTGGCGAGGCTCCACTCCTAATCGATGATTAGCACAAACAATCAGACAGGATCTTTTATACCACTGCACAGCGCTTCGCTAGAAACGAAGCACGATAACCGCATCCAGAAAGAGATAACGCGTAGCGAGAAGCTCACCACAGCTTAACTGGCAAAGGCATATGTTGAAAAGCTGATCATCGGAAATTGAAATCGCCACAAATTTGGAAAACGGAAGGGCGGAGACCAGGTTTCCAGCCAACACCGGAGGCCCAGTCTTTCCAGCCAACGACATAGGCGAAATGCTAACTTCGAGGAAGTTTGAGACACCCATCATCCAAAGCAGACAGTCTTTGATGACAAAGGCTGCCAGATCCCGCCGACAAATCACCACCAGTACACAGACTGACATGGTGCGCATCTGGACGGTGAAGAGACTAACAAGAGCATACACATTTGTCGAGTCGCTGGCTCGCAGAACGTAGCAGCCCAGAGTCGTGGGCTCACACCAGTCGTCAGCTTACAGACGAAACACCAGACAGATTCGACGGCTCACAAACGTAACAGCCCACAGAGTCACGACCTCCCACAACCCAGCTGTCCACATAGTCACGACCTCCCAGAACCCTGCAGTCCACAGGGTCACGACCTCCCACAACCCAGCTGTCCACATAGTCACGACCTCCCAGAACCCAGCTGCCCACAGAGTCACGACCTCCCAGAACCCTGCAGTCCACAGGGTCACGACCTCCCACAACCCAGCTGTCCACATAGTCACGACCTCCCAGAACCCAGCTGCCCACAGAGTCACGACCTCCCAGAACCCAGCTGTCCACATAGTCACGACCTCCCAGAACCCAGCTGCCCACAGAGTCACGACCTCCCAGAACCCAGCTGCCCACGGGGTCACTACCTCCCAGAACCCAGCTGCCCTCAGAGTCACTACCTCCCAGAACCCAGCAGCCCACAGAGTCACGACCTCCCAGAACCCAGCAGCCCACAGAGTCACTACCTCCCAGAACCCAGCTGCCCTCAGAGTCACTACCTCCCAGAACCCAGCAGCCCACAGGGTCACGACCTCCCAGAACCCAGCAGCCCACAGAGTCACGACCTCCCAGAACCCAGCTGCCCACAGAGTCACTACCTCCCAGAACCCAGCTGCCCACAGAGTCACGACCTCCCAGAACCCAGCTGCCCACAGAGTCACGACCTCCCAGAACCCAGCAGCCCACAGGGTCACGACCTCCCAGAACCCAGCTGCCCACAGAGTCACGACCTCCCAGAACCCAGCTGCCCACAGAGTCACTACCTCCCAGAACACAGCTGCCCACAGCGTCACTACCTCCCAGAACACAGCAGCCCACAGGGTCACGACCTCCCAGAACCCAGCAGCCCACAGAGTCACGACCTCCCAGAACCCAGCAGCCCACAGAGTCACTACCTCCCAGAACCCAGCTGCCCACAGAGTCACGACCTCCCAGAACCCAGCAGCCCACAGGGTCACGACCTCCCAGAACCCAGCTGCCCACAGAGTCACGACCTCCCAGAACCCAGCTGCCCACAGAGTCACTACCTCCCAGAACCCAGCTGCCCACAGAGTCACTACCTCCCAGAACACAGCAGCCCACAGGGTCACGACCTCCCAGAACACAGCAGCCCACAGGGTCACGACCTCCCAGAACCCAGCAGCCCACAGGGTCGTCAGCTTATCGGACAGACCAGCTTCCGCCAATCGCCATCGGCACCGGCTGCCAGTCGACACAGCGTCGGCGAAAATGGGTAAATACGCCAGCTAAGCGGCTCAATGGGATAACTGCGCCGCCCGCTGTGGACCCACGCGTGGACAAAGCCATAGCGAAAACAATGGCGGCGCTGACGCATCTGGCGCTGACGCTCTGCTAGACCGCAACGGAAATAGTCCGCAGTCGGTGACAACACACGGGTGGCCAAGGCTGCCGAGGACAGTGGGATGTTGGCTCTGTACACCTGCCGCTCTACCACTACTGGATACGGTCAGTGACCAGACACGGGTGTCAAAAAGGGGGGATGTTGGCTCTTTTCACCTGCCCTACCACTACTGGATACGGTCAGTGACCAGACACGGGTGTCCAAGACAGCGGGATGTTGGCTCTGTTCACCTGCCGCTCTACCACTACTGGATACGGTCAGTGACCAGACACGTCCAAGACAGCGGGATGTTGGCTCTGTACACCTGCCGCTCTACCACTACTGGATACGGTCAGTGACCAGACACGGGTGTCCAAGACAGCGGGATGTTGGCTCTGTACACCTGCCGCTCTACCACTACTGGATACGGTCAGTGACCAGACACGGGTGTCCAAGACAGCGGGATGTTGGCTCTGTTCACCTGCCGCTCTACCACTACTGGATACGGTCAGTGACCAGACACGGGTGTCCAAGACAGCGGGATGTTGGCTCTGTACACCTGCCGCTCTACCACTACTGGATACGGTCAGTGACCAGACACGGGTCAAAAAGGGATGTTGGCTCTGTACACCTGCCGCTCTACCACTACTGGATACGGTCAGACCAAAAAGTCCAAGACAGCGGGATGTTGGCTCTGTACACCTGCCGCTCTACCACTACTGGATACGGTCAGTGACCAGACACGGGTGTCCAAGACAGCGGGATGTTGGCTCTGTACACCTGCCGCTCTACCACTACTGGATACGGTCAGTGACCAGACACGGGTGTCCAAGACAGCGGGATGTTGGCTCTGTACACCTGCCGCTCTACCACTACTGGATACGGTCAGTGACCAGACACGTCCAAGACAGCGGGATGTTGGCTCTGTTCACCTGCCGCTCTACCACTACTGGATACGGTCAGTGACCAGACACGTCCAAGACAGCGGGATGTTGGCTCTGTTCACCTGCCGCTCTACCACTACTGGATACGGTCAGTGACCAGACACGTCCAAGACAGCGGGATGTTGGCTCTGTTCACCTGCCGCTCTACCACTACTGGATACGGTCAGTGACCAGACACGGGTGTCCAAGACAGCGGGATGTTGGCTCTGTTCACCTGCCGCTCTACCACTACTGGATACGGTCAGTGACCAGACACGGGTCCAAGACAGCGGGATGTTGGCTCTGTTCACCTGCCGCTCTACCACTACTGGCTACGGTTGCAGTACTCGCTCGTCGGCTGCTCAGACACACCGGGTGGGGGTCGTGTCCCGATAAGTTTGACTCACCAATGTGAATTTAGTATTTGCTTGGTTAGTGAGGACCGAAAACAAGTTAAAGTTGCGACACACACACACACACATATATAAATATATATACATACATATACATATATATATATACATATATATATATATATATATATATATATATATATATATATATATACATATAATATATATATATATATATATATATATATATATATATATATATATATATATATATATATATATATATATATATATATGTTATCACCCTCTGTCACAAGCTATATCGGATGCGTGCCGATTGGAGCACCCGACTGCCCTCCAGACTCGAGCCCATCGAGTATCAGACCACCACCCATACACGTGCCGACCGGGAGCCAGACCAGCTGACCAGCTGACACGTGGCCGCCGGTGCTAAGGTCGTCACCACGAACCGGCCGTCCAGGCACCCAGGGGCAAATCGCGATCGGCCAGCCGTCCAAACACAGCTCGTCAATTGGTGTCAGCGGCCGCTCAGCCAGCCAGTGCAGCTGTCTGGGGTGCCTGCCGCCAGCTGCAGCCGCCGCCAGCTGCCTGCCTGCCCGGGGCCAACCGTCATCGATTTGGACGGTCAGTATTGCAAAATGGTGCACATAAACCGGCCGGATGGTCCCACAGCACGGCCAGAACGAGAGCTCGCGCCGCCAGAGCATCATTGCCAATGTCAGAACAATGAAAAATACTGTCGTTCACGCAGTTGGAGCCTCTTGCGAGTGGGAGCGATCTATCGCTGCAACCGGAACGGCCCGACCACACCCCTGGAGCGGCCCACCCCACACCCCTGGAGTGGCCCACCCCACACCCCTCGAGCGGCCCACCCCACACCCCTGAAGCAGCCCACCCCACACCCCTGGAGCGGCCCACCCCACACCCCTGGAGTGGCCCACCCCACACCCGTGAAGCGGCCCACCCCACACCCGTGGAGCGGCCCACCCCACACCCGTGAAGCGGCCCACCCCACACCCGTGGAGCGGCACACCCCACACCCCTCGAAACCCCTGAAGCGGCCCACCCCACACCCCTGGAGCGGCCCACCCCACACCCCTGGAGCGGCCCACCCCACACCCCTGGAGCGGCCCACCCCACACCCCTGGAGCGGCCCACCCCACACCCCTGGAGCGGCCCACCCCACACCCCTGGAGCCCCCACCCCACACCCCGCCCCCCCACACCCCTGGAGCGGCACACCCCACACCCTGGAGCGGCCTACCCCACACCCCTGGAGCGGCCCACCCCACACCCCTGGAGCGGCCCACCCCACACCCCTGGAGCGGCCCACCCCACACCCCTGGAGCGGCCCACCCCACACCCCTGGAGCGGCCTACCCCACACCCCTGGAGCGGCACACCCCACACCCCTGGAGCGGCACACCCCACACCCCTGGAGCGGCCCACCCCACACCCCGGAGCGGCACACCCCACACCCCTGGAGCGGCCACCCCACCCCCTGGACCCACACCCCTGGGCGGCACACCCCACCCCCTGGAGCGGCCACCCCACACCCCTGACCCACCCCACACCCCTGGAGCGGCACACCCCACACCCTGGAACGGCCTACCCCACACCCCTGAGCGGCCCCCCCACACCCCTGGCGGCACCCCACACCCCTGGAGCGGCCCACCCCACACCCCTGGAGCGGCCACCCCACACCCCTGGCGGCACACCCCACACACCCCTGGAGCGGCCCACCCCACACCCCTGGAGCGGCCACCCCACACCCCTGGAGCGGCACACCCCACACCCCTGGGCGGCCCACCCCACACCCCTGGAGCGGCCCACCCCACACCCCTGGAGCGGCCCACCCCACACCCCTGAGCCCCACCCCCCTGGAGCGGCCACCCCACACCCCTGGAGCGGCCCACCCCACACCCCTGGAGCGCCCACCCCACCCCTGAGCGGCCCACCCCACACCCCTGGGCGGCCCACCCCACACCCTGGGCGGCCACCCCACACGGCACCCCACACCCCTGGAGCGGCACCCCCACACCCCTGGGCGGCCACCCCACACACCCCCACACCCCTGGGGCGGCACACCCCACACCCCTGGAGCGGCACACCCCACACCCCTGGAGCGGCACACCCCACACCCCTGGAGCGGCCCACCCCACACCCCTGGGGCGGCTCACCCCACACCCCTGGGGCGGCCCCCCACACCCCTGGGCCACCCCACACCCCTGGGCGGCACACCCCACACCCCTGGGCGGCACACCCCACCCCCTGGGCGGCCACCCCACACCCTGGAGCGGCACACCCCACACCCCTGGAGGCACACCCCACACCCCTGGGGGGCTCACCCCACACCCCTGGGCACCCACCCACCCTGGAGCCACACCCCACCCCTCACACCCCTGGGGCGGCACACCCCACACCCTGGGGCGGCCACCCCACACCCCTGGCACACACCCCTGGAGCGGCCCACCCCACACCCGTGGAGCGGCACACCCCACACCCCTGGAGCGGCACACCCCACACCCCTGGGGCGGCTCACCCCACACCCCTGGAGCGGCCCATCCCACACCCGTAGGCCACCTATCCTACACACCTGGAGCGACTCACCCCGCACCACTGGAATAGTCCACCGCACACCTCTAGAATGACCAGGCCTACCTCATATTCTTGGAGCGACCCCTCATACTACCAGCGACTCCCCCACATCTACCGTGACAGACCCTGGCTCGACTCATCCCCGCTACTATACTGGTCCACTCCTGGTATGGAGTCCTCCTGGTACTAGGGTCCTGTTTTCATGGCCAAGGCCACTGCATGGACGCCATATGACCAATGACGTCACCACACGCATATACAGCTGGCCAAAATAACTAGCAAAGCCATTGTAGGCCGCTGTTTTCCAAAAAAAATTACAATCCAGTGTTTGTTGCTACCCTTTCCGTTCAGTGATTCAACGTGATATAAATATAAATATAGAAATAGAAAGACAGAGACAGAGACAGAGACAGAGACAGAGACAGAGACAGAGACAGAGACAGAGACAGAGACAGAGACAGAGACAGAGACAGAGACAGAGACAGAGACAGAGACAGAGACAGAGACAGAGACAGAGACAGAGACAGAGAAGAGAAGAGAAGAGAAGAGAGAGAAAGAGAGAGAAGAGAAGAAGAGGGGAGAAAGAGAAGAGAAAAGAGAAGAGAAGAGAAGAGAAGGAAGGACAGGGCAGAGACAGAGACAGAACAGAGACAGAGACAGAGACAGAGACAGAGACAGAGACAGAGACAGAGACAGAGACAGAGACAGAGACAGAGACAGAGACAGAGACAGAGACAGAGACAGAGACAGAGACAGAGACAGAGACAGAGACAGAGACAGAGACAGAGACAGAGACAGAGACAGAGACAGAGACAGAGACAGAGACAGAGACAGAGACAGAGACAGAGACAGAGACAGAGACAGAGACAGAGACAGAGACAGAGACAGAGACAGAGACAGAGACAGAGACAGAGACAGAGACAGAGACAGAGACAGAGACAGAGACAGAGACAGAGACAGAGACAGAGACAGAGACAGAGACAGAGAGAGAGAGAGAGAGAGAGAGAGAGAGAGAGAGAGAGAGAGAGAGAGAGAGAGAGAGAGAGAGAGAGAGAAGCATCTCCATGAGAAAACCTTAAACACTACACCGCGGACCACCTCTTTATGAGAAAAGCGGCAGCGATCGACTGCGTTTGCAAAAGTTAGCCGATATACCCAGGCAACCGGGCCAGCCTTTCACGAGGTAGTCGTTCCCACTCTTTATCGCCGACACACAATATCGCTCCACTGTGGAAGCGTCTGCAGAGCGGCGCCGTGTGCGCGGCGGCGGCGTTTGTCTTTACCTCCGACCGACACCGACGGACGCGCGCCGCTCCGCCGCCCCAATGTCTACATGGCACGCGTCGCGTCGGCAAGTTGCGCCGGCGCCTGGCAAGCCGCCAGCCCAACTTCCGTCCGGCCCGGGCCGGGCCGCTTCTCGTCGCCGCCCGATCCGTGACAACCGCGGCCTGCGGGCGACTTGCGCCGAGAGCGACACAGAGCGGCGATCTGGCGGCGCCCGCTGTGGCTGAGCTGTTGAGGCGCGCGTGGGGCGCGCGTGTGTCGGCGTGGGACTGCCGCCGCTGCCGGTATTGATTCGGCCAGACGTCTCCAGCGGGGTCACCGCGGCCACCACCGCTCTCCGGTGATGGCCGCGGCTGGGTCTGCTACACGTCATTAGACCGTTAGCGACCCAGCGGAGACGTGGCGTCGGTCACCGCGAGCACTGATTATATCGGCGGCCGGTCACGCACCAGTAGCTGCCAACGCCCCCGCTCACCACGCAACGGCCGACAAACTGCCACAATTGGCTGGAAGGGCAGCCGCCCTGTTCACTTCTCAGCGTGCCTCGTGCTGTCCTTGACTGAAGCTGCAGCCGATAACCATGGATGTTATAGCCACAGGACAAAAAAAAACTGAAAGTGAGAACATTATCACCGCGAAAACCGGCACGTGTTTTTCATAACTGCCCATACAGGTACCGATAGCTCAATATTTATCGACCTGGGATTTGGTGTTTTGGATTAAAGTATCTTTGATCAACTCTGGCCGTTTCGAGACTGGGCTGAATGAGATGGAGAAAACAGTGATCAGAGAAAGGTGATTAGGGCAGGGCGTGGGACGGGTAGTGCAAAGAGAAAGGTGACTAGGACCGGGCGTGGGACGAGGCAGGACCAGTGGATATTGTCCAGGACGGCGTGGGACGAGGCAGGACCAGTGGATATGTTCCAGGACAGGGCGTGGGACCGGGGAGGACGAGTGGATATGGTCCAGGACAGGGCGTGGGACGAGGCAGGACCAGTGGATATTGTCCAGGACAGGGCGTGGGACCGGGGAGGACGAGTGGATATGGTCCAGGACAGGGCGGGTGACGAGGCAGGACGCGTGGATATTGTCCAGGACCGGGCGTGAGACGAGGTAGGACGAGTGGATATTGTCCAGGACGGCGTGGGACGAGAAAGGACGAGTGGATATTGTCCAGGAAGGACAGGGCGTGGGACGAGGCAGGACGAGTGGATATGGTCCAGGACAGGGCGGGTGACGAGGCAGGACGCATGGATATTGTCCAGGACCGGGCGTGAGATGAGGTAGGACGAGTGGATATGGTCCAGGACGGCGTGGGACGAGGCAGGACCAGTGGATATGTTCCAGGACAGGGCGTGGGACCGGGGAGGACGAGTGGATATGGTCCAGGACAGGGCGTGGGACGAGGCAGGACCAGTGGATATGTTCCAGGACAGGGCGGGGGACCAGGGAGGACGAGTGGATATGGTCCAGGACAGGGCGTGGGACGAGGCAGGATCAGTGGATATGTTCCAGGACAGGGCGTGGGACCGGAGAGGACGAGTGGATATGGTCCAGGACCGGGCGTGGGACGAGGCAGGACGAGTGGATATTGTCCAGGACCGGGCGTGAGATGAGGTAGGACGAGTGGATATGGTCCAGGACGGCGTGGGACGAGGCAGGACGAGTGGATATTGTCCAGGACCGGGCGTGGGACGAGGCAGGACGAGTGGATATTGTCCAGGACCGGGCGTGAGACGAGGTAGGACGAGTGGATATGGTCCAGGACGGCGTGGGACGAGGCAGGACGCGTGGATATTGTCCAGGACCGGGCGTGAGACGAGGTAGGACTAGTGGATATGGTTAAGGACAGGGCGTGAGATGAGGCAGGACGAGTGGATGTAGTGTGCCACCGACTTGAGTAAAATTTGACTTCTTTGTGCTTGACATGCCATTTCGGTCGTTTTCCATAATTGTCAGCACACAAATGATCGAAGGTCAAGTTTCGATTTGCGAAGGATGGGCACAAAAACTGCCGTCAGCGATAATCAGGAGCGGCTCTGATGCCCCTTTGTTATGGGGAAGAGAATGGGGGAGGGTAAGGGAAAGGGAAAGGGAGAGGGGAGAGGGGAAGGGGAAGGGGAAGGGGAAGGGGAAGGGGAAGGGGAAGGGGAACGAATATTAAGTACATCCATTGCATTTGTCGAATGATACATTTCTGGATAACTATGTATAGTGTATGGATAATGCATTTGCTTATGAGACAGCCATGCAATGTGTTGCCGGGGATTGCCTGATATCTCTCAGGTAGGCTCTACAGGTAGGTTCCGCCTGTTCCCTATGGCGCTGACTGCTACATATTTTCACGAATCAAGAAAATTTGTGTCCAATGTCATGTCGTTTGTAAAAGATCCTCTTTATACAGGAGTGGAGGCATAACGAATACCCATCTTCAAAAAGAAGACGTCAATATGAATTTTCAACAAGTTTGAGCACTTGCATACCGCTGAACGTTTCTGAGGAGTACTAAGGCATGATTGAACGCGCATTTTCCAATTGCGATCTGGAGTTAATCCCCAGAAACTTTTCCTTTCATTCGGTAAGTGCTGATAGCATTGCCACTCAGCGAATGAATACCCACAATCACCAGTGCTGTAGATTATATTAAATTAATCAAATTAATATGATGGGCTAGGCGGTCAGCTTTATTGAGAAGATGGGAACAGAGGTGATCACATTCATTCACAACTTAATTTACTGGCACATACCCATTTAGCGATAAAAGTATATCATGTGGGAGGACTGGTTGGATAACGGGAGCGTCAACCCTGAGTTATTTGGGTTTTGAACGCGTCGGCCAAACGTGATAATCTAATGCCGGTAACGCACCGCGAAACATCTTGAATAAGCCATTGAAGAGAGGTTGAAGGCGATCAACAAAATAGCCGGCTGCCAACACACCCCAAGATAACATGAAAGACTCCCACCCAACACAGGCAGCTTGTGGCGGGAATCCTCAGCACATACGAACCTGAAGCCGCCACTCACAGCGAAGTATCAGCCGTCACCATCATTCACCGTCGACCGGCAACAGTCCTAACCAACCCTCATTAGCCGTCTGAATCGCCATCAGCCCCCACCAAAAGGCGCCATGCACCATTAGCCGTCACTAACCATCGTCAAACGTCACCAGGCACCGTCAACATTGATCACCATCAACTGTTGTCAGTCACCGCCAATCGTCAACAGTCACCGCCAACCGTCACCAGTCACCGCCAACCGTCACCAGTCACCGCCAACCGTCAACAGTCACCGCCAACCGTCAACAGTCACCACCAACCGTCAACAGTCACCGCCAACCGTCACCAGTCACCACCAACCGTCAACAGTCACCGCCAACCGTCACCAGTCACCACCAACCGTCAACAGTCACCACCAACCGTCAACAGTCACCGCCAACCGTCACCAGTCACCACCAACCGTCACCGCCAACCGTCAACAGTCACCGCCAACCGTCAACAGCCGCCATTAACCACGAGAAGTCATCAAACGCTCTTAGTCAGCATGACTCGCTATAAGTCACGACCAGCCGTCAGCAGTTGCCCTTAACTGCCACCAACCATTGCCAGCCGTCAACCGCCAAAATCCTCCGCAAAATTGCATCATAATCCACTATTATCCACTATCAACCGCACCGATAATCAGAACCTGCATAAGTCATCAACAGCCGTCATCAGTCACAAGAGCCGTCATCAGTCACCAGCAACTGTCATCAGTCACCAGCAACTGTCATCAGTCACCAACAACCGTCACCAGTCACCAACAACCGTCATCAGTCACCAGCAATCGTCATCAGTCACCAGCAACCGTCATCAGTCACCAGCAACCGTCATCAGTCACCAGCAACCGTCACCAGTCACCAGCAACCGTCATCAGTCACCAACAACCGTCATCAGTCACCAGCAACCGTCACCAGTCACCAACAACCGTCATCAGTCACCGCCGACCTGCATTAGCCGCCATGAGCCACTATTGGGAATCCCCCGTTACCGCCAGCCGTCGCCAGATACGAGCCGTCGGTAGCCGACGTTCTGTGTCTACAGGCATCGACCGTCCAGCGTCCACAGCAGCCATCAGCAACCAGCACTCCTCACTCGCCGTCAACACTCCCCACTCACTGCCAACACTCTTCACAGACCGTCAGCAACGACAACGAACACTCGCTACAGCCGTCAACAGCTCCATCACGGACAGTCAGCAGTCGCCTCCAACAGTCAACAGCTCCATTACAGACAGCCAACAGTCATCCCCTCCCGCAGTCACCACCTCCATCACAGTCAATAGTCGCATCCCGCAGTCAACAGCGGCCAACAATCGCCTCTGAACTCCACCAGCCAGCGGCGTCAACAGTCACCACACAGCGTACGCAGTCGGCATCGACCACCATGCCGGGGCGAGCGGGCGGGCACCCGTCCCCGACACGCGCTGGCCGACTGGGAGAGACTGGAGAGACGGAGGCGCCCCGCCGGGCCAAGTGGAGGCCGGCGGTCGGCTACCGAGGGGGGGGGGAGGGGGTCGTCAGGGCCGGAGACGCACACGGCGACAATCTGGCCCAGTTTCGAACATGCGCACCCCGAGACCTCACAGGAAGCGGACTGGGTGCGAGGCCGCCCAGGAAGAGGCGCACCTCGAATGGTGGACGCCGAGGGTCCCGCACGGCCGCAGTTCAGTGCTCCCTCGGCTGAGTTTTTGCCGCGGCGGCGCGGTGCGAGCGTGCTCCGACGGCCGGGCGTCGGCTCGGCCGTCATCCGGCTGCCGGCCGCCCGTGAATGAGCCGCGATCAACGGCCACATCAGCCGGGTCACGTGACCGGCCGTCCGGCCACCAACAGGGCCCGCCATACAGCCAGCGGCCAGCAACGGCGCCCGCCATACGGCCGGCCAGCAACAGCATCCGCCATACAGCCGGCCAGCAACAGCGCCCGCCATACAGCCAGCGGCCAGCAACAGCGTCCGACAGCGGCACGCGCCGAGCCTCGACCAGTGACCGGCCAGATCGGCACAGTGGCCGCGCTCTGGCCAGTGACCGCCCAGCAGGCGGATCGTCCCAATGACCGAACCTTAACCAGTGACCGCATAGCACGCCGATCGGCCCAGTGACCGCGCCTTGACTAGTGATCGCACCTTGACCAGTGACCGCCTAGCATGCCGATCGGCCCAGTGACCGTGCCTCGACCAGTTTGTTTATTGTTTATTGGGTGGTTTACGACGTACTTCATGCACGATCACGGCTAATGGCGCCGCTCACACTGTTTCGCCGGTGGGCCGTGGGATTAGGCAATGTCCCGAGTGGTGCGAGTGTTCAACCCGGTATCTTGGCATCCAGAGCTCAACACCATAACCGTTCGGCAACCCCCGCCCCGCGCCTTGACCAGTGACCGCCTAGCAGGACGATGTCGCTCAGTGTCCGCGGTGACTACACTCCAGTGTTAAAATAATGGCTCTCGTGTAGAAATTCGCCATGAAAACAAGGGTAAAATGTTGCTCCAGTCCTCGAAACTGAATTCTGAGCCAAAAGCGTACCTATAAGTGTATGCTTTCGTGTATTTAGGGCGACACCTAATATATATATATATATATATATATATATATATATATATATATATATATATATATATATATATATACATATCCATATATCTATATTAATATATACATACATATATTTATATTAACGATTAATTAATATATCTATAATATATCTATAAAAACGGTAACGATGACAATACCATATTATGAACAAATAGTAATGTACAACAAACCAAATCATAGGCAATCGCTTTACCTGCAATTGTGTTACGAGATGCTTGTGAATCACAATCCATAATGCTGAGCTATGATATGAGATAATAGATATGATCAAAAACGAGACATGGGTGCTTCATAAACACACACCAACAAGCACGACGTCGATACTTCTTTGGGAAGGATTCGTATTCAGTGTTGAGGAAGTGACATATTCCACCCCATGTCACGAATACTTAATCACTGCTACACCCACTCTCAATGTTCAGGAAGTGGCATATTCCACCACATGTCACGAATACTTTACCATTGCTGCAACCACTCCGTGTCGGCTGGCTGCGACATACGGGCTTCATCTCATACGTGGAACGGCCGGCGGAAGGTCACGCATCCACCGCCCGTCTGGCATGCCAATGTAAACCATCGGCGTGACAAACTAGGAAAGGTGCATGCATATTTTATATGCATACATACATACATACATACATACATATATATATATATACATATATATATACATATATATATACATATATATATACATATACATATATATATATATATATATATATATATATATATATATATAAATATATATACCTATATATATACATATATACATATATATATATATATATATATATATATATACATATATATATACATATATATAGACATATATATATATATATATATATATATATATATATATATATATATATATATATATATATATATATATATATATATATATATATATATATATATATATATATATATATATATATATATATATATATATATATATATACAGATATATATACATATATATATATATATATATATATATATATATATATATACATATATATATACAGATATATATACATATATATATATATATATATATATATATATATATATATATCAGATATATATATATATATATATATATATATATATATATATATATATATATATATATATATATATATATATATATATATATATATATATATATATATATATACTGCTGCTCTTCGAGACGACCGCGTTCTTCTAGAACAAGTTTTCATGGGCCATCCATATCACAATGATATAAATTGATTCCCTGAATGATATCATTGACAGCTGTCTAACAGGTGTGTCCTACTGGTTTGACATAGTTTAAGACTCGGCTTGTCAGGAGGAACGAGAGACGGTCGCTACGTCGCCCGCGGCAGTGCAGCCAAGCGTGTCACTTGAGATCACAATGACAGTGAAACAAAATGTTAGTGCTTCCTTCGACACGGAGGTACAACTGATCCTGCTCCACTATCGGTGGAAGGCGGTGGAAGACGATGGAAGGCGGTAGAAAGCGGTGGAAGGCGATGAATCAGTATTCAATGGCTCCACGTAACCTTGGGAGTTGTGAAGCAGAAACCAGCGTCAGTGGTAGCGTTATTCTGGACGTCCTGGCATTGATCCGAGACACCAAAGATCTACATCGGCCGCTTGAAATGGGTACAAATCAAACCCGATGCCAGACGAGAAATCCAATTAAGCCGGCTGCATCCACAAAACCAGCTCCCAACTGGAAACACCCCTTCGTGGAAACTCTCGCAATAATGCCGGGAAAATGGGTGGAAAAGTATGATGAATGACACGAATGACACCAAAATTAGCTAAGGGTTTGCCTCGGCATCTAACATTTTATCGAATTGAGGTTCAGCCTACCATCAGGAAACTGTTGGCCTGGCCCAGTGTCAAGGTCCCGAGTAGGCGCAGTGGCAAGGTCCCGAGTAGGCCCAGTGTCAAGGTCCCCAGTAGGCCCAGTGGCAAGGTTCCGAGTAGGCCCAGTGGCAAGGTCCCGAGTAGGCCCAGTGGCAAGGTTCCGCTCAGTCTTCTGCTGGACACTTTAGGCGCAAACATTACACCAATCCATGACATTTGTATGCACTTATACTAAAATGAAAATTCGTGTTTGAAAGTTCCGTAACTACCAACTTTCTGCAACATCAGAATGTAGCAAACTTAGGCACCAGACGTAGGTCTGACTCCTGGAAGGGCAACTGGAAAAAGCATGTGTTGTATGGGTACAGTGGAGAGGACTGCTATCATTGCTATCGAGCTGCAAACGTCCGCTCAAATCCTGCTTTTTAGACGGTAGCGGGCAAAAAGAGAACGGCGAGGAGCCGTATCTCAAGCAAGCACGGAACTCCAACCAGTTGGCGAGGTCCATGCGGTGGTGTCGCTTCGCAATCTGCTTAATCAAGCCTAATGACACTGTGGGTGATTTCTTCATGTAGAAACCTCATGACGTAGTTAATAGCATCCCGAACCATGCCGGGTCGGGCAAAAGCGGCAAAAAATTACGTCTTCGGAAGATTGACCTCGAAACATCTCGATGTAATCGTGTGAGACCGAGCCTCGAGGGTTCAGCATGGTTTCGAGCGCTAAAAAATCCTGTACTGGCTCTAATGACTTCTGAGATTTGGTGGATGGGGATAATAGACCACTACCGAAACTCCTGGATCCACAGTTCTCTACCAAGTGGGTTTACAAATGTTCCATGCGATTTTCTTAATTCCGTGCATAATATTTCCAGTATAATCCTGTACGGTTATAAATGAGCAATTCAGCATTGCTCATTTTTATGTCTGACAGTGCACACATAATTTAATATCATTGACAACAATACGGCAATAAAGAGCTAGCTTATCCTTCGTATTAATACTGGGAGGGGGAGGGGGGAAACATAACCACCTTCCACTGCCCCTGCAGGGTGACGCTAAAATATCAAACCAGCCGACACGAACTGGAAAATCAGACTCGAGCCCCTGGAGATCAACATTAAAACGAGGTCATAAATTCTACACGTTGCTGCACTGGAGAAGATAGGCTGAGATGCTTAAGTTAGACATACTTTATGTCTCAATAAATTCATGAGAAGTAACAGTCGCAACCAACTGCGTTGTTTTGCCTTAGTACGTCTAACAGGAACACACACATGCAGTAGTCCGCTATTGCCTTTTGCCTTGTTTTGCCTTAGTACGTCTAACAGGAACACACACATGCAGTAGTCCGCTATTGTTCGACATGTATGAATGTAGTTCAGGATTTTTAAAGCTAGGAATGGACCATACACCCATGAATACAGACACAAGTACAAGTACCCATGAATACAGACACAAGTACACGCACAAATTATATATACATATATATATATATGTGTGTGTGTGTGTGTGTGTGTGTGTGTGTGTGTGTGTGTGTGTGTGTGTGTGTGTGTGTGTGTGTGTGTGTGTGTGTGTGTGTGTGTGTGTGTGTGTGTGTGTGTGTGCGTGTGCGTGTGTGTGTGCGTGTGTGTGCGTGTGTGTGTGTGTGTGTGTGTGTGTGTGTGTGTGTGTGTGTGTGTGTGTGTGTGTGTGTGTGTGTGTGTGTGTGTGTGTGTGTGTGTGTGTGTGTGTGTGTGTGTGTGTGTGTGTGTGTGTGTGTGTGTGTGTGTGTGTGTGTGTGTGTGTGTGTGCGTGTGTGTGTGTGTGTGTGTGTGTGTGTGTGTGTGTGTGTGTGTGTGTGTGTGTGTGTGTGTGTGTGTGTGTGTGTGTGTGTGTGTCATGAAGCCCAGTCAAAAGACTGGCATGGTATTTATGCATATAAGGTAGAACATTGCGCTTTTTCAGTTAAGTGAAGGTAATATCAGCAAAATATATTCACATGTATGAAGTATCAATTTATATACTTGATGAATTGCCCTTTTCAACATTAACTAATGAACGTCCTCGAACGTTTTAGTTAAACAGCTTCAAACTGTTGGATGCCTGCGACATAACTAAGTGTTGCTACATTCTGGGAATGTCAAGCCGATCTCCAGCAGATCTCTGGCTACCACGGTCCACTGACGCGACTTGTGGAAGTCAGAAGATCGTCCAAGAAAATTATGTCCGTCTACAACCAGCTATTTACTGTCTCTTCTCAGTATGCTATATCATTTTCCACTGCACTAAGCTATGGCATACATTACCATGCAATGTCCATGTCCGAAGCCATTACCTATTCAACCCTTGCAGTGCTAAGGGGATGGGGTTTATTTGGCACCCCGAGGATTTTTAGACTGCTTCTGAACTACTCAAAATATCGGTATGAAATTGAGTGATTGCAATGGACGTAATACAACAATTGATGAGCATACATTGTATCAACACATGTAAGCCCAGTCTATCAAGGTCCCGGAGTTGTAGCAGGTCAAAGGTAGGTCAGGACCTCGTCTCAAAGCGATTTTTTTAAAAGATACCAATTGACGCATTTTCATGAAGAAACCACGAAAAATAAATCATAAATATGAACAGGAGTGCACATACAAATGATCGAGGAGAAATGCAAAAGTGACCTCGGGTCAGGCCCTCAGGTCAAAAGGAGGTCTAAACTCGAAAAAAAAAGTTTGTGCATAACTTTATGACTAATTAAGACTTGGAGCAGAATTAATGTAATGACACATCATATCCTCTAACAGTGTGCCACATTTCAAGTCAATATCAGATCGGGTCACTGAGACATGATCACATCACGGTACCTTTTACGTCCATCTCGTTTGGCACGTGATTAGCGTTCACAAACTTGACTCGATAATGTTGGATTAGTTTTTATATTGTTGGAATTTTTTTTCCCGAACAACCTGATTTATATTTCATTGATACAGAAATTATCCCGGAAAGCGGAAATATTTAGCTTTGCTATGGTTACCATTGCTTTTTCTACCATCTGGTGACAATATGTTGGAAAAATTTTCAAACCGGCAGAGCGCCGAAGTTGGCATACCTTATCCAACATCAATTTCACATAGGTTAAATTGTGAGGTCAGGTCATTCACCGTTACCGTGTTAATCAAAGTCAAGTGAGATGACGTCCAAAAAAAGTTCAACCAGTCGTCACGCTTTAACGATCAATATATATATATATATATATATATATATATATATATTATTATGCGATCTGGAGTGAACATATGCTACAACCTGCTTATCCGTGATATATTTAGGTGTATTATTTAGTTTTTATATTTCTATAGTCATTATTTAACCTAATATTTCTCCATTTCATTTGATGCGATTACCAGTGAAAAGATCCAAATATCCATGGCAGCCTCTGACTAGCACAGTGGTGTTTATTGGACGTCGGCGAGTCAACACGACACACACTGATCAGCGCAGTCAAATCCTACCGCCGTACACACACTACACCGCACACCACACGGCAGCAATAGAGCCGACTGCCTGGCCTGACTGGTGCTCGGGTCAGTCTAATCCTACCGCCGCCAAACGCCAGTCAGTCGCGGCGGATGTCGCTGTGACACAGCAATACAAAGCAGCAATGCAGCCGACTGTCTGGCCTGGCTGGCGTTTGGATCAGCCCGCCACAGCACGTCTTCTTTGCTGATCAGACATCACGCGAGAGCACTGAATAGGACACACGGATTAGTCTGCCGCACGGATTACAGGCGGTGGCTAATAACCTCAGCGTACTGGGAACACCTTCAGCGCCTCCACACGATAGTCACACACAGCCGCTCCCAGTCGGCACGCGCCCGCTCCACACACCTGTGTGCGGGTGCGGCGGTCCGAATGAGACACCCACAGCATAGCTGTCGACGCCACCAAATTCTTCCAATATATCCAGGCCTCTGATAATGCATTCGGGTCTGAATAGATTGGATCGCGAATCAACTGCAGACAACTGGCGAGCCGGACGTCGATGGAGCCGTCGCGATCAAGTGCGCTTCAGCGAACGGGGTGGGTGGCTGCCGCAGGCGGTCGGGAACCACCCAGACCGCGAGCACGGATGTCTGTCTGCGGCCGACCGTGGGACGACCAGGCCGACCGCGGACAGCGACACAGTGTGGTGTTCAGTGTGACAGCGACACCAGTATGGTGTTCAGTGTGACAGCGACACAGTGTGGTGTTCAGTGTGACAGCGACACCAGTATGGTGTTCAGTGTGACAGCGACACCAGTATGGTGTTCAGTGTGACAGCGACACCAGTGTGGTGTTCGGTGTGACAGCGACACCAGTGTGGTGTTCAGTGTGACAGCGACACCAGTATGGTGTTCAGTGTGACAGCGACACCAGTGTGGTGTTCAGTGTGACAGCGACACCAGTGTGGTGTTCAGTGTGACAGCGACACCAGTGTGGTGTTCGGTGTGACAGCGACACCAGTGTGGTGTTCAGTGTGACAGCGACACCAGTGTGGTGTTCAGTGTGACAGCGACACCAGTGTGGTGTTCGGTGTGACAGCGACACCAGTGTGGTGTTCAGTGTGACAGCGACACCAGTGTGGTGTTCAGTGTGACAGCGACACCAGTGTGGTGTTGTGTGACAGCGACACCAGTGGTGTGTTGTGTGACAGCGACACCAGTGTGGTGTTGTGTGACAGCGACACCAGTGTGGTGTTCAGTGTGACAGCGACACCAGTGGTGTGTTGTGTGACAGCGACACCAGTGTGGTGTTTAGTGTGACAGCGACACCAGTGTGGTGTTTAGTGTGACAGCGACACCAGTGTGGCGTTTAGTGTGACAGCGACACCAGTGTGGTGTTTAGTGTGACAGCGACACCAGTGTGGTGTTCAGTGACAGCGACACCAGTCTGGTGCCACTCGGCCCCGCGGTCGACCGCACGCAGCACAGCCACCAATGTGCTGCCGTCACCAGCGACCAGCCTCCACAACGCCGAACGAAGCGCCGCCGCCACCCGACTGACCACGCCCAGTGGTTAACTGCCACATCCCGGCGTCCAACTGCCACATCCCGGTGTCCAACTGCCACATCCCGGCGTCCAACTGCCACATCCCGGCGTCCAACTGCCACATCCCGGTGTCCAACTGCCACATCCCGGCGTCCAACTGCCACATCCCGGTGTCCAACTGCCACATCCCGGTGTCCAACTGCCACATCCCGGCGTCCAACTGCCACATCCCGGTGTCCAACTGCCACATCCCGGAGTCCAACTGCCACATCCCGGTGTCCAACTGCCACATCCCGGTGTCCAACTGCCACATCCCGGTGTCCAACTGCCACATCCCGGTGTCCAACTGCCACATCCCGACGTCCAACTGCCACATCCCGGCGTTCAATTGTCACAGCTCGGCGTCCAACCCTCAACAGTCGGCGTCCAATCTCAGACAGCCAGCGCGCCCAGTGTTCGCCTGAAAGTCGGTCAAAGGAGAGAGGTTGGTGGCGGCTGACCTGATGGCCGATGGTGTGCGAACGGCCTCGTGCCGAGTGGTCGAGTGGCAGTTGTACCGGACAGGAGCGGCCGATACCGGCCTAATCCGCCACCGTGTGATCGGCCTATAAGTATCTGATACCCTATGCGTACGCATCAGATACTGCACAAGCCATTCGTGCCTGCGGTCTCAGGAGGGAACTAGAAAAAGAAGTACTTCATTCTGAGTATTAAACTCATCTGACCAGATCAACGAAACCGCGGTCACGTGAAATGTAAGACAGGTACATCACGGTGCAAAGATCAACTTGGACAAAGAAAAGACAAATAATTGCGCTCTAATATTCCGACTTATTTGTTGGCCAAGCTTCGCCTCAATTACGCTCAACTGGACGACTTGTACATTGCTGCAAGCGCTTCATTTCATGGACCCTCCTCCTATAATATTTATTGATATCGGTCGGACGGTCTTGGAGATAAGGATCCCGTGGCGCCACAGGCAAAAAATAGAAAAAAGAAACCGCTGCTTTGTCACCAAGTGGCCTAAGTTAGCCCAACTCAGGACTCGGACATTTTTGGTTCGGTAAATAAATTACAACGGCTGACCGTTATTCTAACTCTACCACCAAGTTCTGTTACGGATGGCCGCATGAATCTCGAAATAGAAGGGACAAAATGTGCTTCCACCACTACCGGGCCAAGCATTTCCGGCACGAACACCCACCAGTTGACGTGATAAGGCGCTTCTGCACGGATGAACAGTCTGCAGGTCGTGCCTCTGGCAAAATGATGAAGAAGGGTCACTATCGTGCAGCGACCACGTCAGCGATTGCGTCATATGCATGCTATTCCATGTGATGTTCAACTGGCTGCCATACATATACCAGTCCTTACAGCTATTAGTACATAAGAGGTGCCCACACACAAGCCTAAACACATGTCAGACAGACATGCCGCGAGCGCTCTGCTGGCTAAGTGATTGGTTCCGAGCCGAGGTGTAAGATATTGCAGAAACTTAGCGTAAACACCGTAAAACGAGCGGTGTTTCGGAAGCTTGCACAGGACGGTCTGCCACAGCCATCAACAAGTCCTGCGGCGTGCTGTCAGACGGCTGAAGTTCCGCCAATGCACTGGCGCTTGCTGCAGTCCCGACGACTGCGTCACAAGTAAAAGCACTGGTCGGTCCACTGCCTGAAATCCTGCTGCATATGTTGATGTAACTCGGGGGCTGACCTACTTCAGATACGTCACTAACCGAACAACGGGTCGATGTACTAACTAACCGAACAACGGGTCACTAACATCTGTAAATCGGCATCGTGCCCAGTGCCCCGGTGGACTTTGTATGTGCCAACACACCATCGCTACTTCGGGGACGAGTGCCGATACACTACCACTACTTCGGTCGGGGACGAGTGTCGATACAGTACCGCTACTTCGGAGAAGAGGGTCGATACACTACCGCTACTTCGGGGACGAGTGCCGATACACTACCGCTACTTCGGGGACGAGTGTCGATACGCTACCGCTACTCCGGTCGGGAACGAGTGTCGATAGACTACCGCTACCTCGGGACGAGTGTCCATACACTACCGCTACTTCGGGGACGAGTGTCGATACACTATCGCTACTTCGGGGACGAGTGTCGATACACTATCGCTACATAGGGGACGAGTGAGGGAGGGATCGCTACATAGGGGAGGGAACTGGATGTTATTGAAGAGGAAAGGGACTTAGGTGTGTTGGTTTCAAAAGACCTTAAAGCAGAAAAGCAATGTAGCTCAGGTAGGAACAGGGCACTCAGAATGCTGGGACTCATTAATAGAAGTGTGATGTATAAGAGCAAGGAAGTCATGAAAAAACTGTACTTAGCATACGTGCGACCCGACTTGAAATATTCTGTACAAGCTTGGAGCCCCTACCTACAAAAAGATATAGTTGGTTGGTTATTGGTTTTACGACACGTCGACCGTTGAATCATGTAGCGCCGCCAATCTCTCACGCCGATTGGGCGCGGACGAAGAGTAGCGACAGGTGAGACTCGAACCCACAACCTTTCGATTGTGAGACGAGCATCTTACCCCTAGACCACTCGTCCCCACAAAAAGATATAGACAAGTTAGAGAGAGTGCAGCGCAAAGCAACTATACTCATCAGTGGAATAGGTAACCTAGAATATGGAGAAAGGCTTGTGGCATTATATATGTACTCACTCAAGTATAGGAGATTAAGGGGGGACATGATTGAAATGCACAAAATTGTTAAATGACTAGATCAGGCCAATTTAAATGGCGCTCTTCAGTTTAGAGTATCACATAGGGGTCATCAATTCAGGTTAGAAAAAGTTGAGGTGTAGGACAGTTAAGCGACAACAGGTCTTCAGTCAAAGGGTTGTTGATCAGTGGAATGAGCTGCCTGCTGATGTTGTGGGGAGTTCCTCATTGAATGTATTTAAAAGTAGGGTGGATAATTTTTTTGGACAGGAAAATCTTGTTTTTGAGTTCTAATTTGTGATGGATGGGGTGAGATGTCTGTTAAGTAAGTGGGCACGGCACAGACCCCTTTAAGCAGGCATGGGTGCAGTTTGAAAATTATTGATAAGGCATTCAATCCACATGTATTAAGAGAGATGAGGGGAATAGGGCTGGAAAGCTAGGGTAGTAGGCATTGATAGGTGTGTGGGATATTGGAGGACTGGTTCTTCAGGATGTGGGATGGTTGGGGAGGGTCTTTTTACCAGGCTTATATTATCTTCCATTTACAGACTTAACTGGATGGGCCCTTGGGTCCCTTATTAAATCTAAACGCTTTATAACTTTATATAGGGTGTACCTAGCAGTGGATTCAGCACCTTCCTTCGGGATGTGATACTGATGAGATTGTCTATGGTAGCACAATGGGTATGATGGGAGGAGTTTGTAATTGTTGAGTGTGTTAAGCAATAGCAAGTGAGTCTCTTATTAAGTCTAAACGCTTTATAACTTTATATAGGGTGTACCTAGCAGCGGATTCAGCACCTTCCCTCAGGATGTGATACTGATGATATTGTCTAGCACAATGGGAGTGTGCTATGCAATACCAAGTGAATTGGTGCCAGATAGGCTGCGATATATAGCTTCCTAGGAACTTGAGGTAAGGGATTGATTGGGGTGAGAGTATGTACATTTCTAGTACCTTTTCCAGATAGGCTTAACCCAGATGGGCCCCTGTGGCTCTTATTAAGCCTTAACACTTTATGACTTTATGAGTGTCGATACACTACCGCTACTTCTGGACGAGTGTCGATACACTATCGCTACTTCGGTCGGGAACGAGTGTGGATACACTACCGCTACATAGAGGACGAGTATCGATACATACCGCTACTTTGGTCGTGGACGAGTTTCGATACACTACCGCTACAGCGGGGATGAGAGTCGATACAACACTGCTACTTCGGGGACGAGTGTCGATACACTACCGCTACTTCGGTCGGGAACGAGTGTCGATACAGTACCGCTACATAGGGAACAAGTGTCGATACACTACCGCTACTTCGAGGACGAGTGTCAATACACTACCGCTACATGGGGAACAAGTGTTGATACACTACCGCTACTCCGGGGACGAGTGTCGAGGCTCGCCAACGTTTATCCCGCTCTGTTTTTGTGAAAAAGGCGACTCGCCGGATTTCGTGAAAAAGCTGACGAGGATATCGAAACTGCACGTGTGAATAGCCAGCATGCAAGCTTGTTGCATTCGTCAGTCGCTTGAGACGTTGACGTTGATCCCGATAGACGCTGGTCTTCGACGAACAAAACCCATGTTGGTGAAGGTGACCAACGTCAAATAGCACTGATGACAACCCTCCACTCCCTTCCTAAACAAAAACAAAACAACAACAAGAAAACAAAGCATTGGGTGCCGGTCTGAAGTGAACAAAGAGACGAAGGATAAGTGTCTCAGTACAATTACCAAGATTACTCTTCTACCGGCTTGTGACTCATTGCATGACGAAACATTGCCGACATGCCCCATTTCAGGTGCCACTGTTGACAGCGGCGGTATCGTATGCAACGACTGCTTCATTGCTGACATGACGAAACATTGCTGACATTCCTCATTTCAGGTACCATTGCCGACAGCGGCGATATCGCATGCAACGCCTGCTTCGCCGAGCCGACGGTCCCACGGAAGGTCCTGAAGTTCAGTGCACCACGTTCAGCATACCGTCCCATTACACAGCATATATTTTGCATTCTCTAAAGCATATGTGAGTAGTTCGCACACAACGCCGGTGAAAGGCTCCGTTCGGCGCTCAGCGGCTGGCCTCGTCAGATTTGCAGCATGTTTGGCGGTCGCAGTCCCCCTGACCATCCAGCAGCGGTGTGTGTGGTAGAGTGGTCAAGTGACCCGACCTGGCCTCGGGCGATAGCCCTGTCTGATCCATGCGTCTGCCGAGACTATGCTCGGCAGGTACACACCACCAGGAGTCTGGACAAACGTTGCTGTGGTGGTAATATTAGTGCAGCAGATATGTGAAATATTTCGACAGAATTGTGGGTTTGATGATAAAAGCATGGCATTTGGCACACAGTTAGGACATACCCTTAGGAATATTTTTGGATATAGAGACATCGCATATTTGTCCCATGGTAGCTGTGGCGACCATTTTACAAAATGGCCGCCACTGACATATGTACTAGAGCTGAGATATTGTGCATATCTTAATTCTGCTAATTCTGCTTTCAGGTCACGGTGGTGGTTGAATCTGGTGGCTGTACCCTAACTGTATTCTGACTGACTGACAATGGCCAAACGTTTTATGGTGTTGGACCCTCAACAGCCAGGCTCATCTGGTACACATCTTCCATGTCTGACAGATTGGGACCAGTGTGTGCTATGTCAGAAAGACACCTCTGAGAAGCTATGCTGTCCAGCTGAATCAAAGCGTAGCACCGGTGGTTCTGGGTACCAGACTCTTGCAGACAATCTCCTCGCCTTCAGCAAGATCGGATGTCTGCCAAAGACTATAGATCTCTCCAAACTGGATGATGGTGAGGGTATTCAAGCAACATTCAAGCACCACAGAGCCAGGTGGCATGATTCGTGTAGACTCAAATACAACAAAACCCAAATGTTTCGAGCCGAGAAGAGGAAACCCTCCTGTGAGCACATTGCAGATGTTCCAAGGAAGTACACCCGTCAGAGTGTAGACCAACCACAACCTTCAGTTGACAAGTGTTTCTTTTGTGACAGACAGGCGGGTAAGGAGATTCTGCACGAGGCTTCCACCTTTGAGCTTGATGCCCGTGTCAGGAAATGTGCCCTGAAACTAGAGGACAAACCACTGTTGGCTAAACTATGTGGAGGAGATCTTATAGCACAAGAGGCCAAGTACCATATCAAGTGTCCAGCCCCCCTGTACAACAAAGCCAGAGGCACGAAGATGAATGAGGATCCAAACCAAGATGATGTAAATCACGGCATAGCCCTTGCTGAACTGGTGTCCTACATTGAGGAAGCCCGTATGAACTCTGCTGTGGCACCAGTGTTCAAGCTGATAGACCTGGCAACCCTGTACAACACCAGGCTGGTGCAGCTTGGAACAGTCCTGACTGGGCGTGTTCACTCAACCGAACTAAAAAATCGAATTTTAAGGTATTTTCCTGACTTAGAGGAGCATAAGCGAGGCCGAGACATTATACTTGCTTTCAACCAGGATGTCGGAGCAGCCCTGCACAAGGCATGTGAGCAGGATGCCGACAGTGATGGCATTCATCTGGCTAGAGCTGCCAACATAATCCGAAGAGACATGCTGAAGATGACGACTGCCTTCAGTGGTTCATTTGACACCCGCAGCCAGGAAGAGTCGGTGCCAAATTCACTCATCGCACTGGTTTCTATGATCTTGAATGGTCCCAACATCCAAGAACAGTCAAGCCACTCATCTATACCAGCTCCTACACTTACAATCTCCCAGCTCCTGATGTACAACAGCTGTGCACGCCGTCGCAAGAGCAACGGTTCCGTACAATCTACCAAGCACAGTCACAACAGGGAGACACCTGTGCCTGTGTACCTGGGTGTGTTGATCCACACGAAGACACGCAGACGAGACCTCGTTGATGAGCTGTACCGCCTTGGTCTGTCCATCGCCTACGACAGGGTGCTGAGCATTTCGTCTGAGTTGGGGAACAACATCTGTAGCTACTTCCTGTTGGAGGGAGCAGTTTGCCCACCCAAACTCAAGGGTGGCTTGTACACCACGGGAGCAGTCCACAACATAGACCACAACCCTAGCTCGACAAGTGCTCAGGACTCGTTCCATGGTACAGGAATCTCTTTGTTCCAACACCCGAATAGTGACGTCCCTGGAGTTCAACGGATTGTGGACACAGACAACACTGCAACAACTGCGACAACAGTTACCCACCCGCCAGAATCATACACCAGCGTGCCTCCCGTGCTCCTGAGGAAACTTGACCCACCTATACCAAAGTTGGCGGGTCCCAACAGAAGTGAATGCCACCTAATACCTCAAGCAGTGAAGACTGAGTACAGGTAAATACGCAATGATATTACTGCATATTCTGGACTGGCTGTATTTGATGTTCGGACAATGACTAACCACCACTGTCTTGTTTCATTTGTCTCATTCAACAGGTGGCTGGATCAGATGGGGAAGATGGTGACTGCAGACACACCGCTCACTGGAGACGAGACCGTGTCATGGGCTGCATACCACGCCAGCGAGCAATCAGCACCAGTGGATCCTAGCAGTGTGGCCATTACCTCATTGCTGCCCCTCTTCTATGATCAGGCCAACTCCGTGGCCATGATTCGCCACTCCATGGACGTCATCAAGAGGGCAGTGGATATCCTGAATCCTGGTCAGGTCCCGGTCATCACCGTGGATCAACCACTGTACACGCTGGCCAAACAGATCCAATGGAGCTGGCCTCAAACACATGGAGAAGATTACTTCATTATCCTGTTTGCCGGATTCCACATCGAAAAGGCATCATTCAACACTCTGGGCGACCTTCTGGATTGCAGTGGATGGACGGAAGCCCTGGTCCAGGCTGGAGTTGCTACACCTGGAACAGCCGACTCCTTCATCAAAGCCGCCCATGTGACGCGCACTCGATGGGCTCACCAGGCCACAGCTAGTGTTCTGTATCTCCTTCGACAGGAGGGTTACACCCAATGCTGTGACGGGTTGGATGAGGGACAGGTTCCAATGTCAGTAGAAGACTGGTGTGCTAGTCGAGCTGATACAAGTCCCCAGTTCAAGTTCTGGTCGATTATCCTGCAGCTGGAACTGGAAATCATGATCTACGTGAGATCGCTACGCGAGGGCAACTTCATGCTCTACATCGATGCCTTGACCAAGATTGTACCCTGGTTCTTTGCCCTGGGGCACACAAATTACGCAAGGTGGATTCCAGTTCACTTGAGTGACATGGTGGCACTGGAAGACAAGCATCCAGATGTGTTCGCAGAGTTCATGGCTGGGAACTTCACAGTGAAGAAGACAACACATGCATTCTCTTCTTTGGCCATCGACCAGGCACATGAGCAGAATAACGCATCAGTGAAAGGCGAAGGCGGAGCAGTCGGCCTGACTGAGAATCCTGCAGCATTGCGGCGCTGGATGGTGTCCGGTCCTGAGATGGCAATAGTGATTGCAGAGTTCCAAGCCACATCAGAGACGAGAACAGAGAAGACTGATTCCAGGCACCATGAGCAGACAAAGCATACACAGCTGGCGTTTGCTCGATATGTGAAGTCACTCTCCGGTGTCATGAGAGAGATGGGGAACCCCTTCTGTGATGACAGCAATGATCTCCTTGCACTAAACAGCAGGGACCTGGCAGACCCAGCAGTCATCAACACTGTGCACCAGATCGAGAAGCTGGGGCAGGAGCAGTACCATACGTATGTCAATGAGCGGCTTGTGAACCAGACGAAGCCCATCACCGACCCAATCAGGAGAAACAACCTTCCTTTCTTCAGCCGATCTCCAGTCAGAGAGAAATCAAGAACCCAGCTTCAGCTGTCGTCGCTCAAGAATGACTGCTCCCTATTCTCCCGGTTGTTCATTGCATCCCAGATGCGTGATGGAGATCTCGACGACTTCTTTGCTCATGAGAACCAGGCCTGTCCCCCTGCCCTGTCACAGATGGGCAAAATGAGACTGGGCAAAAGTCTGACCTCGTGGGATGCTTAGAAGATATGATCCCTCCACAAGAGAATGTTGCCAGTCCTCACGTTGAAGTCATCATCCTTGATGGAGCAGCTATCATCAACATGCTGGCACCTGGTGGTGCGAAGACCTTCTCTGACTATGCAACACAGGTTTTCTTGCCGTACATCACATCTCAACTACAGCATGCAATCAGAGTGGATGTCGTCTGGGATGAATACCTGCCAGACAGTTTGAAGGCTGACACTGGAACAAAGAGAGGTAGAGGCATCCGTAGACGAGTCGAGCCATCTAGTTCCATACCAGGAAACTGGCAGGCCTTCTTACGGATCGACGAGAACAAGGTGGAGCTGTTCTCCTTCCTAGCGACGAGACTAGCTGCTCAAGAGACCGAGAAACAAGTCATCAGCACTCTACACAAAGACGTGGTCTGTACGCATGCCAGAAACATCGCTGGTCTTGCTCCATGTACACATGAAGAAGCAGATACCAGGATGCTGCTCCACGAGGAAGATGCTGTGAAGCAGGGCTACACCAAGGTGTCGATCCGCACAGTTGACACGGATGTCGTAGTCCTTGCGGTGGCAGCAGCCGAACGCCTCAACATAGATGAGTTGTGGGTTGACTTCGGTACCGGGAAGAGCTTTAGGTTCTTAGCAGCTCACGAGATGGCCCAGGCATTGGGGCCTGACAAGTGTCGAGGATTACCCTCATTTCATGCCTTCACTGGGTGTGATACCGTGTCAAGCTTTGGAGGCAGGAGCAAAAAGACTGCATGGGAGACGTGGAAGGTCTATGATGAGGTAACTGCAACCTTCGGTGCCTTGGGCGCTACACCAAACCCCTCAATCGTAGATGACAGCCTGGACACCTTGGAGCGTTTCGTCGTTCTCTTGTATGATCGCACTAGCAGGCACGAGCATGTCAATGATGCACGTAAGCAGCTCTTCACCCAGAAGGGTCGAGCAATATATGCTCTCCCGCCAACTCGAGAAGCCCTCAGGCAGCACATCAGGAGAACTCCCTACCAAGCTGGCTACTGTTGGGGCCAGATGATGGTTGCTGCTGCAGAGCTCCCATCCCCTAGTGAATGGGGGTGGGTTAAGAATATATATATCAGTGTACGCATGTCTCAGCGTGGGCAGGCGTGTGGATGTATATGGCTTTTTGTCATGTTGTACTCACCATCTCCTCGGTGACGGGCTCCTCGAGCACCTCGGTGAGACGCTCGTCGCTGCTGAGCTCGCTACCGCCGCCGCTGCCGGCCGTGCTGCTGGTGGCGGCGCCGCCCTGCGCCAGCAGCTCCAGGTAGCTGGGAGGGCCGTCCGGGTCGGGCGGCTCCGGCGGCGGCGGGCTGCCGTTCACGTTCAGGTCCCTGCCGGAGGGGGCGGGGGTCACTGACAGCCGAGGGGTCCAGCTCATGTCCAGGTCGTCCCTGTCGGAGGGGCGGGGTCACTGGCGGCAGAGGGGTCCAGTTAATGTTCAGGTGGTCCCTATTGGAGGAGCGAGAGTCACTGGCGACTAAGAGATGCAGTTTATGTTCAGGTCGCTACCGGAGGGAGCGGTGCCACGACGATCAAGACACATACATGTACAGAGAAGAGAGCAGAGAGAGAGATGAGAGATGAGAGAGAGAGAGAGAGTGAGTGAGAGGTGAGAGTGAGAGTGAGAGTGAGAGATAGAGAGATAGAGAGATAGAGAGATAGAGAGATAGAGAGATAGAGAGATAGAGAGATAGAGAGATAGAGAGATAGAGAGAGAGAGATAGAGAGATAGAGAGAGAGAGATAGAGAGATAGAGAGAGAGAGATAGAGAGATAGAGAGATAGAGAGATAGAGAGAGAGAGAGAGAGAGAGAGAGAGATAGAGAGATAGAGAGAGAGAGAGAGAGAGAGATAGAGAGATAGAGAGATAGAGAGATAGAGAGATAGAGAGAGAGAGAGAGAGAGATATATATATATATATATATATATATATATATATATATATATATATATATATATATATATATATATATATATATATATATATATATATATATATATATATATATATATATATATATATATATATATATATATATATATATATATATATATATATATATATATATATATATATATATATATATATATATATATATATATATATATATATATATATATATATATATATATATATATATATATATATATATATATATATATATATATATATATATATATATATATATATATATATATATATATATATATATATATATATATATATATATATATATATATATATATATATATATATATATATATATATATATATATATATATATATATATATATATATATATATATATATATATATATATATATATATATATATATATATATATATATATATATATATATATATATATATATATATATATATATATATATATATATATATATATATATATATATATATATATATATATATATATATATATATATATATATATATATATATATATATATATATATATATATATATATATATATATATATATATATATATATATATATATATATATATATATATATATATATATATATATATATATATATATATATATATATATATATATATATATATATAATATAAATATAAAATAGAGAGATAAGAGAGATAGAGAGAGAGAGAGAGAGAGAGAGAGAGAGAGAGAGAGAGAGAGAGAGAGAGAGAGAGAGAGAGAGAGAGAGAGAGAGAGAGAGAGAGAGAGAGAGAGAGAGAGAGAGAGAGAGAGAGAGAGAGAGAGAGAGAGAGAGAGAGAGAGAGAGAGAGAGAGAGAGAGAGAGACCACATGGCCTGCATAGTGCTCAGCTGCAAGTGTCGTTCATTATTTCGGGTTTTAGAAGGAAGCATAAGCCAAGTGATCGGTACTGATATAAGCAAGATTTGACAGACCTATGGCCTGCCTTTTATCTTTAGAAGAGAAGTAATTGTGAAAGACTAATAAGCCAACTGATAACTTTGGCGTAGTACCCGACAAGAAATGGCATGGCAGGCGCAAGAGAATACATTGCGATGGTGTATACTCTGAGCTGTTCATCTTACACTTCGACTTGGAACTAATCGCTTTACCATGCACAGAACCGCCATCTCATTATTCCAATGGGCGCTGTATGACCAACGCAGTCGATCCGCCCGTAAGCCCAAATAACCAACATCTCATTATTCCGTTGCATTTCTGGTATTACAACTTGGAAACCCGACATCTTCGTAATCCTCCAGAGGGAAATATACCAAGCGTTCTGCAGAGTCAGGTGCATCGCATCCGAGAGCGCCGAGTGTCGCATACGAGAGCACCGAGTGTCGCATATGAGAGCACCGAGTGTCGCATACGAGAGCACCGAGTGTCGCATACGAGAGCGCCGGCGGACACGAAAACACGGCCCCGCCGCACATAACCGACGGCCGGCAGACGCCAAACACGTGCAACACACCGCCGAAACGGCCGCGCCTCGGTCGTTTTCCTTCATCTTCCCTCGGCAGCTGCTCAAGATTGTTTTCGCCAGGTGCACGACTGCGGTGTGCCATCGAGGCTGAACAAGGCGCAGGCGACACCACTGGGCAGGGTGGCGTCGACACAAAGGCCCCAGTGATTACCAACGGCTGACCGACAGGTCCACATCGTGTCTGAAGGCGTTAGTCGTCGACACAGTGGCCCTAGTGATTACCAACGGCTGACCGACAGGTCCACATCGTGCCTGCAGGCGTTAGTCGCCGCTCAATTCAAGAAGGACGTGTCGAAGACGATACGTGACCTTACGTGAATAGTCTTTGCTTTAAGGTGGAGAACAAGTTCAATGATAGCATGAATATGCGGTAAGGGTTTCTGGCTTGCTTCGGAAGATACAAGAACACACTAAAATACTCGATACGAAAATAAAGAAGCTTAACTAAAATACTCTACAACATAAAATAGGTAGGTCAGATAAAGTACCCCTGGTGCGGCCGTGAGAAAACCCCCCACAAAAGTCAGAGTTACTTACGACACGTGGTAATTATGCTGACCGGGTTATTGAGCGGTTACATGAAGAGCATTTGATAGAGGGTTCCGGCCCGAAAAAACTCGCAAATTTACCGTTCGATTACAATGGCGGGTTCAGGGACTCCGAAAGGACAAACATTTCGGATACCCCTTTCTCCTCCAGAATCTGGTTCGCTGTTCCTGTTCCAATATTCATACATGACTTAAGAATTGTCAAAATCACCTGTACCACTTCAGCACGGAGGACGTTGTATACAGGTGGAGGCAGAAACCGGAATATCGCGGGCGTCGGTAGCCCAGTGGATAAACTGGGCGTCTGGGAAATCAGAGGTACGTGGATCGATTGCCGGCGGTGCTCACCCTTCCTGCGGGGGCGAGAGGCAGGCGGTGCCGCAGGACCTGAGCTGTTTAGTGCATTGTAAAACCACAAATAACAGGGGACAAAGCATTGCGGAAATTTATCGCTGCTCACCAACTGCTTATATTGAAAAGAAGATTATCTGCATGCACGGAAAAAAAACATGTGGAAATATTCAAACGTAAGTGTGGAAACAAGAACAAGAATGGACGTGATCTGTCTTTCGAGACCATCACCGCATTCACCCGTCCATCCCTGGTCTCTTGGAATGGCTCTAATAATTCATTGTGAGCTCATTTATCAATATATTGGCGTACTTTTTGAGCAGCAACGGCTGATCCATCCACCCCAAAACGACGAAGTTCTGGAATTGCATTTCCGAAGCTGCACGTCATTAGATCTAGCCCTTTACTTCCTACACGAAAAATGTACACTTGATGCATCTCACTTCCCATATATTGGCATTGGCAATTGATAGGGATTTGTCATCCAGGCAGGTGTGCGGCATTTGCTATGCATGCCTTGCAAGCATATGGAGGACATTTGGTAGGATATTTGGTAGTGGCGAATATGGTGGCGAAAAGTGACTGCCTATTGGATTGCACGCTTTGCGGTTTATACAGGTATCTCGGCCACATATTTTGATACATAATTTGCTGAAGGGGATTTGCATTGCTGTTTGATACTAGAAAAGCTACAAATAAGCAGAGTGGCTATCATGAAAGCATATACTTCTCCATTGATTCACAGGCGAGGGCCTGTGAATCACCACTCACCACTCCGGTGGTGACGTCACTCTTCTTGCCAGAACTAGCTGCCGCTAAATTCTGACACCTAGGCAAACTGGCCATGAGGTGGGTTCATACATCTAACGACGATACCTGAGTCAGACACTCAGTCAGTGTTGGGACGCCGAGCGGTGGTGGAGCGAGTCGGCGCTCCGTGACAGGGGAGCGCGCGGCACACGTGTGAGGTGCCGGGCCGGGCGTCAAGGTACGCCTCCACACACGCCTCGGCCGGGGGTCGGCCGGCCAATAATAACACACCGACAACCGCCACCGCGCCTGTCGGGCCACAAACATGGCGCCACCGCGCCTGTCGGGCCACAAACAATGGCGCCACCGCGTCTGTCGGGCCACAAACATGGCGCCACCGCGCCTGTCGGGCCACAAACATGGCGCCACCGCGCCTGTCGGGCCACAAACATGGCGCCACCGCGCCTGTCGGGCCACAAACATGGCGCCACCGCGCCTGTCGGGCCACAAACATGGCGCCACCGCGCCTGTCGGGCCACAAACATGGCGCCACCGCGCCTGTCGGGCCACAAAAATGGCGCTTTCGCGCCTGTCGGGCCACAAAAATGGCGTCACCGCGCCTGTCCGGCCACAAACATGGCGCCACCGCGCCTGTCCGGCCACAAACATGGCGTCACCGCGCCTGTCCGGCCACAAACATGGCGTACTTTCGAAACCGCTCAAATGTCAAAGAACAGAATCTACGGGCCGTCCGAAAGATTCTACCCAACATACCGTTCGAAGCCGTCCGGACGCCCAAGAATCTGTCGGAGACCCCGTGGACGCTATCCCTGACGCGCATAATATTCTTAGGGTACTTGGTCAGTGGTTACGATCGTTGCGCTGTTGGTTTTATGACGAGCATGCTTCACGAAAATGTCGGATGGCATTCGATCAACGTGGAGGCTGCAGGGAATATGGTAGAGAAAAGCCAATGTTTAAATTTTCAAAGCGTTGCATGGTCACAAAATCCATACACGTCTTTGGCGTGAGAATCACGCACTGACACTTAGCTGACGCACGGGTGGAATATGGCTGATGCTCCGAACGCGGGAATCAAGACCCTATCCGACGTCAGCTAGATTCTATTTTCATCGGGCGGCCTCGGACCCACGCGCGATGGACAGGGGCGCAGCTGCTACAGCCATCCCTGCTCACAGGAATACGGGTGCTACAGCCGGCCCTGCACCATGTACAAGGGCGCAGGTGCTACAGCCGGCTCTGTACCCATCACAGGAGCCCAGGTGCTAACGCCGGCCCTGTACCAATCACAGGAACCCAGAGATGCTACAGCCGGCCCCGCATCCCTCACATGAGCTCCAGGTGCTACCACCGGTCCTGTGCCCATCACAGGAGCCCAGGTGCTACCGCCGGCTCTGTACCAATCACATGAGCTCCAGGTGCTACCACCGGTCATGTGCCCATCACAGGATCCCAGGTCTACCCCGGCTCTGTACCAATCACATGAGCTCAGGTGCTACCACCGGTCATGTGCCCATCACAGGAGCCCAGGTGCTACCGCCGGCTCTGTACCAATCACATGAGCTCCAGGTGCTACCACCGGTCATGTGCCCATCACAGGATCCCAGGTGCTACCGCCGGCTCTGTACCAATCACATGAGCTCCAGGTGCTACCACCGGTCATGTGCCCATCACAGGATCCCAGGTGCTACCGTCGGCTCTGTACCAATCACATGAGCTCCAGGTGCTACCACCGGTCCTGTGCCCATCACAGGATCCCAGGTGCCCTCTTACCAATCACATGAGCTCCAGGTGCTACCACCGGTCATGTGCCCATCACAGGATCCCAGGTGCTACCGTCGGCCCTGCACCCATTACAGGAGCCCCAGGCGCTACAGCCGGTCCTGCGCCCCTCACCGGAGCCCCAGGTACACCGCCGGCTATATACAGTGTGTACCGCCCACCAGAGCACAGGCGTTGTCTGTCCGCCTCCGAAGTCCGCACACCGAAGCACGGGGGTTTCTGTCCGCCTTCGCATCCCCACGTCGCTGAACGGCACGCCATCATGCAGTTCAACACAGTGTTACGACGAGATGCAGCTTACCGATACCGACGCCTATATGGCAACGATGCGACTGTGGCCACGCTGTTTGCCGCGGACCGTTTGTCTGCGGTGTGCGCCAATCGTCAGCTGCAGCTGCCAGCTGTAGCTGCCAGCTGCGGCTGCCATATGGCCGGCAGCGGCTCTCACCAGACGGCCGGCCATAACCTCATCGCGTCGCAGATGCAATATGATTGATTGATTGATTGATTGGGCTTAGGGGCGCATCAACTGCTACTGGTTATGTAGCGCCCATAACTTGTTTTTTTTTTCACATTACACTAGGCGGCAGGAGTCTATTTTCGGAAGGGATAGATTACGTCGAACTGAGCGGTCGATATATATCGGTATATTTGTCCTGTCTGGATGATCTCCGAATTGTCACCTAAAACGTCACAGTACGACCATGCGTGGCAATTGGAACCGAAGTGACGTCTTCGTTCTACCGAGAAGTTGGGGCATGAAAACAGTATATGTCGAACTGTCATCGGTGAGCCACATCGGGAACAGCATGGCTTCGCCTCCCTTCTCAAAAGGTAACCTTGCGTTGCATACGTGTGCCCTATTCTCAGGCGTGCCAGAATCACCTCTGCTCTCCTACATTTTATTAGTGATGATGTCCACGGTGCCAGAACTGGTTTGATGGTCCGGAGTTTGTTTAAAATTTGGGAATTCCAGCTTTCTTGCCACTTTCCTTGGAGGAAAGTATTTACATTTGCGTAGTAATCTCTGGCTGGGAGGGGTAGAGCTCGAACCCTACGTGACTGCGCGGCACGCTTGGCAGCAGCGTCAGCCAGCTCATTTCCCGTGATACCGGTATGGCTCGGTATCCAGCACAGGATAATCCTCTTACCCGCTCTACCCAATACTGTCAGTCGTGCCAGGATTTCTTGAGCAAAATAGTTTGATGGTTGCAAAGACTGAAGGGCCCGAAGGCTACTCAACGAGTCTGTTAAAATAAGATGTAGGGTTTCGTCTCCAACCTCAATAAAACATAGTGCTTTAATAATTGCAACCAACTCCGCTGTGTACACAGACGCGTGTGGTGGTAAAGTAAAAGATCTTGTTGCTGTCCGACAAACAAATGCGCAACCAGTTCCATGGGCTGTCTTGGATCCGTCAGTGTACGTTCGGGAGTAGCAGCGATAAAATTCTAGTAGCTCCAGTGCTTCTGCTCTGAAGAGCTCTGGGACAGTATGTCCTTTCTGGGCAGTAGCGAGGGAGAAATCAATTTCGGGTGAGGCGAGTTCCCATGGTGGAGTTTGCATGTATTTCGTCCTCGCCACACCTCTCAGTGGGATTTCAGCCTCATGAAGTAGCGAGCGGATTCTGGCGCAAAATGGTCTCAGTCTTTGACCTCTTTCCCCGTGGAAAATCGACAACAAATGGTGAGAAAAACGGATTTGTAAGTGGGATGTTCTGGAAGCTGCCTTAGGTTTATTGCATACCGGAGGCCCAGCTTCTCGCGTCTGCTTGCCAACGATGGCTCATGAGCCTCTGCTAAAATACTCGCAGCTGGCGACGTCCGAAATGCCCCTATGGCGATCCGCAATGCTGTGTGGTGCACTGTGTCAAGTTTCCGCTTCACTGAGCCACTGGCACCGTCATATATGAAGGACGCGTAATCGAGCTTCGAGCGGATAAGAGATCGATATAACATTAAAAGAGTTGCTCTATCAGCTCCGTAGTCAGTTCGTGAGACACACTTCATTATATTCATTGCACGGAAGCACTTATCTCGCAAAGTATTGACATGGTCGCTGTATGATAGCCGGTTGTCGAAAATGACGCCGAGAAAGCGGGCCGACGGCCGCACAGGTATTTGCTGTCCATATAACCGAACTACCGTCTCCGGACAGTGGTGACGACGTCGGCAGAAGTGGACGGCAACCGTCTTTGAGGTAGAAAATCGGACAGCGTTCACGATCGTCCATTTTTCAAGACAGGCTATGGCCATCTGTAGCTGTCTTGCCATGGATGGTAATCGCGTCGCACAGGACCAAATAGCCAAGTCATCAACGAAGAGTGACCTACCTATACTTGGTGAAAGGCCGTTTTCAATGTCATTGATCAAAATTGCAAACAACGCGACGCTAAGTACGCTCCCCTATGGGACACCGTTCTCTTGCACAAAACGTGGAGACACATGGTTTCCGACGCGGACGCGGAAGGTACGATCACACAGGAAGTTTTAAAAAAATGTTCCCATAGGTCCGCGTATTCCGTGGTTCCAAACTTTCCTAAGCATCCCGTATCGCCACACCGTGTCATAAGCAGCCTCAATATCGAAAAAAATTGCTCCCAGGTGGCTGTTTTGCATGAAGTTGTGCCTTATTTCTGTGTCTAGTCGTAAAACGTGATCCAGAGCGCTACGGTTTTTCCTGAACCCACACTGTGAGCCTGTGAGAATGCCTTCTTTCTCGAGAAACCAACTGAGGCGAATGTTTATCATCCGCTCCATGAGCTTACAGACGCACGATGTCAGAGAGATGGGGCGATAATGTAGGGGATCGCGGCCAGTCTTGCCTGGTTTCACGATAGGGATTATAATGGCTTCTCGCCAAGAGGAGGGGAAAATCGCCGCCGAGCCACAATGAGTTGAAAGAGGCAAGAAGGGAGATACGAGCGCAGGACGGAAGGCGCGTTAGCATGTCGTTGTGGATTCCATCAGGACCCTCCGACGTAGTCCGGAGTGATGCGATGGCGAAAGTTAGTTCTTTCATTGTAAAACGACGATTGTATGAATGGCGCACCGAGGTGGTAAAATCAACTGGCATCGACTAACATTCAGCTTTGTGGCGTAAGAACTCAGGATGATCAGTGCTGCTTCGACTTCTTTGTGATAGAGCACGACCAATCTCATATGCAACTTCCGCAGGGTGATTGATGTCCTGGTCGGCTATTCGCAACACAGGAAGGTGGACTGAACAGTATGTACCGGCAATTATTTTTACTCGTGACCACACCTGTGACGAGGAGTTAGACCGATTCAGAGCAGTGATATATGCCCTCCATGATGCACGTTTGGGTTCTGAAATGGTACGACGTACCACCGCTCTCGCCTTTCGAAACAAGATGAGATTATTTGTGGTACTATTGTGATTGAATGCTTTGAATGCGCGGCGTCGTGCGCGAATGGCATCTCGACATGCAGTGGTCCACCACGGGACAGGGGTTCGACGAGGGGATCCGGACGTTTTCGGAATGCACCCTGGTGTTGCCTCTAAAAGTAGCGATGTGAATCTATCTATTGAGTGTAGTTCTTGTCCAGTAGGACTGGAGAATGTGTCCTTGAGTCGATCTTCGAATTTGTCCCAGTCAGCCTTGCGTAGGTTCCATCGCTGGGGTCTGATACCCAAGATTGAGTCTCCTCTATATGTCAGCCAGATGGGGAAATGGTCACTACCCATGGGGTCGTCAGATACTGACCAGTCAAAATATTGTGCCAGTTGTGGGCTACACAGACTCAAATCTAGAGATGCAGTATGATAGAGCTTCTGTATCCGGTGACGCCAGCTACCACGCGGATATGACGTAACCAATGCTAACTGGACTCTCCAACAAGTGCAGACGATATTGGCCAGATCCGTAAACGTCGGACGCCCTGTTCAGTGATCAGTGCACATGCCATAAATGACGCTCGATAACGACAGGGCAAGCGTGGAAGCCGCCGACAGGCGACAGCTTCCATTACAGGTGAATTATTCAAATGTGTGATGTTAACAAATAGTGACCAGACGCGGCCAGCTACAAATTAAGGCCACTGAACCAATCGATGCTGGTGCTGCCTGGGCGAAGAGCGCGCAGGAGCGCAGTGTTTGTTTCAATTCTGCACTGCCACGCCACACCCGAACAACACATCCCCAAAGTAACTGTGCTGTTTCGCAAAGGAGCGGAGGTGTGACGGGGCGCGCGGCCCATTCACAGCGGCTGCCGCCGCCGCCACCACCACGCCTGGGCATCAGACGCCACCACACCTGGGCATCAGACGCCACCATACCCGGGCATCAGACGTCACCACACCTGGGCATCAGACGTCACCACACCTGGGCATCAGACGTCACCACACCTGGGCATCAGACGTCACCACACCCGGGCATCAGACGTCACCACACCTGGGCATCAGACGTTACCACAACCGGGCATCAGACGCCACCACGCCTGGGCATCAGACGTCACCACACCTGGGCATCAGACGTCACCACACCTGGGCATCAGACGCCACCACACCTGGGAATCAGACGTCACCACACTCGGGCATCAGACGTCACCACACCTGGGCATCAGACGCCACCACACCTGGGCATCAGACGTCACCACACCTGGGCATCAGACGTCACCACACCCGGGCATCAGACGCCACCACACCTGGGCATCAGACTCCAACCACACCCGGGCATCAGACGTCCCCACACCTTGGCATCAGACGTCAGCACAACCGGGCATCAGACGTCACCACACCCGGGCATTAGACGTCACCGCACCTGGGCATCAGACGCCACCACACCTGGGCATCAGACGCCACCACACCCGGGCATCAGACGTCACCACACCCGGACATCAGAAGTCACCACACCTGGGCATCAGACGCCACCACACCTGGGCATCAGACATCACCACACCTGGGCATCAGACGTCACCACACCCAGGCATCAGACGTCACCACACCTGTGGTGACAGGTGCACCACACCTGGCCACACCTGAGCATCAGACGTCGGCCGCTGACAGGTCGGCACCACACCTGGGCATCAAACGTCGGCCGCTGACAGGTCGGCGGCGGCCGATGGTGCAGATCAGCACGGCCCACCCCGCCCCACTGCCGCCGGCGCCGCCGCCGCCACACCTGGCTGCCCCGCTCGGCAATGGGAACCGCTCGGCTGACGCGGTCAGGTCTGACTGGTCCGCACGACGTCGCTGTAGAAGCCTGGGCAGTAGCCAGGCTCGTGCACCAGTCCGACGGGCGTACACCGCCAGAGAGACCTTGACCCGCAAACCGGTCCGGCCAGCATTCACCAGAAGAAAGCCTGCCTACTCGTTCGAGGTGCTCATGCTAAAATAGCTCACTACATCCGCAATAAGCATGCATACATGTGGATCGTTGCTGACTGCAAAGTATTCGTCATGTCGTGCCACACAGCTATGTCCAGCGAGAAAGGAGACGCGTCAACCCGGATGGCCACGTCGTCGACAACGTGATCGCCAAGTGTCACCAACTTTTGAGAAGAGCTACACCCGATATTGGAAATCGCCCACGGGTCGCTTCGGTCGATCGACTTCACCTGTTAAAGCGTGGCACTGATCTGGAGCACGGCATAGCCCGGAGCAAGTTATAGAGACAGGTAGCCTTATCTACCACGTATAAATACCACGGCGGCACCAGTGTGGAGCTGTGCTGACAAATCGTGGCTAACCATTAGCGTCATCCATAGATTAATACAGACATGAAGCATTAATTGCTGCCACTAAATTGGATCGCCAGCTACTGCCCACGAACTTATGTGACTGATCACATGTGACCGGTCAATGCTATGCCATGGATGGCATTACCGGTGACATTTTTGTGGGCACATAAAATACCATCGGATTTAATTATATTTTTTTAGACAACAGGGGCTCCTCCCGACAGGCCATTTCAGATTCAGAACGCTTCTCCACACAAATTGGAGTTACGACCACTTTTTGGGAGCTGCTACGACCAAAAGGCACTGGCCTAAATGGTTCGTCCTGAAAAAGAAACCGACTGCATCACTGATGCAAGGTCATCATAATGGGCCTAACCAGACTGGGGACGCAACGGCCGACGGGGATGGCTGGGGAGCCGAACTCTTCTGAAACCACAACGCGTATGTACTGACAAATTGGTGCGGCTCGATGGGCTACCAGGAAGTCGTATGGGGTTGCACAGCTTGTAACGATCGGCCAGCGAAGTACATATGCCACGGTCGGTGTGCTACATTCCCAGGGGCCACCAAGATAAATGAAAACGGCAGATTCAAGTGACTCAGAGCGCGACGAGCACGTCAGTGCAAAACGATTCACCGCTCAAATGGAGAAGCTGGAGCAACGACGTCCAATATTTTGCGAATTAGTCTCGAATGGCATCCGATTCACCGGTCAAAAACCTCCGAAGTACAACGTGCAATTAACACAGGTGAATTTCAGAAAGTATTTCGTGTGTGTAAGGCGTTCACGTAACTACATTGGTGTGACTGAATGGGCTTTCGACGCAGTAGAGAACGTCGGGTGCTTAGCACCCCCACCCAGGATTGGAAAAATAGGTTGTTCCTGGATTTCTGGCATCCCGAACATTATGCTGTCCAGAAAAATATCCTCTCGTTTTTTCTCATTTGGACGCTAGATGTTGCTGTTTGATAACAACTGTGCTGTGATCAAGTCCTTACAGATTCACTGGAAAGTGCAAACCAAGGTTCTGATGTCACAGGTTTAAAGGAAAATATACTCTCCATTCTCGAATACTCAAAATTGTCCTCTTCACATCCATGATTACAAAGTACCAATCCAACCCTGAGGCCTGCCGCACTCCTGCAGTTGTCTCCTGGCTCCTTTGGAGTACAGCCAGGTCTCCGCCCTTCCCCACTCGCACTCCAGCAGTTGTCTCCTGGTTCCTATGGAGTACAACCAGGTCTCCGCCCGTCCCCACTCGCACTCTCACAGCTGCATTCTGGTCCACGTGGAGTACAGCCAGGTATTTGTCCTCCTGCTAGCTCATGTGCACAAGGGTGGCACCAACAATTTCTACCTGGGAGCGGGTGAACGGTTCTCCGTGGGGATCTCCTCAAGTTAGAAGCCTTGCCTTCATATTGTGGTCTTTAAGAGCTGTCTTGTTCGAGAGCCCCTGTCAAAGTGCTCGACCTGGGGCCCTGTAAACATAAGAGGAGTTTCTGCCGGGCTTTGTACATTTTCGTTAACTCTATGTGCCTCTATCAGTACTAATGGACCCTGTTCTTGGGCCGTTGGAAAACATGGGCCCTCCGTCAAGTGCCGTTTTTTCGTGGCCTTTAGAGGCCTCGTGTCAAGAATAATGGGCTGTTGGTCTAAACGTTCAAAATAACAAGACAATGTGTTTCATCTGGTGTTGGGGCTTCTTCGTGGACTTCAGGAGCCTCCTGTCAATACTTATCGGCTCCCTGGTCCGGGCCTCCGGGCAATATCATGGACCCTCAGTCGGGCGTTGGAGCTTTTTCATAACGTTTAGGGCCTCCTGCCAATACTTGTGGACCCCGTGGCCTGCAGCTTACGGGCAACATGCTGGGTCCTCCTGTCGGATGCTAATTTTTTAGTGAGATTTCGGAGTACCCTACCAAGACGAGTAGGCTTTCTGACCAGGGTCCTTCTACTAGATGTTGAGGGCTTCTACCAAGGCGAATAGGCTTCCTGGCCAGGGGCCTTCTGGACCTTCTGTCGGATGTTTAGGGCTTTTACCAAGACGAATAGGCTTCCTGGCCAAGGGCCTTCTGCCAAATGTTGAGGGCTCCTACCAAGACGAATAGGCTTCTTGCATGTGGAGTAGAGCCAGGTATCGTGCCCCCTCGACGACACTGGCTGATGGTCGCTCACGGCCAGCCGCGGAGGGGGCCACAGAGATTGATTACCGGGCGACGGACGCGACGCGGCCGAGCCGACGGCTGACGCAGGCACGCGCCACAGTGGCGACGCCTCCGTCCGGCGGCGACGCGGCCGACGAGCCATTTAATTGAGTTCCTGGCAGCGGCGGCGGCCTATCTCAGCAGCGCAGCTCTTCGACCGAAGGGACCGGAACACGGCCGCCGGTGGGCACGACCGACCTTATCCGGAGCGGCCCATGTTATCCGGCGCGACTGATACTATCTCGTACGGCCGATATCATCCAGCGCGACGGATATTATCCTGTACGGCCGATATTATCCCGTACGGCCGGTTTCATCCGGCACGGCCGACATTATCCTGTACGGCCGATGTTATCGGGCGGAGCCGATATTATCCCGTACGGCCGATCTCATCCGGCGCGACAGATATTATCCTGTACGGCCAATATTATCCAGAACGTTGGATATTATCCGGCGTAAGCTGATATCATCGTTCCTCGCTGGCTGCTCTCACGGCAGCCAGAGTGAGTAGGCAGCTCAGTAAACTGCACACATGGAGACAACATTGTTCTTACACCAGTTTGTAACGGAACCAACCAAGCAGGGCTCATTTTTGGACCTTGCCTTCTCATATTTAAGTGATTTAGTTCAAGACTTGACTGTAGGAGAAACTCTGGGAAGAAGTGACCATAACATAGTGAGATTCAAGGCACAGGTAGCAGGGACAATCAAGGATAATTTGGCAAAGATTCCAAATTTTAACAGGGCAGACTTTGACTGCATGAGAGAGGCTTTAAGTGCCATAAAATGGGAAGAATAATTCCTTGATTTAAATGCCTGTGAAATGTGGGAAGAGTTCAAATCTTACTTGAGGGAAATTCAGATTAGACATGTCCCCCAAAAGCAAAGGCGCAAAAGAAGGATAGGAAAGCCAGCATGGCCTACACCAGATGTGATGAAAGCAATTAAGGATAAGAAAGATGCATTTAGAGTATTTAAGGAAGCTTCAAATATCGTAAATCTAAGGTCGTATAAAAATATAGAGATGCTGTGAAGCAGAAAATCAGGGCAGCAAAGCGAGCAAAAGAATTTGACTTGGCTAGGAAGTGTAATGGGGACAGTAAACAGTTCTTTAGTTTCTACAAGCTAAGTAAAGTTTCAAGCACAATTGGTCCACTGGAAGTAAATGGGACTATATTGAGTGAGGATGGTGAGATGGTTGAGGAGCTGAGCAAGCAGTTTAAATCAGTGTTTACAGTGGAGGATGTGACTAATCTGCCAATCGTGAACCAGTTCAGTGACAGGTGATCAGATACACGATGTTGATTTCATTGATAGTGATATTGTTTTCAATTATATCAGACAAATAAAGCCAAACAAGGCAGCAGGACCTGATTAAATTTATGCTAGGGTATTGCGGGAAGCTGAAAAGGAAGTGGCAATTCCACTTAGTATAATATTTTGTAGATCAGTTTCACAAAATGAAATTCCAACAGATTGGAAAAGGGCAAATGTAGTTCCTATTTTCAAGAAAGGAGAAAGAGGGGAAGTTGAAAACTATAGGCCAGTAAGCCTCACATCCTTAGTCTGCAAGGTACTGGAATCAATTATCAAGGATAGAATAGTTAGTTTTCTGGAAGGAAACAGATTGATTCAAGATACTCAACACGGGTTTAGAAAAGGTCGATCGTGTCTCACAAATCTCTTGGACTTTTTGAATTTTGCTACAGAACAATTTGATCAGGGAAATCAGGTTGATGTAGCATATCTTGACTTTAGTAAGGCCTTTGACAAGGTACCCCATAAACGGTTAATGATGCAGCTTCAGGTCCATGGTATTGCAGGTAGCATCCTAAAATGGATAGAGTTGTGGCTTTCAGATAGACAGCAGAGAGTGATGCTAAATGGTACAAAGTCATCATGGGAAAATGTTCTTAGTGGAGTCACCCAGGGGTCGGTACTGGGGCCACTATTGTTCATTATATATGTGAATAGCATTGAATGTGGCCTAAGCAGTAAGGTTTTGAAATTTGCGGATGATTTGAAGATCTTTAGGGCAATAACAGGGCACAATGAGCAGGTTTTGCTGCAGAAAGACTTAGACGAGCTAGTGAAGTGGTCCGAAAAATGGCAAATGAAGTTTAATTTTGATAAGTGCAAAGTCATGCATGTAGGTAGGCAGCATATGAAGGCTCCATACTTCATGGGTGGCCAAGTTCTATCTGTGACTCAGCAGGAGAAGGACTTAGGTGTTATTTTGAACACAAAATTGTGGGCATCAGAACAGACCAAAGAAGCCAGGAAGAAGGCACTAAGAATGCTTGGGGCAATACAGAGGAATGTGTCATACAAAAGTGAGGAGGTCATCAGGAAGCTTTACTGTGCATATGTCAGGCCACATTTGGAATACTGTGTCCAAGCTTGGTCCCCTAGTTATTAGAAATATTGTTGGCTTTTAGAGAGAGGACAAAAGAGGGCAACACAAATGGTTAATGGTATAGGCAACCTGGCATATGAGGAAAAATTGAAGAAATTGAATATGTTTTCACTTAGATATAGAAGGGTTGAGAGGAGATGTCATCGAGGTTTTTAAATTTGTTCATGGTCAGGAACAGGGATATCTCAGGGAAATGTTTGAATTTAACAGAAATGATGCAAGTAGAGGTCATCAATTCAAAATTAAAGTTAATCACAGCAGGACAAGGTTAAGACAGTCTTTCTTCACCAACAGGGTAGTAGAACACTGGAACCAGCTGCCAGGAACCATTGTCAGTAGCAACACAATGAACATCTTTAAAAACGGCATAGGCAATCATTATAAGAATAGGGGGCTTGTTTTTCTGTATTCCAGGGAGGGTTGATCGACAGGGAGGAGTTGGGAGTTAGGAGGAGTTTGAAATTGTTGAGTGTTATGCAATAGCAAGTGAGTCTCTTATTAAGTCTAAACGCTTTATAACTTTATATAGGGTGTACCTAGCAGTGGATTCAGCACCTTCCTTCGGGATGTGATACTGATGAGATTATCTACGGTAGCACAATGGGTAGGATGGGAGGAGTTTGTAATTGTTGAGTGTATTATGCAATAGCAAGTGAGTCTCTTATTAAGTCTGAACGCTTTATGAATTTGTGTGGGGTGTGCCTAGCAGTGGATTCGGCACCTTCCTTCGGGATGTGATGCTGATGAGATTGTCTATGGTGGCACGATGGGTATGATGGGAGGAGCTCGTGATTGTTGAGGGTGTTATGCGGTAGCAAGTGAGTGGTGCTAGATAGGCTGGGATATATAGCTTCCTAGGAACTTTGGATAAGGGATTGATTGGGGTGAGAGTATGTACATTTCTAGTACCTTTTCTAGATAGGCTTAACCCAGATGGGCCCCTGTGGCTCTTATTAAGCCTTAATACTTTATGACTTTATGACTACACTATGTCCTCCCAGCTGTTCCCATCACATCCTACCCGGAGTGATTACCAGATAGCCGGCGGATAGCAGTCGGGTGCTACCGTGCGACCGATCGTAGTCGACTTCCAGGAAGTCCCTTGGCGATCGGATAGATAAATCGCAAGCAGTATCTAGGCGGAATGCCAAGTATACGTCAACGTGTACACAGGTGTGGTCACCAGCTGCTCAGACTGGAATCGCACCCACGCTAATTGGCTAACTGTTGGGCTACGTCGAGCGCCACTAATCCACGGCCATTAATCACCTCGGGGCTGCCGAGTGATATGACATGCTCGCCAGACAGAGTGTAGGATATATCCGTCGTGGTTTTCAGGCAGACAATGCCTCCTGTCGGCGGTGTTGCTGGCTAACGCGCGCTTGGCTCCGTTGCGATGTGTCACGCTCCAGTCACGTTCTGGCTGCTGCACGAGTGGTCAACGATCACGCTCCGACCACACTCCGACTTACACTGCAGCACAGCCGAACAGCTACAAACATCCGACACACTCCAGTGGAACATCCACCACACCCCTGCCGCACAAGAGCCAAACCTCTGCCGCACCACAGTCAACCTCTGCCGTACCACAGCCACATCCAAACCAAACCCTGCCGCACAGTAGCCAAACCTCTGCCGCACCACAGTCAACCTCTGCCGTACCACAGCCACATCCAAACCAAACCCTGCCGCACAGTAGCCAAACCTCTGCCACACCACAGTCAACCTCTGCCGTACCACAGCCACATCCAAACCAAACCCTGCCGCACAGTAGCCAAACCTCTGCCGCACCACAGTCAACCTCTGCCGTACCACAGCCACATCCAAACCAAATCCTGCCGCACAGTAGCCAAACCTCTGCCACACCACAGTCAACCTCTGCCGTACCACAGCCACATCCAAACCAAACCCTGCCGCACAGTAGCCAAACCTCTGCCGCACCACAGTCAACCTCTGCCGTACCACAGCCACATCCAAACCAAACCCTGCCGCACAGTAGCCAAACCTCTGCCGCACCACAGTCAACCTCTGCCGTACCACAGCCACATCCAAACCAAACCCTGCCGCACAGTAGCCAAACCTCTGCCACACCACAGTCAACCTCTGCCGTACCACAGCCACATCCAAACCAAACCCTGCCGCACAGTAGCCAAACCTCTGCCGCACCACAGTCAACCTCTGCCGTACCACAGCCACATCCAAACCAAACCCTGCCGCACAGTAGCCAAACCTCTGCCGCACCACAGTCAACCTCTGCCGTACCACAGCCACATCCAAACCAAACCCTGCCGCACAGTAGCCAAACCTCTGCCACACCACAGTCAACCTCTGCCGTACCACAGCCACATCCAAACCAAACCCTGCCGCACAGTAGCCAAACCTCTGCCGCACCACAGTCAACCTCTGCCGTACCACAGCCACATCCAAACCAAACCCTGCCGCACAGTAGCCAAACCTCTGCCGCACCACAGTCAACCTCTGCCGTACCACAGCCACATCCAAACCAAACCCTGCCGCACAGTAGCCAAACCCTGCCGCACAGTAGCCAAACCTCTGCCACACCACAGTTGAACTTCCGCGACATCCCAACTGAGCATCTGCCGCAACACAACCGCATCCCATCCAAACGCCTGCCGCATCCTAACACCTGAAGCCAAACCCGTTGACACACTCCCGTATCCAGCAAACCTGGAGCTACACCCTAGCCAGGATCGTTGGTCGGTTATTGGTTTTACGACACGTCGACCGTTGAGTCATATAGCGTCGCCAATCTCTCACGCCGATTGGTTGCGGGCGAAGAGTAGCGAGAGGTGAAGTTCGAACCCACAATCTTTCGATTGCGAGACGAGCATCTTACCCCTAGACCACAGGATCTAGTCACATCGCAGGAATATTAGTCATGCTCCAGGCACTGGCCAGCAAACACACCACAGACCCGCCTCCGCCGCACTCCGGCATACCCCGATCCACACTGCTGGCGACCGCAGACTCCGTCGGCACAAGGTGGGCGAGGCGACACACCCTCCTGCCCGGGGCTGCACCAGGAGGGCGGCCTGCAGCTGGACCGCACGGCGGCCGCACAAACCGGTTGGGTTGGCCGGGCGGCTGACGGAACGGTGGCGGAGCTCTCTGGGCGGCCAGCTGCAGCAACCGCAGTATCTCCTCCTTCTCCGGTCTATCGATCTATCGGTCTCTCTGTCCCTCTGTCTCCCTGCCTCTCGGTCTCTCGGGCTCTCGGGCTCTCGGGCTCTCGGGCTCTCGGTCTCCCTGTCTCCCTGTCTCTCGGTCTCTGTCTCTCTGCCTCTCAGTCTGTTTCTCTGTCCGTCCGTCCGCTCGCACATGCCCCAATGCGGCGCCGATATCAGGTACGTAATTACATATTACGTAATGGACGCGTAGGCCGGATAAGCCAAATTTCATCATGAACTAGACTGTACAACTGCATTAAGGAGAAAAGCGAGACACGCGGCGGTTGCATAGTGTCGGTCATTTGCAATAAATAGTTGAATTATATCGCCCATTTCCGTTCCCAGCCCATTTCTACAAACATAGTTTTACATATTTGCGCACTGCGCCAATACGTGGTAACCATGCTGTTGCAAAGTGTAAGAGTACGCACATAAACCAGACGCATAGGGGCATGCATAAACTATCAGGCAAACGTGTGTATTTTGATGAAAATATCTAGAATATCTGAAATCACCTCATATCTTCGTTTCTACATGATGGTGATATAGCTCCTGCATCAACGTATGTTCCGTATCAAGAAGATAGTGATGCTCACCAACCCGACTCGGAACAGAGTTCATGTAAAACCTCGGAATGCTTCAAGCCATTGCAAACTGTACATTCATCAATATTAGCCTATGAACGCGATGTTCAAACTTTAAAACACACCAGTTATGCTGCGCTGACCTATACAAAGTATGGTACAGTGCTTCTCGCACAAATACAGGCATTCCTTTGCTTTGCGAAAGGCTTCAACAGCATCCACAATTCAGGAAAATCACTCGTGGAGTTTTACTATTGAGAACATGAAAGGAAAGAGCATTACACCAGATCTTCTTTTCCATCCTTCTCCCACGCTTGAGCCTTCAGGGATTTGCATAATCGAAAATTAGCATTAAACCCATTTGGGCACACACGATTCTCGAAGGCGAGTAATCGCAGTTCCATGGTAACACTAGCAGGCGCTGTCAATTCCTGTGTGATGGCGTCAGATCTATTTGAATAGCACTGTATGTCGGTCTGCCATCTTTTATGTTGGAGGTCATCAGCGACGTGCACAGGTCAAATCAGGCAAAGCATTGGGGAGGGTGTGTGTGTGAAATTTTCACACCAACGAGACAGCAAACTAACGTGCCCTGTCGAGGTTAATGGTCGTCGGATGTGCCGTGAGTGCGAGGCGCTTGCAACAAGTGCCCTCAATCGTCACATAATTAGCTTAACACGGAAAACTAGAATGCTGACGGTTGAAGAACGTTCAAAACATGTCTCAGTTGTAAGCGAATATTTCGTCAACCAATGGTCGGGTTGACATCGGCACGCCTTTGTTGGGAATTGAATGGCGAATCGTGCCAATTCAATAGTTTTGCTATGCTTGTGCCGCGTGACCCCGATATGGGGAAGGGTCAAATTTGCCGTTGTTTAGCGCTCTTCATGATTGGTAACAGATCTTGGGAAACTGGCGAGACGACGATTTTAAACTCATACGTTGCATACTAAATAAGATGTTTTTTTTTCACTTCTCCCACTTAATCGTCGCCCTTGGGTGGGAGATGGGGGGGGGGTGATGCACCCCGTAAGGTTTTTCGTGGATAGCTTCCGAACCGCTCAACGGAACGCAGTGCCAGATCCAGAACCCTGTGGGGCGTCCATTTCGGCCCTTTTGACATTATTTGTTGGGTCATGTCAGGTCACGGATCTATAACGTCATGAAGGGGAACACCTCCGGCCATCTTTGAACGAAATCGCGGATTATCGCATCTTAGCATGACATGATGACCTAAAGCAACGCATTTTGTGCGGCTCAGGTTAATAGATGACGGGATTGATATCCGGGCATTGTCTCTGTACCACTCCAAGGTCACCGACCCATGTTGATTATTACCTGACTTTTGTTTAGCTTAATATGCTATGTAGGGTTATTTTTAAATACTCAATTGAGTTTGACATATCTCTAAAGCATTGACGAACATCCTGATAATAACTAAGTGTGTCTGTTGCAGCTTAGGAAATGTTCGCTATTAACTTGTGAAGCGTACCGATTTTTGCTAAAATTTGACATTTGATCTGACCTGAAGGGTCACTTATCACCTGCAGGTACAACAATCATATGTCAATCGCGAGATCTCGTGCCACCCCACACATCCATTTTGTTTCGTCTCTCTAGCGCGTTTCATTTGGAAATGTCAGGGGGTTCGCACCCCCACCCCCTCCACTGGCGAAGGTGGCAAAACGCATTACATTACATCTTGTTGAGCAGCCGTAATCTTCTGCGACACACAGGTGTGGCGCCATCGTGACCAGAACCGGCACAACGTCACGATTTTAGGAAGCTGACGTCATTGCACAACGGCTGTGACCACACCGTTGCCACAATGGCAATACAAATGGCACGCATGGGCAGCCAGTTCCATCGTGGTCAACAGCGCACCATTGGCTCCCACCCATAGACAATACTTCTGGAACAATCCTTGTTGCTCGAAACCATTCAAGAGCAGGTTTTTCAGTCTTTCACAGCCGGCTCTCAAGTGTATCGATAAATCGCCGGATCAAGAACGCTGCTGCAGGAATCGGCCACTATAAATACACACGTACTGCCACGCCAGCCAGACTGCCGTTGCAAGACGCTGCCTCGTGAACGTGCGAAAACATACCGAGTATATTCTGGAAATGGACGGATTACGTTAGGAGACAGTGGGATCCTAAAAGCCGTGTGCGTCAGTCGCGACAACAACGGGCAAGCGTGTCAGGGACGGGATCACGGAGGGTAAGTTGGCCGTGCAACGACACCGAACGATGGTATCAGGGAGCGGATTGGAGACTGGTGAGAAGGTCGGATAATGAGATCCGGTACACCCGGAACGGGATAGTGCTGCAACGTAAATGGACGACAATGGAGCATAATAACACAGACGGGTGGGATAGCAAAGTACGGCAACTGAATGGCACCAGCCGAGAGCAAAGCGGAACTAAACGAAAGCCAAATTCCAACAACCAATCAAAGCATCTACCCTCCTTCTTCCCGTGGCAATCTTCAAATTCCTCTTCATTCTGACGACAATGATATTAAATTAATTATTACGCCGTTGAACCACGCGGGAGGTGGCCAATAATGGGGTCGGTACTAAAATCTTACTTCGAACATACGGAAGCAACATTAAGTACCTTCTTAATCTCCGCCTTACCACAGGTATTTCTTGGGATGAAAAGGTGCAGGTATAGTACCTAGTTGCTGACCTATATCTAATCGAGATGGACTTCACACAGGGTTCAATTGCGGGAACTATTCAATTTCTCTATTGTCATCCGTTCTATATCTAAATGACCTATACAAAGCGTATAACTTCGCTAGCTCATATTTCTTCGCTGATGACACTGTCATCACAATTTCTGAGAATGTTATTTATGAATTTTGAAATAAAGTCAATAAATTGGCTTTAAGCCTTAATGGATGGTTCAGTTCAAATAGACTATCCATACAATTTGACGCCAATTTCACTATTGTTCTTGTACTCATACAGTTTGCAGACAAACGGCGTGATACGAATCACACGAATCACAGTACCCGAATTCATTGGCGCATACATTCATCCATTTTTATGACTGACGCTACTCTCCATTAATATTCACACAACTTATAACATGTGTTATCACAAGCGGTGTATTGACCACGATTGTCGAAAATGAACAATCTTTGTGAAATACAAATGATGTAATGACACAGCTTTTTTTAATAGTTTGTGATTAGCGAACGATGCACTATGGATTGTGTAGTTTTGCTAGCTCATGATGTTATTGAAATGCCACTTGTACAAATAACAACATAAGCGGTGTATTTACAACAAATTATTAAGGATAAAAATTAAATAAAAGTTCATGTTTAAATATTATAAAAGTTAATCAAATATGACATAAACAAATACAATTATTAATGCACAGCTTGTGATTTTAGTGAAATTGACCTATGACTACATATGAAAGACCCAGCTATCACATGTGTCCTTAACATGCATGCATACGCCTTGATATCAACATAATGACTATAAGATCAGAAGGAAAAAACGTGTGCAGTATCTAGGCGTTTCGGTCAATGAAGTGGGACAGTCATCTTAGCAACATTTCCTCTCAAATAAGCCGAAATATTTAAATCATAAGCAAAACGAAGCATGTTATATCTTCGAGCGAATTGCTTCTGCTCTGTAACCATTGGTCCATTCCTATCTCTACTATTGTGCTGTTGTCTAAGGGAAGTAACTATATTAGAAGATGAAACAAGCCCCTCGACTTGACAAAAACATTGCCCAGGATAATAGATAAAAACCCAACCCGTATCTAATAAACGTATCAATCATTAAGCTTAGCTTACTCACATTATGATTGCTAACATTTTCAATTAAAGGTAAACACTGACAATGCCAGATTGTCTCAACATATTCTAGAGTACCATTTGGAACCAAAAATGTTAGAGCATTTCTGCATTGCCGCATTGCCGCAAAAAGTGGAATGTAATGGTTTTGCCCAAATAACCATAAGAGGCTGAATACCACATAATGAACTGACGCTTCAGAAACACCCTACAAAATATTTTTTTTTCTCGGAAAAATGGACAAATTCGATGGAATAAAATGAGGTGTTGAATATGACCTGCTCATGATCCAAGAAAGTATTTGCAACTACCTGGTCCTCTTTATAACTTCCTATGCTTTCATGCGTATGTCGCCTTTAACGTTTTGGTGTTTTGTTCGACTATTATTGTTCGTTTTGTTTGTTGGCGTCAATGTTACACACTCACCTAACTTCACCTGTCTCAAATAATACTTGTGAATTTCCCTCTCAGCTCCGGAGTCCTCGAACACGTCAACTAGCCTGATTGTCTGTCTGAGAGGGCTTCGTCGCAATCTCTCTACTAACGTCAGTGGTGGGCCCTGCCCTATAAAAAAGTCATATAATGGAGCTGAGAGTGGAGTTATCGACCGCGACGTGCCTCTAATGCCACCGAAGTTAGGATAGCATGACATTTGAGAAAAACGGAGAAAACAGGCTGGGATCAGTTAATTCACTTAGTTCTAGGTACGTTCTTGGAGATGCTCATCTTTCACGTTGATTTTCCCCATCTTTCCATTACATCGGGTAATCTTTAGATGCCGGTGGGATCCAGCAGCGTTCAGCGTAGCCGCAGGCCGGGTCCGATGCCATCCAATGGCTAGGTGGGGTTCAGTCAGCAGCAGCGGGGATCGACAAGATGTAGGATTGAGCAGTTCTGGGTGGAATTATATCGGGCGGTTGGAATAACTTCTAACTCAATTAACCCGATTACGTGGGCAAGCCGGCAAGAGGAAAACCGGATTGCGAGTGGAACGGATTACACACTGGACGCAAGGTGTTTACAGGGGCCAATTTGATTGGCATACCTGACGCGACTGCCACAAATGTGCATCGCGAAACATCAACAGGTCCGTGCGTGACATTGGGCCAGGCGAACGTGCCGCGAAAGTATCTCATCGGTGAGCCGGTGACTATGTACCTGTGTCGGATTGGACCCGCTCGCGTCATTTCACTGACTTTTGTCGCGATCCAGCAGGCACGACTCATTGCTTGTGTTGCCTCATCCTCTGCCTTCCAACCCATGGCGCTTCTATTTGCTTTGGCTTCCAATCGGATTGCTGGTCAACAGAGGACACAGGCTGGTCGGTTGGCATGGATCGCGCTCGCCATCAATTGCTTAGCTTGGCGCTTGCCAAGCTAGCTCGCCACCCAAGTTTAGCATCCATTGCTGTTCTTCAACGTGGCTTGAATATTAAAATGAAAATAAACCAAGCGTCCAACTGCAGGTGTCAGGAGCTGACGACTTCGCGCCATGGTTGTCGCGAGACGACGTTATGCGCAGGAAGAAATTGTTGGCACAGTTTGGGACTTTCGCGTATTTATGCGACAGCAGTCCGAAGAATACGTTTGTTGAACATCACGAGCTTCAATTTTCTTTGCAGAATATCGTTTTCAGCAATGAGTGGCGCGCACGACAATCCTGGCGCCCCGCACCGCAAGAAAATACGACCGAAATCCGCCTCCAAACGGATAATCCTTCTTCGGAAAGAGAATCGTTAGAATCTACCGTTGAACCTGCAGGCGATTACATGGACCGGTGAATCCGTTCCCAACACGACTACGCGGCAAATCCAGATACCAAGTGGCTGTGTAAACGGGACAAGTGCGATCCGGTCTTTCAGGTATAGTTTCACCGACGTTAAGTTAGGTCAAGTTGTGTCACGTTGGGCCACTTCAGAATCGAGTTGGGTCGCGTCCTGGCAGATCGCGAGGTCGAATCGTGGGAAGTATAGTTAGGTTAGGTTAGCTGACTATTTCGGGTGAGGATATTCTAGATCATGTCAGGGCGGGTTAGGAATACTGAAAATCTCTGCTTCAGCTTTTCGTTTAGCAAGTCGAGCCGGTTAGGACTTATGCTTAGATATCTGGGTTGAGAGGCCGTTTTGGGCTACTTGGGCATCCGGTGCGTGCCATGCAGTATTCAAATCATGGCGACGTCAACTTCTCATCAGCCCAAACAACGGATCGGACCGAACCTGATCCACCTTTGTGGCAAGCTTGCGTTCTTTTCGTTTCCGAACTGCGCCATTTTCTTTGTGTGGCCGCCAACATCGCAGCCGTTCAAATGTCAGGCCATGGCGCAAACCTCAATTTCAGGTAATCACCTGCTCCGCGAGGGTTAAATGCATGACACAAGCTTGAGTTTGAAACAAAATCAAAAGCAGGCGGATGTCTGCTGGGTACAGCGCACGTCTTCACAAATGAAATATCGGAACTATATCTGAAATAATGGCCGCCGCATTGTGTTGAAATCCAGGAAACGCGAGATCTGGTGTTACGTTTTGACGCCAACCATATCGCACACGAAATCTCAGGATCAGAGCTTATGTAGTGGAGCCCTGAGAAAACTCGCCCGCAACTAAGACCGACAATCCTCCAACGTGAGCCGTGTGCAGGGATGAGAGTCCAAGGCGCAGCAGTCATCTATTCAGGTCAGCTGAAACCAGTTGTTGCGCTGCTGTGGAGTGGACAGCTTCCACTTTTTGTGCAGCATGTTGACGTGTCGTGTTGCTTCCGGATCAGGCCGGTAACTAAGTCATGTCAGGTCTGAATTGCGCTTCATTTTCACTGGAGTTATAATACAGCATCAGCGGAATCATTGCAATATACAAATGCTATTTGCAGTGTGGGGCGGGTGAAACTAGGTCACCACTAGGTAATAAGGGAATGTACCTCGAGGGGGGGGGGGACAAGGTCACCACTAGGTAATGAGCGCATGCACCCCGAGGGGAGAAGGTTTCTATCACTTTAGGAGGGCTGAAGCTCCCTTCATGAATAATTTTCGCCTTGAAATAATAGGGATTAGATATGTGGGGAACAATAAATCAAATAGAGTACTGAGTGAGAGCTCAATTACTTGTCTCCCATCCCATGACGAGAAACTGTGCGGAAGAATACTGTCTGAATACTGTCTGAATACTGTCTGAATACTGTCTGAATACTGTCTGAATACTGTCTGAATACTGTCTGAATACTGTCTGAATACTGTCTGAATACTGTCTGAATACTGTCTGAATACTGTCTGAATACTGCGTCTGAATACTGTCTGAATACTGCTGAATACTGTCTGAATACTGTCTGAATACTGTCTGAATACTGTCTGAATACTGTCTGAATACTGTCTGAATACTGTCTGAATACTGTCTGAATACTGTCTGAATACTGTCTGAATACTGTCTGAATACTGTCTGAATACTGTCTGAATACTGTCTGAATACTGTCTGAATACTGTCTGCATGGTCAGCAAGCGGTCCAGCGCTATCCAAACCCAGGTCTCAATCTCAAGAACTAATCAGTCCCCAACTAAGGCTTTAACTTCGAAAACTGGAAACCTGAAGTCGCTGAGGAATCACAAAGCAGAGACTTCTTTCAGTTTAAGGATTATGATCACTTGGCAGAACATTTATAAGACCACAACACGATCCCTGACAGACAATTCCGTGTTTGGATTACGCTTGAGGTGGGTATTTTTATATACCCCATTTTCAAAATGATGATATAATATATTGATATTATATTGACATTGATAGTCCATAATAATTTGACGAAGGGAGGAAGGGGAAACCGCAAGATGAGTAAAGATAAGCCAACAGCTAACCTTAACCGCGACCATCCGAGGGATAGTAGTAGACGGACAGTCGTCGGCCTCCAGACAGTCGTATCGTGACCACTGCAAGGTGACGCGCAGTTGTGCCTTACAGCTAAAAATTTATTCTGTATGAATCATTTGTAATTGCTTTCTCGTCAGGTCATGTCAATTCAGGGAACTTTAACACTATTTGTGGAAGCAAGTGTGGTGCAGTTTTGCAGAATTGATCGTTTTTGTCTGTTGTATTGCGATTAATGTTATAATGTTACTTATATATTATATATGTTATATTATATAGTTGGTTGGTTGTTGGAGTTTAGGGGCGCATCGACTGCGTCGGTCACGCAGCGCCCGTGTTATATTATATGATATATATATATATATATATATATATATATATAAAAATAATATATATATATATATATATATATATATTATAATGCTATATGTGACATATAATACGTGCTTAAGGTGCCCTCAGGCAATTTTACTATTCTCTCCGAGTCAGGCGAGCTCACTGACCTCGCTGACTTCGAGAGTAATAAAGGGTGACCTTTTTGAACCAAAAGTAAGGCATTCTTAAAACTTGAATTCGAATCCAGCGCTTACTTTTGCCTCAGGCACTTCAAAGCAGCGATAACTTTTCCTGGCCATACTTGGTGATGGCTGCGGAGATTTGACCAGGCCTGATTTGGGCGCTGCAATGCCAAGTAAGATGTCGATAGATTAGCACGACAAGCCACACCTCGGTGCTTACTTCGCGGCTCTGTCCCGGACAGACTTTGCACACAGCTCAGCTTAAGCTGCCGACGCCCAACTTCTCGGGAAAGGTTTATCTCTGCCAATGGTTAGCCGAAGGGTTGCAACCATGGCAGCATTGGATGTACCAGGAGACAAACAACGCGCTGACCTTGGTCCGGAACCTATATGAACTTGGAGTTAAATGGCGACGGGTGGCAGGCCCCTCGGCTCGGGAGGGTGAAGGAACACTCTCGGTAGGCGAGTCGCAATATGCCATTGTATTTTCCTATGCGACACACGGTGGCTTAGCCAAGGATCAACCGACGTGAGAGGACGGTGACGTTATATGACCTACCGGTCGAATGCGTGGCAAAACAAAAAGTTTCGGGATCCTTCAGAGAGATACAAAAGGTGTACCCAAGGCCCAGTGTTAAGTAAGGGACTTTCTGAAATATAGACACATCGTCACAGCATTGTTCTGCTTCGGGATTACGAACTTCACACTGATTTTCTTCAGGGAGGTGTGTCGGGGAGGGGGTGGGGGGGGGGGCATCGCTCGGATATCATTAGCTTTTTTATTTATACAATGTGTAACAAGGTAACGCTATGCTTCTTGTTCACAATAAAAAGAGACACTTTTCCATCGTATAACACACTATATAACATTAAGCAACCACATCAGGTAAGCACGCATATAACCAACTGACATATATCTCAAATGTGACAATGGAGTCGACGAGGCGTATCACTTGCTTAGAATGACGGTCTCAAAACACGCTGGTCAGAAACATGCTCACAGGAGGGCTACCCACCAGTCGATCTCATAAAACATCGTTCTGGCTCATGGGAGAGGAGGGTTACTCACCAATCCATATCACAAAGTATCGCTCTGGTACACGGTTCTAAGTAGGGTCTCCTACCAATGGATTCAATTGTGCATCGCTCTGGTTCAAGGGAGAGGAGGGCAACCGTTCACCAGCCGATATTACAACACATCGCTCCGGTCCGTAGGATAGGAGGGAAACCTACTTATCGGTATCATACAACATCGCGATGGCTCACAGGAGAGGGCAGCCCACCAATCGATTTGATAAAACATCACTCTGGTTCACGGAAGAGGAGGTTTGCCCACCGTTAGATTTCGTGACACCGCCCTGGTTCACAGGAATGAAGAACAACCCTCACTTAAAACGGGCCACTTAGTCTGCACTACGTTAATGAAGCAGAAACCGAATTGAAAGAAACTACGTGCGCTGAACTACACTAAAGCAACAAGAACTGAACATTATCTCAGATGAACGTGTTTGTATGCAACTCGTCATTAGCACGAAATACCAGCGCTGTCAAGGAGGTACATGCAGACAATAGTCAGGAAGACAATAGTCTCAGACAATGGTCCAACATGGCGCATACAATGGCAAATTGCCAACTGGCACTCTAGCGCAGCGACCTGCAAATATTGCGACCATGCACTGAGGTCTACCAAGTGGGTGGACTGGATCCAGGAGTGCAGCGGACCGCTCCAACTAATGCACTGGTTCTTCACACTAGTTGAGCACCATTCCACTTACCTCCGCCACAATGCATCCCTGGGCGAATAGCCAAGGACGGAGTTGCAGCAGCTATGTATGAAGGCGTCTGACTTTGGCGGGGGTCGGGAAGGTGGCGCCGGATCCGGGTGTGGGGAGGTTACATGGATCACATTTCACAGGTGGGGGTAGTTTCCACTCCAGGACGGTTGAGCCACAGCAGAATGCACAACGTAAAGCAAACATTAAGTACAGGATGGTGTCAAAGCACTTCATTTATACCATTTCCCTATAGAAAGAGTGCCACTTTCTGCACCGATTGGCAGTCACATCACTCCCCAGTGGTTTCCCCATATCACCCTTTGGAAATGCACTTTGTCCATTCTCACCCCAATGCTCCACGCTGTCAAGCGTGCAGGTTAATACGTGCATTCACATCTCTTCCCTTGCGACCAAATCAGTTATTTACATAATTCGTGCCTAACAGCCAAAACATCATGATGCACTCCGAGACCAAACGCTCAACGGTGGATTAGACGGGATACAGGTTATAGCTGAAGTAGGCCGGGGATCATCCAGTATTTCCGTCACGTATTGAGACAATTTCCAAGTGATACGAAGCTATCATGTCCCTGAGGTCACCGCGCCTGTTTTCGCCTTTCTTAGCTGCCCATCCCCGAAATAACTGAAGTACATCCACGCTAGCCTCTTCGTTAGTACCGCACGCTATCTACCACTGCGTGGTCTACGGCAATGGAAATACCGCAAGCTATCTCCCACTGCCTGCTCAACGGCAATGGTAATACAGCACGCTATCTCCCACTGCGTGCTCTACGGCAATGGAAATACCGCACGCTATCTCCCACTGCGTGCTCTACGGCAATGGAAATACCGCACGCTATCTCCCACTGCGTGCTCTACGGCTATGGAAATACCGCACGCTATCTCCCACTGCGTGCTCTACGGCTATGGAAATACTGCACGGTTTGACTGCACCCGCATTAGGATGGGAGATCAACCAACGCTATATAGCATTCACAGCATGAAACCTATTGATAGATTTGACGAACCGTCAACAACTTCGATCGAACAATTTTAATTGGAGATGACTACGGACGGTAAACAAAAGCAACATGCTGTTGGTTATTGTTTTTTACGACGCGTCGACCGTTGAGTCATATAGCGTCGCCAATCTCTCACGCCGATTGGTCGCGGGCGACGAGTAGCGACAGGTGAGACTCGAACCCACAACCTTTCGATTGTGAGACGAGCATGTTACCCCTAGACCACTCGTCCGCCAGCAACATGCTGTTGCCGTCACTCCGCTTACACTAACCACGACAATCAACTACGAACAAATCGTGCACATGGTAGTCATGCCTGTTTATGTTATTGTTGCCTGTTTGTTTATACGATTGTGGTATGAGGGGAAAACTTCTAGCTCACGAAAATATGAGTGAGGGTATTGAGAGACCCAGCTCAGCTGCGCGAGGAAATGTCTGCTCAGAGGGTAGGCAGGCGGCAGGGCGAGGTGTGCTCTGTGCTTTTTATACCTAATGTTGGCGTCACAACGGGGAACTGGGGAAGGAGTAATATTTGTATTTGTTCATGGTATTTTCAAGAGAATCAATCCATTTCTAGCCGAATACGTGCAAAACTAAGTCCAGTGAAGCCAGCCCAATTGCTCGTTGTCAGCAGGCTAGCCAGCTGGCTGGGACTGAGTCAGCCGTCTGCACCGGAGCTGAGCGCGGAGGTGCCTACTCAGCGACGTCGCCGGGAATTCCTTGGGGTGGTGGAATGATGGTGGGCGTACCAATTACGGACCAATTCATGCGCATCACCAGGGATCCGTCTGGACGGTGCCATGGAGGTGCAGATTCAAGGCTATTTCCACAATTATGTGCCCGAAAGGATGTGGTGCTGACCCAGGAATGCCACCAGGAATTATCATAGGGGTGGTCGAGGCGCTACACGTGGCGCGTCGCCGGAGACTACACCAAAGCGGTGGGGAAGCGGCGCACTTATGGAGATTCCCGATGGCCCAGGAACATTTCAAGGGTTTCGTTTGGCGCATATATATATATTGGGACGATTTAGGGTGAGACAACGGCATTTTGTATCAAACATAAAGTTGACCTGGCAAATTCAGAGAACAGCCTCCACCCTCACCCGGTTCAACATATTTTTTTCCGAACAGTGCAAGGAAGACTAATATCTAATATCCAAATTCAGCCAAAATGTTTATTCATCGAACATGATGTGCCATAACACCCCAAAATTTTAACAAAATGCCACCCTTGGTACACTTTGTACAATATGTACAATGCACCATGTACATTGTACATGGTTATTAAGTATTCAACTTAATTATCTAACCCCCGTGTACATGGTTATTAAGTATTCAACTTAATTATCTAACCCCCGTGGTGGTGGTGGTGGTGGTGGTGGTGCTTGTGGGGGAAAGCATGGGATGAAACTATCTCACTTGGATCAACTATCATATGTGAGTACATGTATTTACATATGTACATGTAGTAAATATTTCAGTTGAACTACTCATTCCAGGAGTATTTTATACATTTTCCTCTACTCATCTGGTAAACTATACATTTTGATATACCCGGCGTCGACGCTGCCTGACAGCCAGCTCGGCAGCCATCAGAGAGCTGATAAAAAGTCTGGAACCTTTTCGAGACCTGGTGACAACTGATTCAGGACCCAGCCAACCCGAACATTGCACAATGAGCTCTCGTCGTCAGAATGCATGTTTTTGCCGGCCAGAAATAGCCGGCCGCCCGGTTGAGCCAGGAGGAAACCGGTACGCCCAGCGGCGTCCTCTGTTGCATCTGCACAACACAAACATCTGCCGCAGGAAACCCGCTCAGCTTTCAGCTCTCAAGCCAATGGCAGGTGCAGCCACAACCGCTGCAGCCACAGTCACAGTCACAGCCACAGACACAGCCACAGTCACAGCCACAACCACAGCCACAGCCATAGGCAAAGCCACATCCGCCACAAGCATAGCTAGTTATGTATTACAGTTTTTGGGCGCATCAACGCTACAGCCACAGCTGCTGCAGTCACAGCTACATCCGGTGCAGCCACAGCCACAGCCGCTGTAGTCACAGCTACATCCGGTGCAGCCACAGCCACAGCCGCTGTAGTCACAGCTACATCCGGTGCAGCCGCAGCCACAGCCGCTGTAGTCACAGCTACATCCGGTGCAGCCACAGCCACAGCCGCTGTAGTCACAGCTACATCCGGTGCAGCCGCAGCCACAGCCGCTGTAGTCACAGCTACATCCGGTGCAGCCACAGCCACAGCCGCTGCAGCTAAAGCCGCCGCCCCAGCCTCAGCCACAGCCGCTGCAATCATAGCCATAGCTGCTGCAGTCACAGCCACAGCCACAGTCGCTGCAGCCACAGCTACGAGACTTACTCGGTGGCGGCGGTGCCGGTTGGGTCGCCACCGGCAGTTTCCACCGGCCAGCTGTCGGCCGCGCAGCTACGTTCTGCTGCGTGACCCCTCGTGCCCCGAGCCACCCGGGCGAACGCGTGGCCAGTGTCGGTCCGATGGAGGGTGCCGCGCTGAATCGCCGTGTCGCATACACTGAGCGGGAATGATACACCCTGGAAGGCTACAAGGATACTCCTTTCAAGGATACACCTTGAAAAAAGCTCAAATCGGGGACACCATTTCCGCAAATGGGGTCGCTTGCCAAGCAAGGGGCACGAGTACCAAATGTGAATGCACTGTGGCGAAACAATCCAATTCCTTCATTTTCCTACTTAACATCTTTACTGCCACGAACATTGGACGCAACGAGGTGTACGTCTTGGCAGGCTGCCAAGAGAGCGCCGTTGCAGGTGGATCTCCCGGTTCCCTACATGGCCTGTGTTCTCAGGCGCAGTGGCAGCGTTATCAGCCGGTCTAAACACGACAAGAAGCTGCTCCCGGCGGCTCTGTTATGACCGTCGGCGGTGCACGGCCCGCTCCAGCGCCGTTCCCACCTCTGGGAATCTACTCACGGTGGTGGTGTGATCCTGGCCGGTCGTGCACGACCCGCGGGTCACCCGGAAGCCCGGCTGCGGTGTTGGAGGCCCAGCGGTCGGGTGCAGACAGCTGTGATCAGGCACCAAGTCCACAGACACCGGTGCCGATGTATTGGGTACTCGAGATCGGGCCGCCTTCTTCAAACACTACAAGTGCCCGGCGTCGAATACATGCCGGCAGCAACCAGGACACAGTTGGACTAATTAATTCGATTTGCAAGTCCTGCAAACTTCACTCGGAAGCTTCGCACTTAGCATGATGAAGGGCATTGGTGTGCATTATAGCAAGCAACATATGGAATGTGTAATCAAACTATCCAGCAGATCGACACAATTTTAATTATGCAGCGGATAGTTGAGATCACCCTAACAGCAATTAAGATTACGGATGAGCTCACACTCAACTAATTTTACTAGCGTGCCAATGAGCCCAACTTTATTGACTTGTTCAGCTTTCCATGCTTACTCTTTGGCGCGCTTTACAGGTCTAACAAACGACAATGATGACACCATAGTCAAGTGATGACATGTCAACACCATGAAGTGTGAAATCAATAACGACGAATGTTGTTGAAGTGGCCATGCCAACAAACTAAATTTCAGCCAGGCGAGCACAACACTCCGTTCTCGAGCTTTGAGCACACGACTGCCTGCTTGCACAACGGACACGTCGAGCTGGCCGCTCGGAGTGCATCACGCCCGCGGCTGCCATGGCATGGCTGCTATGGCCAGCGAGTGCCGTGGCATGGCTGATATGGCCAGCGAGAGCCGTGGCATGGCTGATATGGCCAGCGGGGCCGTGGCATGGCTGCTATGGCCAGCGGAGCCGTGGCATGGCTGATATGACCAGCGAGTGCCGTGGCATGGCTGCTATGGCCAGCGGAGGCCGTGGCATGGCTGATATGACCAGCGAGTGCCGTGGCATGGCTGCTATGGCCAGCGGGTGCCATGGCATGGCTGATATGACCAGTGAGGGCCATCGGTTCTGCACCAGCGCCCACAGCAGAACACACCACCAGTCCAGTCCACCGCGACAAAGAGGAGCCGAGCGCGGCTGGCCGGGCGGCCGGATGATCACACGGGCCGGGGCCGGTGTTTATCGCCCTCGGAGAACACCGAGCGAATGTAAACAGAGCTGGCCTGAGCGGAGCCCGCGGCGTGGCGAAAGGGCGGCGGAGCCGAGCGCCGAGCTACGCCGAGAACAACATCAGACGGCCACCTCGTCAGTCACCTAACCAAGCGCGCCAGACGTTAACGGCGCCTCGCGAGAGACTCATGGGCCGTCCGATGCCGGTGGCATGAGATAACTCGGGTCATGAGCAGCCCCTCCAGCGCGGCGAGCCGTCTCCACCCGTGACTCAAGCGGCTTCGTTGCAGAGAGATGAGCACTCTCACTTCTGTTGGCAGTCTCACACTAGGAGGGACAAGAACTCTCACGCCAGCGAGGAGAGGTCTCACCAGCGAGGTGAGCAGTCTCTCTCCAGCAGTGTGAGCAGCCCCGTGGCTACATGTGGCTGGGTGTAAGCTCATGTCGATTGGTGGGGGCACCGGAGGGTGAGGGCACCGGAGGGTACCCGGTACTAGGCTACAGCTTGGTTTTCTACATGGTTTTCCACAGTTTGCGGCCAACTGGTACTTCATTGTTGAGCGCACGTCAACACCCAATCCAACCAGTAATTTCCAATATCCGCCAATCGCTGGCCTCTCGGACGAGCACAACATGCTGCCAAAGAGCACAGCCGCACACTCCCGCTGCTCAGTGGTGCTGCGCAGCTGGGGCATGCATTACATTGTGTCCATGGCAAAGGTCAGCACAGAAGGGAACACTCACACCTCATCAAACCAACTTGCCAAGCTGTGAGCCAAAGCTGGGATTCCAACTAGTTGAGTAACCTCCTGGCACTTCGCACTCGGGGCTTTTCAGTTACCGCGGAACGTACCGTTAAAAATGCAACGGCTGGTCGGTCCATGTCGGGCATTCGCCAGGATGGCCAGGTCGACAGGTGGGTCAAGACTGGTCTGCGCTCGTCTGGGCTTGTCCGGGCCCATCTGGGCTCGTCTGTGGTCCGCATGAGCCCATCCAGGCTCGTCCTGGCTCATGCGGGGCCATCTGAGCTCGCCTGGGTCCGCATGGGCCTATCCGGGCTCATTCGGGCTCACCTGAGCTCGTCCGGGCTCATCTGAGCTCATCCAGGCCCATCTGGGCTCGTCCGGGCTCGTCCGGACTCGTATGGGCTCGTCCAGGCTCGTCTGGATTCGTCCGAGCTCGTCCGGGCTGGTCCGACGACCGCCCGCCGCCGGCCGACACCGATCAATGGCAGCACAGTCGCGAGTGATCCGACTCTGGACGGAGGCGGTGACGGCCGCAGCACCGGTGTCACTCTGTGTCACCGACACACGACGGCCGCCTGTCAGCGACACGCCGCGTCGACGCCGACGACCGCGTCATAAGGGTCACCATGTGTCACCGACACACGCCGCCACCGACAAACACTGAAGAGATCTGAGCAGAGTGGCATAACTTCGGCAAGTGTCTCGACATCTGATCCGGTCCAGGAGCGAATGGCGCACGATTACATGCAGTCCTGCCTTAGAAACGAACGTTCACCAATAAACTGGGCTATAATACTAGCTATCTGTGAATTAGTCGGGTGTTCTTATGTTTGCAAACTGGTTGAACAAACTGGTTGAACAAACTGCAAACTGGTCATCTGTTGTTGCGAATTGGTTGAGTATTCACTGCTCAAGGCGAACAGGGCTGCAATGCGAACAGCCAAGGTAACTGTTTAACCGAACAGGCGAATAAGGCTGTACGGTGAACAGCCAAGGTAGCTGTTTAACTGAACAGACGAACAAGGCTGTATGGCGAACAGCCAATGTAGCTGTTTAATCGAACAGGCGAATAAGGCTGTACGGCGAACAGCCAAGGTAACTGTTTAACCGAGCAGGCGAATGAGGCTGTACGGCGAACAGCCAAGGTAGCTGTTTAACCGAACAGGCGAAAAAGGCTGTAATGCGAACGGTCAAGGTAGCTGTTTAACCTAACAGCGACGGCACACCGAGAAGACGCAGTTCACTGTCATGAATTCCAAGATGTCCAGCATGCCTAATGCCGTACGTGTGCGCACCTTCCATGACGTGATCAGCTTATCAAGTTAATGCCACGCGAAACCAGCAACCACGCCATTTAGGGCAGATTTATGCGAGCCGAAGTCCCACAAAGTTCACGGAGCCCTTGCAATTGGATACTCAAGCAACAGTCACGGCAATAATTTGGGAACTAATGCTATAGAGTGACATGGACTCAATTTATAAACTAGGGACCAAGGCAACCTTAGCTTCCCACACAGTTATTTGCCACCTATAGAGCATGAAACCATTTGTCATCTGTCCACACAGTATAACCATTTATCATCTGTCCACACCGTATAGGCATTTTTCATCTGTCCACACAGTATAGCTATTTGTTATTTGTCCACACGGTATAGCCATTTGTCATCTGTCCACACAGCATAGCCATTTGTCATCTGTCCACACGGTATAGCCATTTGTCATCTGTCCACACAGCATAAGCATTTGTCACCTGTCCACACAGTATAGCCATTTTTCATCTGTCCACACGGTATAGCCATTTGTCATCTGTCCACACAGCATAAGCATTTGCACCTTTCCACACAGTATAACCATTTTTCATCTGTCCAAACGGTATAGCCATTTGTCATCTGTCCACACAGTATAAGCATTTGTCACCTGTCCACACAGTATAGCCATTTGTCATCTGTCCACACAGCATATCCATTTGTCATCTGTCCACACGGTATAGCCATTTGTCATCTGTCCACATAGTATAACCATTTGTCATCTGTCCATACAGTATAACCATTTATCATACTTGTATGTCCACACAGTATTGCCATTTGTAATCTGTCCACACATCATAGCCATTTGTCATCTGGCCACACGGTATAGCCATTTGTCATCTGGCCACACGGTATAGCCATTTGTCATCTGTCCACATAGTATAACTATTTGTCATCTGTCCACACAGTATAACCATTTATCATACTTGTACGTCCACACAGTATTGCCATTTGTCATCTGTCCACACATCATAGCCATTTGTCATCTGGCCACACGGTATAGCCATTTGTCATCTGTCCACATAGTATAACTATTTGTCATCTGTCCACACAGTATAACCATTTATCATACTTGTACGTCCACACAGTATTGCCATTTGTCATCTGTCCACACATCATAGCCATTTGTCATCTGTCCACACAGTATAGCCATTTCCACACAGTATAGCCATTTGTCATCTGTCCACACAGTATAGCCATTTGTCATCTGTCCACACGGTACAGCCATTTTGATCCTTGCATGCCGTGTACCCGTGTACCCGTGTATGTTGGTGAACAGAAGCATGACGTTCAGACAGTCGGTGCCACCATGACATGTTGCGGCCAGACCGGGCCGGTCCGCACGGATGTGTACCACAGCTGACACCACACGCACCCCACCAACGTCCGCTGTCCTACAACACACCGTCCACGGCCTCACTCTCACTTTACGGGAGGTGGGAGTGCTCGGTGTCGACCAGACTGTGTTTCGGACGTGGTAGGAACAAAATCAAGTGATTAGCTGAAACGTCTTTCGGGCGTGGGTAGACAAATGCAGAACTCGAGAGGTCAATTTCACACTATTGTCTCTTAAAATGTCATGCAAACTGGTCGATACGGTAATACACAGCGAGAAACAACCCGAAGAAAGTCGTAGCTAAGTTGGACCGATGGGTCACGAGACATAGCCTTAAACAACATGAAGTCAGGGAAAATTAAGGTGAGATTAGCCCTTTCGATTACCCCTAACTCACGCAGTATGCAATATAAAACAACATATCTATAGATCGTTAAAATTGGAAACGTTCAAGCATGTCACAAAAACTTCGAATTTGACGTTGTATATTTTGTTTCGTTACCTCTGACCCGGGCCAAAGGTCACTGATTGACTCATCCAGTACAACGAAACTTAAAACTGCTGGTTGTCTATTTTGGGTTTGGATAAGCGTCATCTAAATCAGAACTAAAAAGATGTGCATTGACCTCGAGACAGGACAACTTATCCTCTCAAATTGACCATTGTGTGGTTCAATTGCACCTATCAGATAGATTACCGAACCGTATCAACATGGGTATCAAATTAAGGCTCACTGCATGCAGAGACCATTCACGAATTAGAAAGGCGTGCAACCTCATGCTAACAGACCATGCACCTGCATGCGGTTATAGAGGCGACTACTTTGTTTCACGAGCATGTGGTTGCATGCGAGTGACATGGCATCTCTGTTACTTCATTGCTATGATAAATGTAACAAAGTTGGTTTTGGGGCATCTAAATCCCAGCCATTCAGCCCCCTACCCCCCACCGTTCCTGGCGCGACAAGTTTCCAGGCACATACCTGTCGCCCGCCTATCTAGACGCTGACGAGTGAAGTCACCGCTCCAGTCGAGAGCCGGTCAGTGGACATTTCCCTGACCCCCTCCCTCCTTCCGGCTGACACCCCACCGCCCCGCCATCGCAGCAAGGGTGACCCCGATACCGTGCGGCCGACACCAAACCCCCTCCTCTCTCCGGCGCGCCCCGCCGCCGTCCTCAGATGGTGAATGCCATGTGAAGTGACGTGACGTCAGTGGTGATGTAGGACAAGTGATTGTATTATGGGAACCCTATGGACAGGCGTGTCTATGATGTCTATGCCAGCTGTCAATGGGCTGCGGTGAATTGAACGTCGTGTGTCGTTAGAGTGTCGGGCGCCGTGTCGCTAGATCAGAGGCTGCAGTACCGCGCCTCTGCCAGTCAGCTGTTGTGAAACAACGTCCGGTGAAATGCTGACAGCTCACTGTGTGGCGCCAGGCCGACGTGGGCCTGGACGAAAGTGTTGAGACAGCACCGTTTCCCACGGAGGGACCGTTGTGCTGAGATCAGAATCTGTCTCTGATGTCTGATGTCAGAGAGATGTCGCGCCCGCCTGCAGTAGTCTGCTATTGTTCTCGACTCGGGGCCGACGTCCTGGCCATGCGACGCAGTAGTGACGTGTGCGGGTTGATCACGTGATAGTGACGTACTGTGAGTTACCTCGGACGCGCCGCAAGGGCCCTCGGGCATTCTCTGGCGCTCTTGGACGAACGGTCGTCGGGGGGCAGTCGCCCCTCAGGCGGCTCGCCGCCGCCTGGCCAGCCCTGGCCCCACACCGAGGTACGTCGGTTGGTTGGTTATTGGTTTTACGACACGTCGACCGTTGAGTCATATAGCGTCGCCAATCTCTCACGCCGATTGGTCGCGGGCGAAGAGTAGCGACAGGTGAGATTCGAACCCACAATCTTTCGATTGCGAGACGAGCATCTTACCCCTAGACCACTCGTCCCCCGGAGGTACGTCGGACTCTGCCTGAGAGTCACTACGTCTGTCGAGATGTAATTCTCCGATAGAAGCTGTTCACCTGTCTGTCAAAGTGAAGCTATATTATTCACGTCTATATCACGCTGCGCGACTAATGTCTGATCTTCGTTGCATTTGTCCGTTGACTAATTCGCACAATATAGAAGTGCTGGCTTTGGAAGTGCGTGTCAAGAGATGTGGAGATCAGAGCACGGAGATGAAGGATTCGAACCATTGAATTTATAACCGGGGTCTTAAATATCGCAAACGCTGAGGTACCCTAGACTATCAACGTGCCAGAAGAGTTTTGCCCCCACCAGAGGGTGTTGTAAACTTTTTTTTTACATAAAGGTTCGTTTAAGACGTTAGTTGAGTCATAATCAATCCATTACGGTTTGTCTCACAATAGTATAGAACCTGTACAAATACGTTATCATTTGCATCACGAAATATATTGAGACGTTTGGACCCGAAATTGATGCTCACCTCAGTATGTGGATGCCCGCCATAGCTAACTATACCACCAAATTATTGTTGCAACACCAAAATAAGCACACGCTAAAATTGGTGCACTCAAACGCTTAGATCCCTAGCAGGCATTCATTTCACCGGTGTGCATCCTTTATCTCTGCTGCCTCACCATCAGACAGCGTCAGAACTATGGCGCGGTTTACCGGGGCGACTGTGTGGCTGGTGCGTTCCTTCTGCCGTCACAGCTACTTTACAACCAACACGAGCAACATCAGCGGCCCTTCTGCCGTCACAGCTACTTTACAACCAACACGAACAACATCAGCGGCCCTTCTGCCGTCACAGCTACTTTACAACCAACACGAGCAACATCAGCGGCCCTTTCTGTCGTCACAGCTACTTTACAACCAACACGAGCAACATCAGCGGCCCTTTCTGCCGTCACAGCTACTTTACAACCAACACGAGCAACATCAGCGGCCCTTTCTGTCATCACAGCTACTTTACAACCAACACGAGCAACATCAGCGGCCCTTTCTGCCGTCACAGCTACTTTACAACCAACACGAGCAACATCAGCGGCCCTTTCTGTCGTCACAGCTACTTTACAACCAACACGAGCAACATCAGCGGCCCTTTCTGTCGTCACAGCTACTTTACAACCAACACGAGCAACATCAGCGGCCTTTTCTGTTTCACTTTTTGGGACAATACATGTTATATTTTGTGTTGACATTCTCACTGATCAAACCATTGAGACCCACACCAAGAGCAAGTGAGACACACTGTCTCACTGGTCAAGATATCAGTGAGGAAGTGAAACACACATGCATGCAATTTGGGGTGAAACAGAGCGATTATATAACAGGATTGAAGTAGAAAACTTTTCCTCCGATATACGTTCTCCAAGTCACCTCTGAACTTTATTTGGAAGACCTGGGTGACCACGTTTTGTCACGATTACACGACGCTTGCGCCATATTGCGAGGTTATTTTAAGACTGGTTCCCGATCGTTCAGGGGTGCATTTCGATATTCAATATTCCATTCGCGCATGCGCACCCCAATCGACGAAAAATTGTCCACCGCGCCATGTGCTGCACGTACACGGGGACTTGATGATGCTAGAAATTGTCCTCTAATCACCAGAAGGCGATGCTCATATATCCGCCGTCCCCCTTTGTCCACTTGGATCGGCTGGTCGCCAATACGAAGTCGCCAAAAGCGGCAGGGTCAGAGGCAGGTGAGCCGGCGTGAGGCATTCAGCGCCAATTTAGCGATTCCTAAAAAAAAAACACCAACAGAAACGGCGGTTGCTCACAAAAGAACAGCCGAATCAAGACATGGTGCGTGCGTGATCATCTTACGATATCCAACACTCACATCCACCAAAATGCAACTTCCAAAGTTTCCCCTAAACTATCCTACCTTGGTGCGCCTCTGATTAAGCAAATAATAAGCCAGTAGAGGCGGGCTGAATCAACTGCACCACATGCTATCAGATATACCGGACGAACTTGATTTCCGTGACTCACCATAGCATCCACATGAAGCCGGTGTTGATAAATATCATTCGCAGACTACATATCCAGTATGTAAGTATCTATGCTATGACTTGCACGGTATTATTTAAGGCAGCTTTCAAAGTTTTCCCAGAAGTTCTCCCTGGATGCGTGTTTGATCTGAAATCCTATGGCATCGAAAATGAAGTGTGTAAGGACGTAATCACCGGGTGTCTCATATTTCACTTCTTTATGCAATGCCATCACCATAAATTAACACCCAACGATGCATCGAGGAAGCTGGTGAGAATAACGAACATGGCGCCCTGATATTTTCCCTTGGATGGTCGTGGACGTGGACGTCTGCGGTCATGGTGGTATTTAACCTTCCACTCATGTAAAAAGATTTGTAGATAATCCACCAAAATTCAGCGTCGTAACTAAAGCGGCACAGCTATGGCGAGCGAAAAGTTTAATGCGGTGCATGATGCCCCATCTCCACGGATTATGATTAAGCCCAGTCAATTTAATGATCACAATTAAGCCCCCATGATTAAGCCCAGTTAAGCCTTCATCCGCAAACGTTGTGGCGCTAGAATTTCGGACAGTCGTGTAGCGTATTGTTTGCTGTATGCTTTCTACATCAAGTGACACTAACGGGATACTTGCACACATCCTCTTCTGTTGAAATGTCCGGTGCATCTATACTATACGCGTGTACCGAAAGAACGCATATCCCAGCAGAGAGGTCATTATTTTCAAGTAATTGACGACACGGATAAATATTTTAAAATACAGAGACAACATAGTGACAGTCGTGTTTTCAGGTTTTGTAAATACACGTAAACTGACGAGGGTTTTGTAAATACACGTAAACTGACGAGGGTTTTGTAAATACACGTAAACTGACGAGGGTTTTGTAAATACACGTAAACTGACGAGGGTTTTGTAAATACACGTAAACTGACGAGGGTTTTGTAAATACACGTAAACTGACGAGGGTTTTGTAAATACACGTAAACTGACGAGGGTTTTGTAAATACACGTAAACTGACGAGGGTTTTGTAAATACACGTAAACTGACGAGGGTTTTGTAAATACACGTAAACTGACGAGGGTTTTGTAAATACACGTAAACTGACGAGGGTTTTGTAAATACACGTAAACTGACGAGGGTTTTGTAAATACACGTAAACTGACGAGGGTTTTGTAAATACACGTAAACTGACGAGGGTTTTGTAAATACACGTAAACTGACGAGGGTTTTGTAAATACACGTAAACTGACGAGGGTTTTGTAAATACACGTAAACTGACGAGGGTTTTGTAAATACACGTAAACTGACGAGGGTTTTGTAAATACACGTAAACTGACGAGGGTTTTGTAAATACACGTAAACTGACGAGGGTTTTGTAAATACACGTAAACTGACGAGGGTTTTGTAAATACACGTAAACTGACGAGGGTTTTGTAAATACACGTAAACTGACGAGGGTTTTGTAAATACACGTAAACTGACGAGGGTTTTGTAAATACACGTAAACTGACGAGGGTTTTGTAAATACACGTAAACTGACGAGGGTTTTGTAAATACACGTAAACTGACGAGGGTTTTGTAAATACACGTAAACTGACGAGGGTTTTGTAAATACACGTAAACTGACGAGGGTTTTGTAAATACACGTAAACTGACGAGGGTTTTGCAAATACACGTAAACTGACGAGGGTTTTGTAAATACACGTAAACTGACGAGGGTTTTGTAAATACACGTAAACTGACGAGGGTTTTGTAAATACACGTAAACTGACGAGGGTTTTGTAAATACACGTAAACTGACGAGGGTTTTGTAAATACACGTAAACTGACGAGGGTTTTGTAAATACACGTAAACTGACGAGGGTTTTGTAAATACACGTTAACTGACGAGGGTTTTGTAAATACACGTAAACTGACGAGGGTTTTGTAAATACACGTAAACTGACGAGGGTTTTGTAAATACACGTAAACTGACGAGGGTTTTGTAAATACACGTAAACTGACGAGGGTTTTGTAAATACACGTAAACTGACGAGGGTTTTGTAAATACACGTAAACTGACGAGGGTTTTGTAAATACACGTAAACTGACGAGGGTTTTGTAAATACACGTAAACTGACGAGGGTTTTGTAAATACACGTAAACTGACGAGGGTTTTGTAAATACACGTAAACTGACGAGGGTTTTGTAAATACACGTAAACTGACGAGGGTTTTGTAAATACACGTAAACTGACGAGGGTTTTGTAAATACACGTAAACTGACGAGGGTTTTGTAAATACACGTAAACTGACGAGGGTTTTGTAAATACACGTAAACTGACGAGGGTTTTGTAAATACACGTAAACTGACGAGGGTTTTGTAAATACACGTAAACTGACGAGGGTTTTGTAAATACACGTAAACTGACGAGGGTTTTGTAAATACACGTAAACTGACGAGGGTTTTGTAAATACACGTAAACTGACGAGGGTTTTGTAAATACACGTAAACTGACGAGGGTTTTGTAAATACACGTAAACTGACGAGGGTTTTGTAAATACACGTAAAAGGACAAGGGTTTTGTAAATACACGTAAAATGACAAGGGTTTTGTAAATACACGTAAAATGACAAGGGTTTTGTAAATACACGTAAAATGACGAGGGTTTTGTAAATACACGTAAACTGACGAGGGTTTTTTTTTGCAACTGCATTCGTCTTTTCTTGGGACGAGCAAAATGATTACTGATTTAGACATCACTTATCATATAATAAAAATGTGATGCGAGTAATATCCCAGATACAATAGCAAAGTAGTTACAGAAGTAGTTTTCATTAAACGGGAATGTATGGTATTTTCGCTTTTAAAAACGCCCGGCAATATGGTGTTATTACGACGTCCACATATCAGAAATGATATTTGGCACGTGTTATTGTCATCCACACTCGGACCAAAACCAAAATGTCAAAACATTTATATACTCATGTACTGTATGCTGAACTAGCCAAACGTAGAACCCCAAATCAGCTTTACAGTATTTCATGTCGTTAAATAGACTAACACGTGGCATGTCGGTGCTACCAAGTCGTGTATAATAATGGTTACCGAACTTTACACAATCCTCAGTTCAATGCAAACATCCTGGATATTTGCATTGGGCTCCAGCTTCAGGCCTTCAAGCTATTACACTTCATTTCCACTGCGTATATCTGCTACCGACTTTTTCAATGCTGTAGCAATCGGATCAAGCATGGAAGGCAAAAGGAAATGTTTTTCGCCGAACATATTTCTAGGGCTTTTCAGCTTAGCTTCATCTTAGCATTCCATTAATTCGAAGACTCCTCCGGTGAATTATCTAGAGGAGAAAGGATCTACAACGAAGACTGAGCCACATGAGTTAGTATATGATGTCTCCTCTTCTGGAAGTTGCTTCTACGGATGTTTGAAACTTTGTGGGGTTCAAGATCTGTTTAAGATGAATACTTTCACCTGAATCACAGCAAATATTGCAAGTTTTGCTGTTTCATGATTTGTGAACAGCAATGACCATTTGGTCAGTGGGTGCGAGGTTTCACAGCCGATAACGCGTGACCGAAATATATGGCTGATCTGATCTCCAATCTGGACTCGGGGTGAACGCCTCGGCTGCCAGCAAGGTTGGTTGGTTGGTTATTGGTTTTACGACACGTCGACCGTTGAGTCATATAGCGTCGCCAATCTCTCACGCCGATTGGTCGGGGGCGAAGAGTAGCGACAGGTGAGATTCGAACCCACAATCTTTCGATTGCGAGACGAGCATCTTACCCCTAGACCACTCGTCCCCTGCCAGCAAGGACATGGATCGAACCCAAAAAGTGTTCGCTGTTGGAAGCCTAAGCTGTGTGGTGCACACAAGATGTTACCATAAAATATCTTGGAAATTGATACGATTTATCTGAGTGCTGTTCACCGACTTACGCTGCTTAAACTTCGAGGCGCCTATTGAAAGTAGAATATCCAAGCCGACAAGTGCATATGCCAAATGCATATTGATACGCAATACTTCGTAAACCGATCGCCATAGCTTTGAAGTTCTATGTCAATAGACAGCGGAAACATTGCTTTCAGAATGCCAAAAGTCGGGACAAGATTGGAAAACTTGAGCTTGAGACAGTGTATGCGGCTGCAGCATCGAGTTGGAATTCAACGATTCCAACTGAAGTGGAGGAACTGAGCCAGCTTGGAAAAGTATATAGCTGAACGGTGTGTGCCTTGCCGCCATGTACTTGCTGAACGTACCTGCGAGACCGGCTAAATACCGACTGAATAAATATGTGGTGATCACATTTGCATTGTTCATTATCAATCTAGAACGCAAGTAACTACTCAATAACTGATAACCGTTTGTGAACCCCCTGTTTGTTTGGCAAATGACTGTATCAAGCTCATCTGAGGTCGGCATGTGCTCTTGATGGCCACACAAGAGTTGGACGCTGAGCAGCCACGGCGGGCCGGCACTGTACTGGAGACCCGACACACGGCTCCACACGTACTGGAGCCCCGACACACGGCTGGACACGTACTGGAGCCCCGACACACGGCTCGACACGTACTGGAGCCCCGACACACGGCGGGACACGTACTGGAGCCCCGACACACGGCGGGACACGTACTGGAGCCCCGACACACGGCGGGACACGTACTGGAGCCCCGACACACGGCTGGACACGTACTGGAGCCCCGACACACGGCGGGACACGTACTGGAGCCCCGACACACGGCGGGACACGTACTGGAGCCCCGACACACGGCGGGACACGTACTGGAGCCCCGACACACGGCTGGACACGTACTGGAGCCCCGACACACGGCTCGACACGTACTGGAGCCCCGACACACGGCGGGACACGTACTGGAGCCCCGACACACGGCTGGACACGTACTGGAACCCCGACACACGGCTGGACACGTACTGGAGCCCCGACAATCAGACAATTAGACAAAAATCACGACAATATCTAATAGATAATAGATAACCGACACACGGCTCGACACGTACTGGAGCCCCGACACACGGCTCGACACGTACTGGAGCCCCGACACACGGCGGGACACGTACTGGAGCCCCGACACACGGCTGGACACGTACTGGAACCCCGACACACGGCTGGACACGTACTGGAACCCCGACACACGGCGGGACACGTACTGGAGCCCCGACACACGGCGGGACACGTACTGGAACCCCGACACACGGCGGGACACGTACTGGAGCCCCGACACACGGCTGGACACGTACTGGAACCCCGACACACGGCGGGACACGTACTGGAGCCCCGACACACGGCGGGACACGTACTGGAGCCCCGACACACGGCTGGACACGTACTGGAACCCCGACACACGGCGGGACACGTACTGGAGCCCCGACACACGGCTCGACACGTACTGGAGCCCCCACACACGGCGGGACACGTACTGGAGCCCCGACACACGGCTGGACACGTACTGGAGACCCGACACACGGCTGGACACGTACTGGCACCCCGACACACGGCGGGACACGTACTGGAGCCCCGACACACGGCGAGGACACGTACTGGAGACCCGACACACGGCTGGACACGTACTGGCACCCCGACACACGGCTGGACACGTACTGGAGACCCGACACACGGCTGGACACGTACTGGCACCCCGACACACGGCTGGACACGTACTGGAGCCCCGACACACGGCGGGACACGTACTGGAGCCCCGACACACGGCTGGACACGTACTGGAACCCCGACACACGGCGGGACACGTACTGGAGCCCCGACACACGGCTGGACACGTACTGGAGACCCGACACACGGCTGGACACGTACTGGAGCCCCCACACACGGCTGGACACGTACTGGAGCCCCGACACACGGCTGGACACGTACTGGAGCCCCGACATGTGGCTGGACACGTTCTGGAACTCCGACATGTGGCTGGACACGTTCTGGAACCCGACCATTGTTGCACCTGTATCAACTTGTCAGCTGCCTGAGCTATGGCTATGCGACTAACTTATTTGATATACATCAACTTATGGAACCCTAGGCGACAATGTCTAATAGATAACTGATGTGTGCAATGCTAATGCTGCACTATTAATGCACACCGTGGCTGCATACCTTAGATCATGCCTGCTGTGTATCGGCATTTCGCACTGTGGGTCGCACGCAAGCATGAAAAATTGCACGGAGTGACAGACCGGCTGGGAATTCGTCGCCTGGGACGCGGACTTCGCAGACATTTGATGGAATACCTGACGTGTGGCATAACTCGGACACTTAATTTGTGGTAGGTGTGTCCGTGTAATCCTTCATGAACGACCTAGAAAGTCAGAACCGCTGGAAATCGCTGCGATGTGTATATTTCGCGCCTTGTTTGCACCTAGTTTGTGGTATCTATCCACTTCCCGGGGCCACATAAAATGAGTGACAGTGGTTGCACTGCCAGAGAGAGTACACTGACAAACGTTGTGGCCGTGAGCGCGTGCGTACACTGCATGACCGGCGCCACCCCGGCTTGTTAGGGGCACCAACGATGTCAGGGAGGTGGACGAGAACCGTCTGTGCGCTTCGTCGGTAGGCACTCTCTGGCATCACCATTCCAGCCATATACTCTATGGAAAATGATTAGATACCATACAATAGGTGAAGTGGCGCAGCCAGGGTTTTTCTAAGGGGCATGACAGAAAAAATTGAAAAAGAGAAAGCTTTCGGTGCACAAAGCACGGCTTTGCGCGGGTTTTGCATGATGCAAATTTCCAAATATATCGTTTGATCTAATGTATTTTTGGTTCCTAATGGGGGGGGGGGGGCTCGGTTGCGCCTATGAATAGGTACTTGTTTACTGTTTAGTTGGCTGCTTACGACGCACTTTATGCACGATCACGGCTAGTGGTGCCGCCCATACTGTTTCGCCGGTAGGCAGCGAGATTGGGAAGTATTCCGAGTGGTGCGGGTGTTGAACCGGGGACCTTGGTATCCAGAGCTCAACATCTTAACTACTCTGCCACCCCCGCCCCTGTGAATATGTGCAAACAAAGCGAAAAATGTACAGTGCTCTCCAAGGGCTCGGACTTCTTCAAGGCCTTCGTGGGAGACATGACTGGCACATTCAATGCAAATTAATTTTTCGTCGGGTCATAGCCGGGCACAGACAGACAGAGTGATAGACAGATATAGGCATAGACAGAGACAGAGACAGAGACAGAGACAACGATAGAGACAGAGACGGAGACAGATACAGAGATAGAGACAGAGATAGAGATAGAGACAGATAGAGACAGAGATAGAGACAAAGAAAGAGACAGAGACAGAGACAGCGACAGAAACAGAGACAGAGACAGAGGCAGAGACAGAGACAGAGGCAGATGTAACAGAGTTCATATAAAATTATACTTTTGGCTATCCCGTAACTGTAATTGAAATAATCCCGTAAACCTACAGATTGTAAAAGTATAACGTAAATGTAACATCGCTACCGTCACTAATGCAGGCCAACTTCCCCGTCTGGAAGGCACTCGATCATTCCAGAACAGGGATGAGACGTGATGGGGGCGTATTAAGGTTCTCAACCAATAAGCGACCGGGTGACTTCAGGTGTAGCCAGCGGCCGCGCGCCCGGCAGGAGTCGCGGTTAGACACTCAAGGCGACAGGACCTCTGTGCTGGACGGTCCGGCGCGCGCTAACTTTCCATCTAAATTCGGCCTCTAAATTCATATAAAGGCAATATCACGGCTTTCCTTCATATAAGAAAGTTCTGTACTCCGTCTGTCTGTTTCGTGTGATCGTACGAGTGCTGCAGTGCAAATACAGGCAGCCGTAAGGACATTGGTGCTTTCACAACCGGGGTTATCGAGACGCGAAGTTCATTAGACTATCACTCAAACCGATATAGGAACTTTCCTACACAGAGACAGAGATAGAGACAGAGACAGAGACAGAGACAGAGACAGAGACAGAGACAGAGACAGAGACAGAGATAGAGACAGAGATAGAGACAGAGACAGAGACAGAGACAGAGACAGAGACAGAGACAGAGATAGAGAAAGAGACAGAGACAGAGCGAAATATTTACCGACACGAGAGGAGGCTTGGCCGCACGGATGGTGTAATCGATGTCTGTTACTACGGTCGATCTGAGCTGGGATGGCACGCACTCGACCGCATAACGAACCGCCGTCGCCTCCCTCTACGCAGGGCCTGATCCGCCACGCTGACTTCTGCATGCCCGCTTATTTCAGCACGAGTGGCATCATAACTGGCAGCATAAAGGCTCGATTATACGCTGCAGAAACGCGGCAGACTCCCGGCAGAATCCTGGTGTCGGCAGAGCTGGGCAGAACCCGGCAGAACCGAGCAGAATCGAGCTGAACCCGACGTCGGCGACGTCCGCAGTTTCTGACGTCACAGCATAAATGGATGAAGTCACGCAACATATTGGCCATAGCGACTATGATATAGTAGCTTTGTTCGATGGCGGCGACATTTGCGGTAGACAGCTTGAAATATTTCAAGTTGCTTTCCGCGTTCTGCCGTCGGACGCGAATGTTGGACGGCTTCTGTGGTTGCTGTTTGGCTCTTGGGCGACAAGTATATTTTTTTTAATACTGTGAGTGTCATGGATGAAGATATTGGTGAGTAAACTGTATGTTCCGTTGTCTTTTGTAGTATACCCTACACTGCAATCCAAATAAATGCAAACGATAACTGTCCCTCATCCTGGTAGGGATGAGTAACAGTTTTCTACACTCCAGTTTTCGGTACCCTTTTCATCTCTGTAACATGAAGATATTCTCCTCTGCTTCCATATTATTGCAACCTCACTACTCGGTACTACACTGAGTGGTATAAGTCAATTAGTACTGCAGTGGATCATTTATGGCGCAGTAACCCAGGCTCCCAATGGCGCATTGGATGGATGACGTTATCTTGCTAGTATGACATTGGCTGAATGAAGCGTGACGTCAGAGTCTGCCGCAATCTGTCGCCGCCCGCCAATATCTGCCGCCGACGTCGCGAACGTCGGGTCTGCCGACGCCAAGATTCTGCCGGAATTCTACCACGTGTAAACAGGCATTAAGGCGCGATTAGGGGCCCTGGACGAGCTAGGGCAAGACCGGCCGTGGGGTTCCCTGGTGCATGCGCAGGATCGGACACCATGCCACGACAGGGAACCCGTGGATCGATCGCAACTGCTCCCTCTTCGCAACCCGTGAAGACATGCACCTTATTGTGTCCAATTTTCACGAAAGTGCAGCAATTTCGGAAGTAAGTAAAACCCACCTTCACAGTTCGTCGGCACGGCATATCCAAACTTGGGATACGTGCCCCATGTTCGGCAGAGGAGCTCGACTGCGGAAAGTGTCTCCAATTTCGGCACACGTGCAATGAAGAAAAACAATCTCATTCGGCCATTCCACGATGACTGAGTGGTCGAAGCGTCTTTAAGCCACAAGCCACCACCATTAAAGTTTTCAAAATATTGCCGTTGAAAATCTAGATGCAGTTTGAATCCGACTGCCATCGGCGGTCTGTTTGTTTAGTACCGCTGCCATGCCAGTTCGTTATTTGGGCTCTGGGCCGCGTCGACTGCTAAGATCACTTTCAACCATTGCAACCAGTCATTCCATTTTTATACTGCCGGTTCACATGCCATGAATCAGCAACAAGTATAAACTGCATGAAAGCCCGCGCCTGAGAGGAAAGCCGGAACACGTCCGGACAGCACAATGTGCCACTTGTCATCGAGCATGTCACGTCCGGATAGCACAATGTGCCACTTGTCATCGATCATGTGACGTCAGGACAGCACAATGTGCGACTTGTCATCGATCATGTCGCGTCCGGACAGCACAATGTGCGACTTGTCATCGAGCATGTCACGTCCGGATAGCACAATGTGCCACTTGTCATCGATCATGTGACGTCAGGACAGCACAATGTGCGACTTGTCATCGAGCATGTCACGTCCGGACAGCACAATGTGCGACTTGTCATCGATCATGTCACGTCAGGACAGCACAATGTGCGACTTGTCATCGATCATGTCGCGTCCGGACAGCACAATGTGCGATCTGTCATCGATCATGTCGCGTCCGGATAGCACAATGTGCGATCTGTCATCGATCATGTCGCGTCCGGATAGCACAATGTGCGATCTGTCATCGATCTTGTCGCGTCCGGATAGCACAATGTGCGATTGTCTTGCCGATAGCACAATGGACTGTCATCGATCTTGTCGCGTCCGGATAGCACAATGTGCGACTTGTCACCGATCATGTCGCGTCCGGATAACACAATGTGCGATCTGTCATCGATCATGTCGCGTCCGGATAGCACAATGTGCGATCTGTCATCGATCTTGTCGCGTCCGGATAGCACAATGTGCGACTTGTCACCGATCATGTCGCGTCCGGATAACACAATGTGCGATCTGCCATCGATCATGTCACGGAATGATGCCAACTGCGCTCATCGAAATGGCGCTAATGTTCGTAACCCAAACTTAGACAGGATAATACGACAGACGTACAGTCAGAGGTGCGCGGCATGTGGTACACGTAGGCTTACTGCTACGGCACAACAATAGAGCTCACAGCTCCGAGTGGCATGGGTGTGTTCCATGCGCAAATGCACAGGGTCACTTCCTCACGTCTATTTATCTGCGAACAAAAAGACCACTGAGCGAGGTGGGGTTTAATCGCTTTTAGTTTGTTCTTGCGAGAGCATCCCAACTAGATTACCAAGTCTTGAGATGGTACAGTGAAATCGCTGGGCAGAAGTGTTTGGCAGATAGCGGAAGTGGCCGTGAGTACTGGGCTGTGTAGCAGGCTATGCCGCCGCATGGGCGAGATCACCTTGTGATGCCCACATGGCTCGGAATCCAGCAGAGGGCTGCTGTCCTCCCTGCATGATACACAGCGGCCAGGCGCGTTAAGACGTCCCGTAAAAGGGCTTAGCCCAATCTAATGCCATGAAAGCCGAAAGTCTTCTCAGGGAGTTGAGTACGCGGAGAGCTTCGCCAGACACTGTGATATAATACAAAGATGTGCTAATTACACAAGGTCCGACGACACCACAGAACCGTGTGGCGACACAGAGAACGACCGCGTCACGGAACCACTGACAAAGGCTCTTCCTACAGCCACCTCCGTCACGGAACCACTGACAAAGGCTCTTCCTACAGCCACCTCCATCACGAAACCACCGACAGAGGCTCCTCCTACACCAACCTCCGTCACGGAACCACCGACAAACTCTTCCCACAGCTACCTCCGTCGCGAAACCACTGACAAGGGCTCTTCCTACAACCACCTCCGTTCCAGAATAATTTTCTTTTTTTCCTTAGCTGAGACAAAGTGCCATTTGCCATAAATTTGACGCTAAGCTTTAAAAGAAGTTACGCTAATCTGGCTTATGTTGCATCCGGTGATTAATACAAAAATATCGCACTACGTAAAAGGTGTGAAGCGCAGCACTGGAGACGAAGACACTGGTATAACCGACAGGTACACGCAGTACATATGCATTGCGTTTAGCCGGACACTGGTATAACTGGCACACAGGTACAGGTACATGGACAGGTACACCATCACGATGTCCCACCATCGTCTCAGCCCAGTCCAAGCTCTGTCCAGCCTCCTTCTCAACTTTTCCCGGCGCTGTCTCAGTTCTATTCCAACCACGTCCCTGCACATTTTCAACTCTAGTTCGGTCCTAAGCCTTGTCCCAGCTTGACCCCGAGTACATCCAACTTCTGCCATTTGCTGTCCCGGTTCTGCTCTGGCCAGACCCCACCACTGGCCGGTCTTTCCCTCAACAGTGCTGGGCACCCGAGTACCGGGTACTTCCCGATGTCGTTACAGGTTCTGTCTGTCGGGATGCTGTCTTCTCGGCGATTTGCATCGACATTCGATTTACGCAGATGCTTCTCGCGTCGCCGTAAAGTGGGGTCATGGCCCGTACGCCAACGTTGCTCCTCCTCTGGCCCAGGCCACGAGACCATGACACCGGCAATATTAATGCATTCGGATGGTGAGAAATAGTCGATACTATTGTCTGGATCACCCAGCGTTACAGCCAAAACAATTAGCTTCCTGGGGCGAAGTGTCACTATTAATTTGTGTTGAGCGTATAGCTGTGATTCCCTGACTAACAGCACTCATGGGAACCATTGGCGTCAACATTCAGAGTTACCGACACTCTCCAGAGATGCACATTTTGCTAGCTACGATATAGTTACCTCATAACTTTCTACCATGCATTTTTGCTTGTTTGATGATGGTTTGCCTTTCAGCTATTGTACACATGTTATATATTGAACCCTTTTGATTTCACACGAAATATTCGAGAAACATACGTGCAACGCGGGATTGTTCTCTTGTAACTGTGAGCTATTCTAGTGTGGCGCTGTCATACTACTCGGCGGACTTTCTCCACAATTGGAGTTGCGTATGCACTGTGTAGTTTGATCTGATTTATCAGGCTGCCGACCCTCACTTCAAGAGCGTTTCCGCCACAGGGTGCATTCGGGGTTAAACAAACAATTCGCTTGTAGTTTGGCAACAATGAGGTTACAATTAACAGGTGGGACAAAACAAACCCAAGGACGTATAAGAACGCACGTCTGGGAATCTATGTCAAAGTGCGATAGAATTACACCACTTCATTGTCAAACGACACTGGCCGGCGGCGGCGTTCCAACTGTCACCGCCGGCCGCCCGTGGCGATGGGCTGTGGCTCTTTTTGCTGATATGCCGGTCAACATAATGATGGTGATGTCGACAGCGACTCCGACAGGAACGGTGGTGGTGATCAGAACTGGATTAGTCGGCGTTAAGCTGTTTTTTTTTTGCATTACTCCGATCCATGATTCATTTCTGGGCCTGACGGCACTGCTGGCAGCCCATGGACCACAACTCAAACAGCACTGTATATAAGATCACACCATGCTTTAACAACACCGTACCATTCTCAATCGCAATGATACCCGCTTGCTAGTGGCATGTAACGATTCCATAGCTTTCGTCATGCGTTCCGTGTAGCTGTTTTCCTGAAATTACAGTACGTCATCCTCGCTGTTGCTCCTTTTTTGACATCTCTTCGTCTGAAAGGGGCCTTTCCCGGTCAGGGGAAACCCACTTTTCCACGGAGCGCCCCCAGTGCTTCCTTGCATCTGTTCCAGCATTGACCATGAGAGCATCTTCGAGTAGCTGAAAGGGCTACAGGATGAGGTCATAATAATCGGCCATTTTCAGGGACTTACACTTCGTCGTTCAAGACGATCTCCAGCATTATCATTGGGACGCTCTGCAGTGGACTTCCCGACCACCTGCGTTGTATCGGTGGCAGGATGACACGATCATTACCGAGGCTATAATTGTAATATCGGACGCAACCAAGCACACCACCAGCATAGTTCATGCCTGTAGTGAAGTCGGGCTCCAGCTTCAGCCCGGCACTTCTTGTGGCTCGTGATAGTCTGGTGGGTCCTTGTCTGAACCGCGGATACTTGGCTCGAAGGAGCTGCCGCTAACCGCCCATATTAATTGGTGTTTTAAACGGCAACAGGCAACTTAAAGTGGCTGCTCTCAGAGCAGCGTGACGGTCCACCCCCGTCGACAACTATTCAGCGACTCCGGGAGCGCTGGGGGCTTTCGCCTAACTGAGCGGCGGTCATCCCGAATGTCGTCGGCCACACCCGGCGGAAGTCACGAGGGGCCGTCGGCCGGCCATCGGCACCGGCGCTGGCTCAGCAGCTTAGCTCGCCGCACCAGGTACTGCGATGCGGCGGACAGCGGCCGGTAGGTTACGAGATATACAGCTATGATTTTGCACCTGATTTGATAATGAAGCTACCACCGAAAGCTAACTGCGCTGTATCACAACGCAATGCATTACATCTCGAAGTTAGTTTTGCAAGACATTCTGAAATGCACTAGATACTCCACGCCCAATGATATCAGTTCATCCACCGTACATTCGCTTACCATATACAATAATTACAACAACTAGATCGCCCTGCAGGTTATGCAAATTGCAACGCGTGATTGTTCTACTCGTCTTAACCCAAAGCAGGGCCTTTAGGGCGCATCGACTTTATTGGTCATTAACCCAAAACTGGCATTCCGTTTACACCGCGCAGCTATCACGAGATCAGCCACGCGCCGAGCTCGTGCACCACGCCGCAGATGACCCGCTCGTCGTGCACCACGTCGTAGATGACCCGCTCGCCGTGCACCACGTCGCAGATGATCGGCTCGAAGGTGTGGCGCCAAAGGTAAGAGGCGCCAGAGGTGTGACCCCAGAGATGAAGCGCCAGCATCGGTGACTCCCGGGAGCTCATGCTCCCTCATCCAAGCAGGCGCTGCCGCTCGACCATGGGCCTTGCAGAAATCACACCCGACGACCTGAACCTTCACCGCTGTTGATGGTGGCACGCCACGGTCTCGTGCTGTGAGCCGGACCGACCCGTTCACTTCTGCGGTCGGCTCACACACGAGCCGACCTGTTGACCGGATGTTGAGCCGTCTTCACCAGGCGCATCGGGTGGATACATTTTGGGCAGCTAGGATTCAGCGAATGGATACAAGGATCGGAAACATTGGACATAATTTATACCACCGGACGCATTCTACGCACACTATAGAGCATTCATTTTGCCGGATTCCACGCACATTTTACCATAACATCCGTACTACCATCTTCCGCACACATTCCAATACATTCTCAAACAGTACTGAATGGCTAGTGCTCGTACGCAGCTCAAGCAGGTCAAGTGGCACACCTGATCAAACAGCACAGAATAGCTCGCAGCTCGAACAGGTCAAGTGGTATACCGGTTCAAACAGTGCTGAATAGCTTGCAGCTCACAAGGGTAAGTGCCCTCACGGGGCACAAGCGTGCATACTGAGCTAAAACGAGTGGCACACTGGTTCAAACAGCAACGTGGCGCACAGGGCACAGAGACTCACTGGCCCGAACTTGAAGCACGCATTATGCCCAGGTTCCACCTACTTACACAACTGTACACACACGCATTATGCCCAGGTTCCACCTACTTACACAACTGTACACACACGCATTATGCCCAGGTTCCACCTACTTACACAACTGTACACACACGCATTATGCCCAGGTTCCGCCTACTTACACAACTGTACACACACGCATTATGCCCAGGTTCCACCTACTTACACAACTGTACACACACGCATTATGCCCAGGTTCCACCCACCTACACAACTGTACACACACGCACGGAGTCATACATATCAAGTCATTGTTCATACATTTGCATATTTGGGTGAAAAATGGCACACAACGTGAAATAATTCTTCACTCGTACGCATGGTACGAATTTTATTTTCATGACAGGAGGTACGTTAGAGAATAGATTGAGCTGAGGGAGAACAAAGTTAAGTCTGAACTATAAAATCCCATTTTGCTGCATGGCACAAAAATATTTTCAATTATTTTTTATCTAGCATTTTTGACCGGGATTTATTTTTTCGAAGCTGACACCATCGATTTTATAACGTGCACTGGAATTCGCTAGAAAATAATTGTCTAAACTTATGTTCTACAATTTTTCTTCCACGAATTTCTCACTGTTTTACTTCCACCCCATTAACCATATTCCACTCATCGCTATGTCTGATGACACTTTTTAATGTCTAGCATGCCAAAGAACATGCAGCTTGTGCAGTTTAACTTCAAACTGCTCAATATCTTGTTTTAGCGTGGTCACTCGCGGGCAACAGAGTTAAGTCATGGAGCATCTGCTCCTAATTCTTTCTATATTCATCCCAATTTGTCATACTTCCGCGCCGATGGGAATAGCCGTTTTACGCATAGATCTGTGAAAAATGCAAAATTAACTTCAGACCCAAATCCTACTCAGGAAACATTGAAGCGGACCTGAATATTATCCGAATATGAAGGTTTCATTAAGGAATACTTCACTAAGGATGTAAGTACTCGTCTCAGTATGCATTATTTTCTTTCACCTTGATACATGACACACAGTAATCAGCAAATACAGCCTATCATCCAAACGGTGGTAGAGGTCAGTAGCACTCGGGATATATGCCCCATCATCCGGATAAAGGAAGCCTGAACTAACGCGGCGGTCCGAATTCACGGTGACTGAAGTAAACGTGCCATCTACATGGCAGCAGATGTGTAGTGATCCTGGGGACAGTCCACATCTTGCGACACCAGATGCCTTGGTCTTGGTGCGAGTCTTGTCCATTTGTAGCGGTCCTGATCCTTGTTCAGTCTTGTCAGAATCGTTCTGCGGACCTTGTCCATTTGAGGCGATATTGGTCTTGGCACTTGGGTGATCTTGTGCTCGATGAGAAGAAGCAGCAGCAGCTACTTCTACTACTTGGTCATCGAACCAATTGTAGCAATCTTTACCATGATATTATCCAGTCTTGACCTTCATCACAGGCAGCAACAGATATTTCCTCGACCCAATCTTCTCTGGATCACAGGCACCATTGTAGAGCTCGGATCAGGTTCGGGATCACAGCACCGTTGTAGAGAGGTTGTGATCCAACTGCAAGCCCCAGGCGTATGCGGTTTGTGCTACCTAGGGGAGTCTCATCTGGACCGCGGACGCTTAGTTCGAATGAACCACTGCCAACTGTCCTTCGTTAACTGTTTTTGTTTTGTTCGGATGGCGACGGGCAGCAGCCGGACGCGTGCTCGGACGCTAACGCAAACTCAAAATGACTGCTCAGAGCAGCGTGACAGTCCACTCTGGTCAACAGCTCTTCAGCGACTCCCTGAGCGCTGGGGGCTTCCGCACCTCTCTGACCGGCGGCCGTACGGCATAACTCGCCCCACCCGGCGGAAGTCACGAGGGGCCGTCGGCCGGCCACCGGCACAGACTCTGGCTCAGCAGCTTAACGCGCCGTACCAGCTACCGCGACGCGGCGGGACAGCGGCCGGTCAGCCTGAACATACTCAGCTATGACTTCGCTACCTAATTTGATACTGAAGCTACTGCCAGGAAGCTAGTTTCGCCGCATACCTTCATTGCAATGCAATACACAGATGCCAAGGATGCAAAGGGAGTCTCCAACGCCTGTAAAAGTGCCCTACTTTTGCGACGGATGTGTAACTCAATATATAATACACAACACTTTTTTTGGCGTCCGGTATGAGTGGCATTTCTTTGCAACCACGCACGATGAGAATGGGCGTGATGCTATTGGCGGGAAACCGAAGAGAGCAACAGCCAACGGAACCCTAGCAAGTGAAGTCCAAATCACATACTGACAGTTGAAAGTTTGTGTGCATACCTTTGTGACCAAGTAATATATTTTTGAACAATCGAAATATGTGTGATAGCAAATTATGTCCCCGAAAGGGGTTCCATGTTTCCCGTAAATATCTCGTCAGGTCACTGAGATTGATCTGAAACGTTCCTTGAGTAGAAATCCCGAAAGCGCTCTGGGTACTAAAATGCGGACTATTGCGAACTAAACATGGCGCAAACCAGGGTAACTGTGCAGCACAATTTCATTCCTGATATAATTTGGGTCCTCACATTTGATTTAAAAATGCTGGATATTCTTGATCATCATCATCATCATTATCATCATCATCATAATAACGTTTATTGCAATCATCTTACAGTTCTGTTGGACATTTTCTCCGAGTGGTGCAAAAGCACTAGGTGCTTAAATTATGGCACCTATCTGGTTGGTTATTGGTTTTACGACACGTCGACCGTTGAGTCATATGGTGTCGCCAATCTCTCACGCCGATTGGTCGCGGGCGAAGAGCAGCGACAGGTGAGACTCGAACCCACAATCTTTCGATTGTGAGACGAGCATCTTACCCCTAGACCACTCGTTCCCTGGCACCTATCTGAAGGTGTGGATTGACACTGGAATAAAATATAAACATAAGTTCACTCTTGATGTCATGGGCAATTGTTAAACCATGTTAAAACATTTGGGACTTGTTTAAATATTTTCGTTTTAACGAGGTGCCAGGAATGAGGTAACAACATCTAGAATTTGCCGGTAGGCTAAACAGATAAATTATATGCATCGTCAAAATCTTGATGTCATGCAATACTTTGAGGATAAAGTATTCAAATATACTGACTTGCACCTCGTGAAATTATCCGTTCTTAGGCGTCCTGGAGGCCGGATATCCTGACAGTCCGTGTGCTGGCTGGCCAACACCTTGGTCACATTGACACACATTACTATACCCATCTGCACTGGCAAGGAACAGCTGCGATATAACACACCCCAGCCCCTTCCCCTTTTCTGGTCAAAAACGGTGAGCGCAGCAATGTCGTTGATTGGCAGCTCGTGCCATATCAGTTCACCCGGTAGCATGCAAGCGTTATCCAGGGCCCAAGTTTGCCATACGGGCACATATTCGTGAGCCAGGCGAGGGCTGACCTTTGGATACCACTGAGTGGAGGTGACAGGTGTTTCAAAGCAGCAGCCTGCAGCTGGAGCCTGCTAGAATAACGCCAACTTCAGCGTCGCAACACGGTGTTAACTTCATAGAATGGGAACTCAGACAAGTCACGAATGGGAAAGCAATACCGTTGTCACTATACAGATGTAATCAGACACCGATGCAGCGACTGCTTATTCTTCCGCACCCCACACTGAGCGCCAGCCTCTGTGGGCTGGTGACCCCAGCCTCTATCGGCTGGTGACCCCAGCCTCTGTTGGCTGGTGACCCCAGCCTCTATCGGCTGGTGACCCCATCCTCTGTGGGCTGGTGACCCCAGCCTCTGTCGGCTGGTGACCCCAGCCTCTGTCGGCTAATGGCCTGAGCCTCTGTCCGCTAATGACGTCAGCCTCTGTCGGATAATTCGAACCGCTGTCGACTAGTGATCTCAGCATCTGTCGGCTAGTTACCGTAGCCTCCGTCAGCGAGCGACCTGGGCCGTCTGACCCGGCGCAGCCCGGTCACACAGAGATGTCCACGTCACAGCCGACTAGTGCGGACGCAGGCTCGGCTGCCGGAACCGACGCGCCACATCGCCGGCGACGGCGACAGTCGCCCGCCGGATCACCGGCAGTGCAGCGCCGAGCATGTGACAAACGAGACACGGCGCCCGGATGGCGACCCCGCTCCCGCTGGCTGAAGTGGCGCGTCCGAGGCGACATCAGCGCCCACCAGCAGCTCCGACCACGGGCCATGGGATCAATACGTGCCACGGCCGTCGGGTGCACGGTCGAGTGTCGGCTGGCCGAGCTGCACCAGCAACGTGACCTCAGCTGCTACAGTGGCGAGACGTTGAGGAGCGCCTCTGTACAGGTGCGCCTGATGGCGGCCGCCGCCGGCTGGACCGGCCAGGCTGTTTGTGAGTCGACTGCGGCTCGTGCTGACCGGTCGGGTGTGTGCGTGCGTGCGTGCGTGCGTGCGTGCGTGCGTGCGTGGAGAGCGAGAGAGAGAGAGAGAGAGAGAGAGAGATAGAGATAGAGATAGAAAAGATAGAGATAGAGATAGAGATAGAGATAGAGATAGAGATAGAGATAGAGATAGAGATAGAGATAGAGATAGAGATAGAGATAGAGATAGAGATAGAGATAGAGATAGAGATAGAGAGAGAGAGATAGATAGAGATAGAGATAGAGATAGAGAGAGAGAGAGAGCGTGATATATATAGAGAGAGATATAGAGATAGACATAGACATAGACATAGACATAGACATAGACATAGACATAGACAGAGACAGAGACAAGAGACAGAGACAGAGACAGAGACAGAGACAGAGACAGAGACAGAGACAGAGACAGAGACAGAGACAGAGACAGAGACAGAGACAGAGACAGAGACAGAGACAGAGACAGAGACAGAGACAGAGACAGAGACAGAGACAGAGACAGAGACAGAGACAGAGACAGAGACAGAGACAGAGACAGAGACAGAGACAGAGACAGAGACAGAGACAGAGACAGAGAGAGAGACAGAGAGAGAGAGAGAGAGAGAGAGAGAGAGAGAGAGAGAGAGAGAGAGAGAGAGAGAGAGAGAGAGAGAGAGAGAGAGAGAGAGAGAGAGAGAGAGAGAGAGAGAGACAGGGGAGATATACAGAGAGGAGAGAGCACATCGAATTCCTTGCAGACGGGAAATGGGGACCCAGATGGATCGGTTGGTGAATTTATAAATGGGGCTGCTGCTTCAACCAGCTATCATTTCTCAAGCTAGCGCCAGCACAAAATAGAACCATTCGTGCTATTGCAATATGAAACGAATACCATAGTAAATAAGAATATCACGAGAAGTTCAGTAATAAATCATCGCATAATTGGACCATTTCCTGATTTAAGCGCCAAATCTCGGTCAGACTTCCAGCTGGTGTTTCTGCCGGCGACATAATGAAAATCGACGCCTTGTTTTCATTTCGGGTTAACTCGCAAAGCGTTTCGGTGATCGCTGAAATATGAGAGCGGGGCAGCTGGCGTCGGCAGTCGGCGGCCGCCATATTTCCTGCGTGGTGATATTGTTGCCGGCTGCACACGGTGCGTGGGGGATGGCGGAGGGGTGACAGACGACTGCAGATGGTGGTGGACGGGTGGGCGGGTGGTCGGGTGGGGAGGGGTGACGGCCGGGACAGCACCAGACCGCTGCGTCTCTGTGGTCAGGGACGGCCGGGACAGCACCAGACCGCTGCGTCTCTGTGGTCAGGGACGGCCGGGACAGCACCAGACCGCTGTGTCTCCGTGGTCAGGGACGGCCGGGACAGCACCAGACCGCCGCGTCCTTGTGGTCAGGGACGGCCGGGACAGCACCAGACCGCTGCCGCTTCGGCGCCAGACAGCCCCCAGCTCCAGTTGCGTGTGCCGGGGCAATGACTGGCCACCCGAGCAGGGTACCGGTGCACCGGCGCACTGATAGCGACACTGATAGCATCGTCAGGCTACCACTGCCGGCCGCAAACGCATGGTCAGGTCGCCGGCCGACGCCCACCCAACACGCGCGGCCGCCACGCCGTCTCAGGCAACACGCACCAAAAGGAAAGTCCACCCGGAGTGCAGTGCGTACATCTCACCGAGCTTTCGCCGTGCGATGTCCGAAACTTTCGAGGAAGTGGAACTTCACGATTCAGAATGTATTAGAGTTGCAAGAGCTTTTCGTTTATACGTGCAACGCTGTATAAGATAGACAGCGATTTAAACATTGCAAATCTGTCTAACCACGCCCATTTGGGACGGACCGTTCCTCCCATCGCCCCACCCCCTCGCACTTACTGAGTCCGCCAGTGGACGAGAGCTATGTCACGTGCGTCTGCCAGATGTAGTCAGCGGCTAACTCAGTGAAGGATCACGACACGGGATGACGCGACAGGCGGACCTGTGGCAATACACTAACATCGGATCCCAGCACAATGGGCACGAGGCACGAATAACCGAGGCTCGGCTGCGACAAACGTGGTCGGGAATGTATGAATTGAGGACATGGGTTCAAGAGGTCCGGCAAGTATTCGCCGTGTCCTTCACCCGGCAGACTTCTCTCCCTACCCGGTCACACGGCGCACGATGTTGGTGCTCCAGGCCAGTCGGCGGCCGGTCACTGATCCCACGTCCACACGCGGGAAGTGTCCGCGCCGCGATAACACCGCGGCTAACATCAACACAGAGTACACCGCAGTCTCGGACTCGGGCGTCTGTGGCGGCAGACGGCAACAGACGGCAACAGACGTGACGACAGCGTCTGTGGCGGCAGACAACAGACGTGACGACAGCGTCTGTGGCGGCAGACGGCAACAGACGTGACGACAGCGTCTGTGGCGGCAGACAACAACAGACGTGACGACAGCGTCTGTGGCGGCAGGCGGCAACAGACGTGACGACAGCGTCTGTGGCGGCAGACAACAACAGACGTGACGACAGCGTCTGTGGCGGCAGACAACAACAGACGTGACGACAGCGCCTGTGGCGGCAGACAACGACGTGACGACAGCGCCTGTGGCGGCAGGCGGCAACAGACGACGACAGCGTCTGTGGCGGCAGACAACAACAGACGTGACGACAGCGTCTGTGGCGGCAGACGGCAACAGACGTGACGACAGCGTCTGTAGCGGCAGGCGGCAACAGACGTGACGACAGCGCCTGTGGCGGCAGACAACAGACGTGACGACAGCGTCTGTGGCGGCAGACGGCAACAGACGTGACGACAGCGTCTGTAGCGGCAGGCGGCAACAGACGTGACGACAGCGCCTGTGGCGGCAGACGGCAACAGACGTGACGACAGCGTCTGTGGCGGCAGGCGGCAACAGACGTGACGACAGCGTCTGTGGCGGCAGACAACAACAGACGTGACGACAGCGCCTGTGGCGGCAGGCGGCAACAGACGTGACGACAGCGTCTGTGGCGGCAGACAACAACAGACGTGACGACAGCGTCTGTGGCGGCAGGCGGCAACAGACGTGACGACAGCGCCTGTGGCGGCAGACAACAGACGTGACGACAGCGTCTGTGGCGGCAGACGGCAACAGACGTGACGACAGCGTCTGTAGCGGCAGGCGGCAACAGACGTGACGACAGCGCCTGTGGCGGCAGACAACAACAGACGTGACGACAGCGTCTGTGGCGGCAGACGGCAACAGACGTGACGACAGCGTCTGTGGCGGCAGGCGGCAACAGACGTGACGACAGCGTCTGTGGCGGCAGACAACAGACGTGACGACAGCGTCTGTGGCGGCAGGCGGCAACAGACGTGACGACAGCGTCTGTGGCGGCAGACAACAACAGACGTGACGACAGCGTCTGTGGCGGCAGGCGGCAACAGACGTGACGACAGCGTCTGTGGCGGCAGACAACAACAGACGTGACGACAGCGTCTGTGGCGGCAGACGGCAACAGGCGGCAACAGACGTGACGACAGCGCGGTCCAGCCGACACCTGGCGAGCGGGCCGCGTGCCAGCATGTAGATGGTCATCAGCCACCGAGCGGGCCGCGTGCCAACGTGTAAACGGTCATCAGCCACCGAGCTGGCTGCGTGCCAACGTGTAAATGGTCATCAACCACCGAGCGGGCCGCGTGCCAACGTGCAAATGGTCATCAGCCACCGAGCGGGCGCAACGCCACGCTCGCGCCGGTCCAGCAAGTGAGGCGGGCTGCTCGACCAGCCGCCGATGGATGAAGCGCCCGCGGGGACAGATGGGGCCGGAGCAGTAGCCACACGTGCCGACGTGTCGGACACCGTCAGCCGGCGGGGTGTCGGCACGTCCGGGCCGTTCAGCGGCACGCCCATCAGTGTGTGTGTGGTGGGGGGGGTACGAAGTCGACGTGAGCGCCCGGCGGACAGCTAAACTGTATTGGACAACGTGATTAGCGGATTGCTGATGAGTGATGATGATGAAGGAGGTGCTATAAAAGAGCTCGGGATATGTTGCATTCACGATTGATGTAAGTAGGGAGGATAATTACTGGATAATTGCCTGAAATTAGCGTGGAATAGCGTGAAATAGCTAACCTCAGGTAAATGTAGATCAAGGATACAGGCGGCCTGAGGTGAGTGTCATCTTGGGAAATATGGCCTAACACAGATGTCATGAGCACCGTTGGGTTTGCTTTTTGTATATACATGGCAGTAAAGGTGCCCTTAGATGCCCTGGACAAGTGAGGTTGGCTATGTAGTTGTAGGGACGCGGGCACAGCATCAGGGGTTACAGGGGACAATCGTGCACCTACCGCAACTGGGCTCCCTCGACAGCCCGTCAAACATAACCGCAATGCTTCAAAATTCGAAGGCGGTGCAGCAACTTCAGAATCATGCGCAACCGGCTTTGGCAGCTAGGCACAGACTATTGCAATTTGTAGCACATGCATGGTTTCGACAGGGTGGCTCGATGTCGGCAATAGTGCTTCCAGTTTCGCCATCGACTGATTGAAAGCCAATCCTCGCCAGCCGAAATTCGATGCACTCTCTTCGATCACTGACGTCAATTCAGGAAGTCACAACTGTTCCCGGAGGTCAAAACAGTCCAAGGAGGTTAAAACAAGCGTTATTATGTACTGGTCTCCACGTATACTTTGGAATCCAGAACACTAGTGAGTAAGCAGATCTGAGCTTACCCGTACCAACGTTATGCTGTTAAAACCAACGGCTTTTGTACCAGCTCCGAGGTCCTGCCTTTACATTTAGAACGAGGCCTTGAATTTAAACTTTTACGTGGTTTAAAGACAATATCCCCTGAAGCAATTTAAGTTATGTTCAAAGAAAAGCTTTGTGACGGTATTAAACGTGCTATACGGTTCGGTGGGCACAAATGTCGATGACGCAGCATAAGAGTGGGACAGCAGCAAGTCTCACTCTGCGACTTGACATAAGAGGGAAGCTGAGTCCATACACAATCGCTCTGCCGATCAAGGCATGATGCAGGACTACGTGGCTACAGCACAGGAGATCCATACCGGCACGGCCAGGTTGGCGTGCAGGGGAAGCAGCCCAATGCTACAGCACAAGAGACCAATACCGGCACGGCTAGGTTGGCGTCCAGGGGAAGCAGCCCAATGCTACAGCACAGTAGACCAATACCGGCACGGCCGGGTTGGCGTCCAGGGGAAGCAGCCCAATGCTACAGTGGTGTGGGCTGGGTGGGCGTCGGCGGATTTTAAGGGCATAATGAAAGCAACCGGTCGCCCTGGGATTTCGCCATCTGCCCGCGTTTCCCCGCACCGTCCAGTGCCTGTACTGGACTGGAGCACGACGTACTGGAGCACTGGAGCACGACGAATCTCCTCTGACCCTCAATTCACATTAAAGGCGACGGCCTTTAATGGTGTTCATCTGATACGATAGGACTACAGGTCTCTGAAGACACATTCGGCGGCAAATTGGGCCATGGGTGCCTCACAACCGAGAGGTTGTGGGTTCGTTTCATTTGTCGTTGCTCTGCCCACGGCCAGTTGGCGTGCGATATTGGCAACGCTAAGATGGCCTCGGCAGTCGAAAGTGTCGTAGAACCAAACACTTCCTTCCTAATGACGTATTCGACCTGCACGAAGCAGCAAACGTAATACAGCTATAATACAGATACAGTAGAGTGTTGGGTAGCAATGATCCGCAGACGGCTGAAGCTGGACTCGTAAGTCATCCATAGCGGGACGCGGGTTCGAATCCCACGTACCGCTCATAATTTTGGCCCCTGAATTGTGACTGGTAACCGGAGAGGGGAGGTAGCGGGCACGTGAGCCGTATCGACACATTCGTTGAGAATAAATTCTCGAAATAATTATGCCGACGAACTTAGATTTGTAGGCCCTCTGTGGGCATAGGGTCGACGTAGCAGCTTAGCTTAGCATGTCCATGTTCTCGCAAAACCACCCCGGAACACATTGAGCTCAACGCTGACTTTATAAGCATACCTTGAAAATGATAAATGACTTCAATGAACACATGTGATCGTCAAGTAGAATTAACGTTCCATTTAACAAACCCTATTACAACGTACGTTAGAATCCGTCAGAGGATGTGAGGCTTTGCGGTGAGAAAGAAAGAAAAAGAAACGCTGGTTCCTATAAACTTGAGATACGCGTCACATTGCTACTGGGTGCAACAGCTGTGTGCCACCAGTTCGGAACTGGGTGCAACAGCTGTGTGCCACCAGTTCGGATCGACATATTCTGGATCAAAGCTCCAGGTCAAGAACCCCCTATTCAGCATACGAGTCTACATATCAAGCCAAACTGCGAACTCCACAGCTTGGTGCGCAGGAGGAAGTGGACGCGATATTGCCTGGACACGTGCGGAACGGACGCGTCGGCAGCCATTCGGGAGGGTTCAGGCGCGGGGCGAGCGGTCTCAGGCGATCTCAACACGCATGTTGGCGGCGCAGATTACCTACCGTCAACGTCACAGTATTACGTCACACGCGGATTAGGTGCGCCTGTGCATGGTGAAGCGCGCAGATGGGCACCACCCTGTCGCGCCAAGTAAACTGCGTCCTGCTAGGCCGAGTACACGACGTCACCTTCAGTGGGCTCAAACGTGGCTCGCATACGTGTCGTGCAGGAGGATGGAGGGCAGGCAGCGGATGGCTGGGCATATTTGAAGGGAGAGAGGGGAGGGGAGGGGAGCAGACAGGAGTGGACGGGAGGGGACATGCAGAAAGGGGTTAGGAAATGAGAGAGAAGGGGAGGGGATAACGAGCTGATTCTCAGGGCCTCTCCTAACATTTGACTTTCCCCTTCCCTCCCCTACCATTCCCTCCCACAAAACCATAATACTCATGTATAGCAATATACCTGAATCGACTGCGTAGCCAATGAAAATGACACATATATAAGGGATCTTGCTACTTTTCATGTGAAACATACACAAAAATAATCTTCAAAAATTAAAGCTGCGTTCTTGCGTTCAACTACCAACTCCAAAACATACCGGGTCGGTGTTTTTCGCTCTCCACAACTCTGGCGTTCAGGGAACAGCGCACCGAAACGCGGTGTCATCGGCCTACTATGCATCCGCATCCATGCAGAAAGTGATCAACATTTACCGCAATGGTACGACACCCGAATCCTCTGCGACAGTCCGCACACGCAGGCCGTCAAATGTTCCTCTGAACATCACGTATACAGAACCTAGGATTCTTCCATGATGTAATAAGATGGTTCGCTATATCCAGCGTAGCCAATCCCTCGCATCGATTGGTTGCGTCGAGCCGGAAGTCCGCGCGTTCAGGGAGCATCGAACCCACGACCCTTTGGCTGCGACACGGACACGTTGACCACTGTACCAGAAGATGCTGCGGGCAGAGCCCTCTTGAAGTCGCAGTGTCCTATGACTGCCACAGGGCCCACTGACTGTTACAATGCCCTTCAACCGTCACAAGGCCCTCTAGCTGTCACAGGGCCCTCTGGCAGTCACAGGGCTCTCTGGCAGTCACAGGGCTCTCTGGCAGTCACAGGGCTCTCTGGCAGTCACAGGGCTCTCTGGCAGTCACAGGGCTCTCTGGCAGTCACAGGGCTCTCTGGCAGTCACAGGGCACTCTGGCAGTCACAGGGCCATCTGGCTGTCGTATGGCCATCTGGCTGTCGCAGGGCCATCTGGCTGTTACAGGATCATGTGGCCGACACAATGCCCGTTGACAGTCGTGTGGCCACTTAACGCTGCTGAAGGAGCTGCCGGTAGCTGAAGATGGCCCTTGTAGGGCGTGTTTGGTTCGGTGGAGAAAATGTCTTGGCGTTATGAGGCTGGACAGATATGTCGGCGCGATTCGTGCACCGCAAGACCCACTGGCCCTCTGAGGGGGCTTCCCCCGCCGGCTCTCCCTTAGCTATCCCACCCCCACACCCGCACCTGCACCCGCACCCACACCATCGTCAGTGATACTGGAATTAATACAATCCGATGGGGTCAATTTGACTTAGACGTGGCTCAAATCCAGTGAGAAATGTCGACAGACCGACCTCTGTCATTAAGTAATAATTCCCTGGACAAGTATCTGCTGACGGACCACTCGCCAAAGCACGATACAGGCCAGGCCTCCTTTATGGAGCGTTCAATGGCGTCCAGTGACGCGCCGACGACCACTTTCAGTCGGCAATTTGCAGACAATTCGTCCAGCTCAGCGACGGATCACTACGGGGAATTTCAGGCGGTGTGCGTCTGCCGGCAGCGGATCCCTGCTAAATTAACAAAGTCCATTTCGGCTGGCGCGTATACCCGGCGGCAGCTCGTCCTAAAACGCAACGTGTTTCACTTCTGCATGAACGGACTAAGTTTGCAAATTAGATGCAATTTCGCGAGGCATCGAATTTCAGCATAGGAGGCCGCGAAATCGCGATTAAGATAGTTCTGCGACAGAGCAATATATAACATACCGGTATCCCATATCCACCGAATGATGGCTGCCTTAAGTTATCAGCAACCATAGCAATATGGTTGCCGTGATTAAGACGGATGTGCAAGAAGCTATGTGGCACACCGAAACAGCAAGGCTGGGTGTGAGCCGACCTCAATTCCGTTACATTAGAGGGGAAATGTGTGACAAAACACCAACGATTAGCTGGTTGGTTGGTTATTGGTTTTACGACACGTCGACCGTTGAGTCATGTAGCGTCGCCAATCTCTCACGCCGATTGGTCGCGGGTGAATAGTAGCGACAGGTGAGACTCGAACCCACAACCTTTCGATTGTGAGACGAGCATCTTACCCCTAGACCACTCGTCCCCACCAACGATTGGCTGATTACTTGCAACTTGGGCCGATATATTAGAAATTGCATCCGAAATAAACTATATTATTGTTCCGTGCCAGTCCATCTCCGGTCCGCCAACACCTACATTCGCGCCAATCCATCTATATAACAAGAAGATCAGACCATGGACCTACCTCTTGTCGACATTTCGCTTCGTGAGCGTTCCTCTCAGTTCGTTCAGTTCTTGAACAACCCTGTTCCTTTCCCTGATGGCCACATCCAGCGACTTGAGACTTTCCGTGTCGCCTGCGATGGCCACAGCAGGGGTGACGGAACCCATGGCTGCAACACAAACACGCAGGGGTGGCGAAACCCATGGCTGCAACACAAACAGGCAAAGGTGACGGAACCCATGGCTGCAACACAAACAAGCAGGGGTGGCGAAACCCATGGCTGCAACACAAACAAGCAGGGGTGGCGAAACCCATGGCTGCAACACAAACAGGCAAAGGTGACGGAACCCATGGCTGCAACACAAACAAGCAGGGGTGGCGAAACCCATGGCTGCAACACAAACAAGCAGGGTGGCGAAACCCATGGCTGCAACACAAACAGGCAAAGGTGACGGAACCCATGGCTGCAACACAAACAAGCAGGGGTGGCGAAACCCATGGCTGCAACACAAACAAGCAGGGGTGGCGAAACCCATGGCTGCAACACAAACAAGTAGGGGTGACTGAACCCATGACTGCAACACAAACAAGCAGGGGTGGCGAAACCCATGGCTGCAACACAAACAAGTAGGGGTGACTGAACTCATGACTGCAACACAAACAGGCAAAGGTGACGGAACCCATGGCTGCAACACAAACACGCAGGGTGGCGAAACCCATGGCTGCAACACAAACAAGCAGGGGTGGCGAAACCCATGGCTGCAACACAAACAGGCAAAGGTGACGGAACCCATGGCTGCAACACAAACAAGCAGGGGTGGCGAAACCCATGGCTGCAACACAAACAAGTAGGGGTGGCGAAACCCATGGCTGCAACACAAACAGGCAAAGGTGACGGAACCCATGGCTGCAACACAAACACGCAGGGGTGGCGAAACCCATGGCTGCAACACAAACAGGCAAAGGTGACGGAACCCATGGCTGCAACACAAACAAGCAGGGGTGGCGAAACCCATGGCTGCAACACAAACAAGTAGGGGTGGCGAAACCCATGGCTGCAACACAAACAGGCAAAGGTGACGGAACCCATGGCTGCAACACAAACAAGCAGGGGTGGCGAAACCCATGGCTGCAACACAAACAAGTAGGGGTGGCGAAACCCATGGCTGCAACACAAACAGGCAAAGGTGACGGAACCCATGGCTGCAACACAAACAAGCAGGGGTGGCGAAACCCATGGCTGCAACACAAACAGGCAAAGGTGACGGAACCCATGGCTGCAACACAAACAAGCAGGGGTGGCGAAACCCATGGCTGCAACACAAACAGGCAAAGGTGACGGAACCCATGGCTGCAACACAAACAAGTAGGGGTGGCGAAACCCATGGCTGCAACACAAACAGGCAAAGGTGACGGAACCCATGGCTGCAACACAAACAAGCAGGGGTGGCGAAACCCATGGCTGCAACACAAACAGGCAAAGGTGACGGAACCCATGGCTGCAACACAAACAAGCAGGGGTGGCGAAACCCATGGCTGCAACACAAACAAGCAGGGGTGGCGAAACCCATGGCTGCAACACAAACAGGCAAAGGTGACGGAACCCATGGCTGCAACACAAACAAGCAGGGGTGGCGAAACCCATGGCTGCAACACAAACAAGCAGGGGTGGCGAAACCCATGGCTGCAACACAAACAGGCAAAGGTGACGGAACCCATGGCTGCAACACAAACAACCAGGGGTGACGGGACCCGTGGCTGCAACACAAACAAGTAGGGGTGGCGAAACCCATGGCTGCAACACAAACAAGCATGGGTGACGGGACCCGTGGCTGCAACACAAACATACACATGAATAGCGAGCCACAAAACACAGTCTGAACTGAAGACACTCGCGGAAGGTGCGCCATGAACGCGATCTCATGGCACGTCATGTATGATCGGCGCTTCTGGCGATCGTGTCGCTGCAGGTCGAATGGCGGGACCTGCAGACCAGCCATTCAGTGCTTCGTAGGGGGTGGGGGTGGGGGGGGGTGGGGGTGGGGGGGGGTGGTGGTGGTGTGTGGGTGGTGGTGGTGGTGGTGGTGGTGAGGGTGGGGGTGAAGGTGGGGGTGGATAACTGCAAACCCGCCATTCAGCGCTTCTGGTGCGTTACCTGCAGACCCGCCATTCAGCGCTTCTGGTGAGTTACCTGCAGACCCGCATTTGAGCGCCAGTTTCCAGGACATCTCATGGACAGTATCTGTGCATCCCGTACGCCAGCATCAGCATGGTGTAACGGGAGGACATCTGACGGGTGGCGTCACGGGCAGAGCGGTTGTCAACCTCTGAACCAACCAGGAGGTACCAGGAGGTTGGTACTCCAACAGAGCTGGAGCCGAGCATTGGAAAGGCGCTACGCCAATGCAGCTGAAGGAGCTGCATACTCCTGTAGGAGGTATTCACGCGTTTACAGCATAACTAACTACATGACAGGCATGCAGGTTACCTGAACGTGTACTGTATACTTCAGTGTAGGCAAGAGTTGCCTGAACATATGCCTGCTGTCATGAGATCTGCATATAGGTACAGCCAGCTTTGTGAACACAATGTTATATTCGAAGACATGACATGTTGACACATGGCTGAAGGGCGACCGCTGCAAATGATTCCCAGTTCAATCACAATGCAAGCTACTCTGCTGCCACGCCCAGTCACGAACGCGTATCACTTTGCTGAGGTATTTAGCTGAGGTACTAAGCTGGGGTACTAAGCGGAGTCGTGCTCAGCTGCGGAGGACAGCCGTATTTCGTCATCCAACCGTTGTAGATAGTGGCCCGCTGTCGGGCCGCGGCTGTACGCGATGATAAGCTCTCTGGCGGCGGCTGTAGGCGGTAACAAGCTGTCGCACCACGACTGAAGGCAGCTGTCGCCACGGAACTGGCCGTGGCTGTAGGCAGCACTCGGCTGTCGGGCCGCTGTAGGCGGTACTCGGCTGTCGGGCCGCTGTAGGCTGTACTCGGCTGTCGGGCCGCTGTAGGCGGTACTCGGCTGTCGGGCCGCTGTAGGCTGTACTCGGCTGTCGGGCCGCTGTAGGCGGTACTCGGCTGTCGGGCCGCTGTAGGCGGTACTCGGCTGTCGGGCCGCTGTAGGCTGTACTCGGCTGTCGGGCCGCTGTAGGCTGTACTCGGCTGTCGGGCAGCTGTAGGCGGTACTCGGCTGTCGGGCCGCTGTAGGCTGTACTCGGCTGTCGGGCCGCTGTAGGCTGTACTCGGCTGTCGGGCCGCTGTAGGCGGTACCCGGCTGTCGGGCCTCTGTAGGCTGTACTCGGCTGTCGGGCAGCTGTAGACGGTACCCGGCTGTCGGGCCTCTGTAGACGGTACTCGGCTGTCGGGCAGCTGTAGGCAGTACTCGGCTGTCGGGCAGCTGTAGGCGGTACTCGGCTGTCGGGCCGCTGTAGGCGGTACTCGGCTGTCGGGCCGCTGTAGGCTGTACTCGGCTGTCGGGCCGCTGTAGGCGGTACCCGGCTGTCGGGCAGCTGTAGGCGGTACCCGGCTGTCGGGCCTCTGTAGGCGGTACTCGGCTGTCGGGCAGCTGTAGGCAGTACTCGGCTGTCGGGCAGCTGTAGGCGGTACTCGGCTGTCGGGCCGCTGTAGGCGGTACTCGGCTGTCGGGCAGCTGTAGGCTGTACTCGGCTGTCGGGCCGCTGTAGGCTGTACTCGGCTGTCGGGCCTCTGTAGGCGGTACTCGGCTGTCGGGCAGCTGTAGGCAGTACTCGGCTGTCGGGCCGCTGTAGGCAGCACCCGGCTGTCGGGCCTCTGTAGGCTGTACTCGGCTGTCGGGCAGCTGTAGACGGTACCCGGCTGTCGGGCCGCTGTAGGCTGTACTCGGCTGTCGGACCGCTGTAGGCTGTACCCGGCTGTCGGGCCGCTGTAGGCTGTACCCGGCTGTCGGGCCGATGTAGGCTGTACTCGGCTGTCGGACCGCTGTAGGCTGTACCCGGCTGTCGGGCCGCTGTAGGCGGTACTCGGCTGTCGGGCAGCTGTAGGCTGTACTCGGCTGTCGGGCCGCTGTAGGCTGTACTCGGCTGTCGGGCCGCTGTAGGCGGTACCCGGCTGTCGGGCCGCTGTAGGCGGTACTCGGCTGTCGGGCAGCTGTAGGCTGTACTCGGCTGTCGGGCCGCTGTAGGCGGTACTCGGCTGTCGGGCAGCTGTAGGCGGTACTCGGCTGTCGGGCCGCTGTAGGCTGTACTCGGCTGTCGGGCCGCTGTAGGCGGTACCCGGCTGTCGGGCCGCTGTAGGCGGTACTCGGCTGTCGGGCCGCTGTAGACGGTACCCGGCTGTCGGGCCGCTGTAGGCGGTACTCGGCTGTCGGGCCGCTGTAGGCTGTACTCGGCTGTCGGGCCGCTGTAGGCGGTGCCGCGGCTGTTGGGAGTGCGTCGCCGCGCCGGTCGGGACACATCGCCCGCGGCTACCATCGACCGATGGCCACCGGCGGTGGCGGCGGCCGCACCACCGCGCCGGTGGCCATCGCGTGCCCGGCGGCCGTTCCGCCGGAGCAGCAGACACTTGCAGAGGCGTTCAACACCGGCCAGCCATAGTAGAGCAGTAACGCAGCTCAGAGCACACAGCCCGACCCATAGCCGCTCTCTGGACTAGCTGAAGCAGGTGCCACAACACCAGGTCAGCCACAGCACAACCGTACCGCAGCTCAATAGTACACAGCTCGACCCATAGCCGCTCTCTGGGCGTGGGCACCATCAAGCATGTACCACAACACCCGGCCGAATACACAAATCGGCAAAATGGAGGGGGACCGGTTACCACAATCACCGGCCCACGTGTTTGAATGGCTACTAATTAGCAAACACGCTAATTAGCAAACATGCATTTCTTCCAAAAATAGGTTTCTAGAACCGATTCGGGGCAGTAAGCACCAGTTGTGAGGCAGGTCTTCTAGAACCGTTCTTGAAGAAGTAAGAGTACGGCCAAAAATCTGGTAGATGCCAGGATCCAGCCTCGCTTTCCGCAAAGGAGGGAGCGGGAATTAGGGCTCAATCTTGCCTGTGGTCGGACAGCCAGCAGGAACTAGGATCCATCCTGGCAAGCTTACAACAAGGTGACCAGCACAATCCAAACCCAGGCAGACGTTTGAACAGACAACTAGCTAAGGGCTGTAATCCCCAGCTGTCGTCGGCTGGGCTGTAGCGGTGGTTATATCTCGCCGTGCACCCGCCACACACGCTGCACCCAGTCCTCGCCGTGCACCCGGCACACACGCTGCACCCAGTCCTCGCCGCACACCCGGCACACACGCTGCACCCAGTCCTCGCCGTACACCCGGCACAAACGCTGCACCCAGTCCTCGCCGTACACCCGCCACACACGCTGCACCCAGTCCTCGCCGTACACCCGCCACACACGCTGCACCCAGTCCTCGCCGTACACCTGCCACACACGCTGCACCCAGTCCTCGCCGTTCACCTGGCACACACGCTGCACCCAGTCCTCGCCGTACACCGGCCACACACGCTGCACCCAGTCCTCGCCGTACACCCGCCACACACGCTGCACCCAGTCCTCGCCGTACACCCGCCACACACGCTGCACCCAGTCCTCGCCGTTCACCTGGCACACACGCTGCACCCAGTCCTCGCCGTACACCGGCCACACACGCTACACCCAGTCCTCGCCGTACACCCGCCACATCCGCTGCACCCAGTCCTCGCCGCACACCCGCCACACACGCTGCACCCAGTCCTCGCCGTACACCCGCCACACACGCTGCACCCAGTCCTCGCCGTGCACCCGGTACGATAAACCACCGATCGGCCATGACCCCGCAAGGCAACAGGCTGTTTGTTTGCGAAGTTGCCGGCCCCGTTGCAGTGATGCCCGCTGACCCACTGCGGCCGTAACTGCAGCCCAACTTCTGCACGGTGGTGCAACAGTAGCGACGCACCCACTGCTCACTCCAATTCACTTCACTCCACTCAACACTAGCGACCCGACCCGACCCGACCCGACCACGGACACGGGCCACGGACCGCCGAGGACGAGTTAGCACCAGTTGAGGCGGCCGACGTTACGACGCATTAACTGAATTGGCCATTAGCGTTCGCGCAGTTAGTTCCAGAGTAGCGCCATGATGTTCCGGAGATCCGCCCACACGTGGCCCGTGTTCCCGAGATGCGTCCAGGGAGGCATACGACGACCTCAGATGGGAGGCACACAACGACCTCCGATAGGAGGTGTACAACAAAGACACCTCGACACAATAGAGGCCCGCAAGGACACCATCCATGGGCACCCCAAACATCTTGGGCGCCACTTTGTATGCGCTAAGGGAGAACACCCCCCCCCCCCCCAATCAGTGATAACTTATTGGTGAAATACGGGTGGAATATACCGCTTAATGAACACTGAATCGCACCCTTCCCAAAGAAGTACCGGCATCATGCTTTCTGATGCGTGTTTATGAAGTTTTCATGCCTAGCTTAACAGCATCTCGTTTATAGACACAATGCTTATGCTCAGCATAACGAACAGACGAGCATCTCTTTACACAATTGCATGGAAAGGATGCCACCAAGCATGTGGTCTGTTATGCAATACTAATTTGTAGTATAGGTATTTTGCATCGTTATCATTAGTATAGGTATTATACTATAGGTATTAGGTATTACACATTAATATTCCCAAGTTAGGTATATCTCACATAACCTCAAAGATACATCATCAGCATGATATAGGCTCAAAATTGGACTTCAAGGGCATCAGAAGTATTTAAACAGCACTAGTATCATGGTGAATTTCGACATCCTGCTGTATGGACATCTCACACCTGACGAAAATCCACTATTTTAACACTGCCCGATCATTTATACCCCCCCCCCAATGAGATCGACGCTCAACTATTGAGCCTATGCCCTTCCAAAACGTTCGATTGCCCCCCCCAAACAAAAAACCTACAACTCATCGTTTTTTTAACCGACGGCGTCCCTCTCCGGCTCACCGGCATCAATTGGCTCACCCACTCAATTTAACAAAGGGACACTCATTCCCCCCCAAAAAGGACGCCACACCGAGCACAGATGTGCGTCGTGCAACACGACAGCCGACAGAGGATGTCAACACTACAGCCCACGGGAGACAACATGTCCACGCCCAGGGCACCCACACAACGTGCGCCCCCGCCCGCACTCATCACGTCGAGACACCTCCGGTGCATCTATCGAGATCGAAAAGCTGAAAGTATAATCCGAACTCATGTAACAATTGCGTACTGTTATTCTGAAATAGTCCTGGCATTGGTGGTTAAAGGATAGGGTCTTGGCATTTTTTTGTAGAGTGGAGGGGGAGATGGGTGATGTCAAAAAAGCTAACTGGTGTAGATTGCATATACGTGCACATGCATAATATCCATTAATGAGCGATTGTCAATGACCTTTGTTGATTGTTTCATGATGCTGATGATGACGGCAATGTTTCTGCTAACTTTACCAATCAGGGCAGTTTTGCTTCCAGAAGCCATAAGTAGTTTTAAAAACCCAAATCTCACTCATAGACATAAAGACATAAAAGATCAGTGCAACTATGAGCCACAAGGGCCCTTCTTGGTTGCACTTTGGACACTGAACCAGTTGCCCACCAAATCTGTCGATCAACCCTCCCTGGAATACAGAAAAACAAGCTCCCTATTCTTATAATGATTGTCTATGCCGTTTTTAAAGATGTTCAGTGTGTTGCTACTGACAATAGTTCCTGGCAGCTGCTTCCAGTGTTCTACTACCCTGTTGGTGAAGAAAGACTGTCTTAACCTTGTCCTGCTGTGATTAACTTTAATTTTGAATTGATGACCTCTAATTGCATCATTTCTGTTAAATTCAAACATTTCCCTGAGATATCCCTGTTCCTGACCATGAACAAATTTAAAAACCTCGATGAGATCTCCTCTCAGCCTTCTATATCTAAGTGAAAACATATTCAATTTCATCAACTTTTCCTCATATGCCAGGTTGCCTATACCATTAACCATTTGTGTTGCCCTCTTTTGTACTCTCTCTAAAAGCCAACAATCTTTCTCATAACTAGGGGACCAAGCTTGGACACAGTATTCCAAATGTGGCCTGACATATGCACAGTAAAGCTTCCTGATGACCTCCTCACTTTTGTATGACACATTCCTCTGTATTGCCCCAAGCATTCTTAGTGCCTTCTTCCTGGCTTCTTTGGTCTGTTCTGATGCCCCCAATTTTGTGTTCAAAATAACACCTAAGTCCTTCTCCTGCTGAGTCACAGATAGTACTTGGCCACCCATTGAGTATGGCGCCTTCATATGCTGCCTACCTACATGCATGACATCGCACTTATCAAAATTAAACTTCATTTGCCATTTTTAGGACCACTTCACAAGCTCGTCTAAGTCTTTCTACAGCAGAACCTGCTCATTGTGGTTTTGCTCATTGAACCACATGAATTCTGCAGCAACTCATGTGGTTGCTGTTGTGGTGCATGCAGAACTCATGTGGTGCAACTCATGCAGTGCAGTTGTGCAGCTGTGCAGTTGTGCAGTTGTGCAGCTGCAGCTCATGCAGAACTCATGCAGCTTCTGCTGTGGTGCAGAAGCAACTCATGTGGTGCATGCAGAACTCATGCATGAGTTCTGCATGAGCTGCAGAACTCATGCAGAGTTGCATGAGTTCTGCAGCAAAACTGCTCATTGAAAGGTCCGCAAATTTCAAAACCTTACTGCTTAGGCCACATTCAATGCTATTCACAAATATAATGAACAATAGTGGTCCAAGTACCGACCCCTGGGGGACTCCACTAAGAAAATTTTGCCATGATGACTTTGTACCATTAAGCATCACTCTCTGCTGTCTATCTGAAAGCCACAACTCTATCCATTTTAGGATGCTACCTACAATACCATGGACCTGAAGCTGCATCATTAACCGTCTATGGGGTACCTTGTCAAAGGCCTTACTAAAGTCAAGCAATGCCCCGTAGCTCAGTGTTAGAGCCTGGCCGTACTGGTCTCCCCTGTCCGGCAACAAGGGTTCGAGCCGCTCATTTACCCGGCTGGGGGGTCAGTTGGCAGCTGGCCCGATAAGGCCGGGGACGAGCTACCGGGCGGCCGTGTCGGTGCATTGACGGCACGTTAAACTTTCGGTCAAAATTCTTCCGTTCAACTGGAATTCGTGGATCGGGTGGTGGGGCCAGGGTTCACCAACAAGCTCTGCTTAGCAATAGAACCCTGGTTCACAAACCCCCCAGCAAAAACCCCGACTAAATTTATTTAAAAAAAAAAAAAAAAAAAATATGCTACATCAACCTGATTTCCCTGATCAAATTGTTCTGTAGCAAAATTCAAAAAGTCCAAGAGATTTGTGAGACACGATCTCCCTTTTCTAAACCCATGTTGAGTATCTTGAATCAATCTGTTTCCTTCCAGAAAACTAACTATTCTATCCTTGATAATTGATTCGAGTGCCTTGCAGACTAGGGATGTGAGGCTTACTGGCCTATAGTTTTCAACTTTCCCCCTTTCTCCTTTCTTGAAAACAGGAACTACATTTGCCCTTTTCCAATCTGTTGGAATTTCATTTTGTGAAACTGATCTACAAAATATTATACTAAGTGGAATTGCCAGTTCCTTTTCAGCTTCCCGCAATACCCTAGCATAAATTCCATCAGGTCCTGTTGCCTTGTTTGGCTTTATTTTTCTGATATAATTGAAAACAACATCACTATCAATGAAATCAACATCGTGTATCTGATCACCTGTCACTGAACTGTGGTTCACGGTTGGCAGATTAGTCACATCTTCCACTGTAAACACTGATTTAAACTGTTTGCTCAGCTCCTCAACCATCTCACCATCCTCACTCAATATAGTCCCATTTACTTCCAGTGGACCAATTGTGCTTCAATCATAGCCTGTAATAAACAAAAACAAATGGCACTTAATGATGGCAAAAAGAAAAAGTGATGTAACAATTTTCATTAAGTGTGGGTATCGGAGTGGGAAACTTATTTTCCGGGTTGGGAGTCGGAGTGCATACCGATTTCTTCCGGAGCACATTTTCATGGACATTATTTTTATACATGGAATCTGCTTACCAGCAACCGACCGGAAAAACCTAAATCAGTACCTACATAATATGCATAAGTAATATCATTCTCATTTTTGTCAAATCAAATGCCAAAACATACGAACAAAGAAGTGAACAATGGATGGCACCGCCCGGCAGAGACCCGTAATAATCAGCACTGTTTCGTTTCTCATAACTCACAGGAGAAATGGGTTTTCCTTTCACTGTTGGTCTCAGTACAAGGCTAGCCATATGAAAAACAAACAAAAATACTCCACACTTCACCCTCAGCTCAGAGCGCATACCTACCTACGCAGCCAATTTCCCACGTAATACGAACGCAACTCCGCTACCACACACGCCACAGTTGGATGTGATCAAAGCAAAGGACCAGTCAAGGTCTTATGTTTACTGTTAACTTGTGTGGACACTGTTAACCACGTGTTCAAAGTTGCTAATGGTTATGACGTCATATATAAAATACCTTGCATGATTGGTTGACAGACAAATTTCAGAACAGAAAACGCTAACGCAGCCAATTCTGATCGGTGGCCTCCGGGACTCCGGAGACGTCTCTTAAAACTGTCAAAGTTTCCCACTATAGGGTGGCAGAAACACAGGTATTCCGAGACGGGGCTCCAGAGCCGGAGAACAGTGTTCTAAGTGCGCATGCGCATCATCTTGCAAGTTGCTGTTGGCGCGTTGTTGTCGGCAATTCCGGTGGTTGAGATTGATGGAGTGTGTGAAGCTGTGGTCCGGCTGCTGACTGCTACAAAAAGTGATTAGTTTGAGTGGTGACCGTAAGTGGAATAACCAGCGTTTTTTTTGGGTGTCGTTCTGTGTTTGTTTTTATTGATATCTTTGTTCCCACATTTGTGTCGGAGTACATGTGAAGCCCATCCTATCCAGTATGAACCCGGAGTGCAAAAATGTTTTCAGAGATAAATCTCTTAAGAAGTGCCTTAATTCCCACCCTGGTGGGTATCCACTCAAATATCATAATTCCAGGGCACTGGTACAGGAGCGCGCTGGTCCAAACGAAACACATGGACACACAAGCTACCTTCGCCCCAGCTGTGAACTGGTTAGGTACTCAATTTTTACTTTACTTTTTTCCTTCATAATCTCGAGAAAATTATTATACTAGCTAGATCAACCAACTAATATACTGTTCAATATATTTAGAAGACAAACAAGGAGTAGTTATATTGGATAGTTTACTTGCTAACACCGACATTGCCAGAGCCGCAGCACAACTCATAGCCGCATCGTCGGAATTTGCAACCGAACAAATGTTCTCTTGGTGTGAGCGCAGAAAATCAGAAGTCGAACAATCCACATCGGCGTCAAGCGTTTCTTGTGTTTGGCCTTGTTACAACTAATATTATATGTGCGGGATTCTGGTAGGGTTATGTCAACCCTTGTCCATGCAAAATATTGAAAGCGATTGTCGAACAGTTTTATTAAATTCAACGAGATCAGATCCAGTGTCATGTTTGGACAGAGTTTGGACGAAATTGCATGGCTTTGCATATTTCGAGGCAGATTCACGGGCTCCTTTGCCTTAGATGGAAACAGACAAATAGTTCGGAACAGAGGATTTTAGTGCTCCAACGTGTGACGGCCCGACGAGGTCGGGTCGGGTCGAGTCTTTGACATGGCTTTTTCTCATATACACGAGCGTAGGTTCGCTTAGGCTTCACTTTCGCTGCCATGAAAATTAAACACTAGAAATTGCCTGAGTAATGCAGGATTTGGCCAACTTCACGGAAATATGAGAGAACCACGACTTATATTGAGACACAAACAATACTTTTTGTTCAAAGACCTGCACAAAAAGTACATCATGGAAAATATACGCGCCCGGCGAACGAGAAGATTTGGCGAATAACGAATATCATGAATAACATCCCTGGCGAATAACGTATGTTAATTGTAATACTTGGAATTGCATTTGGGCGCAAATACTGCAATATTTTTCCACTGATTACTTGTTATTGAAGAAAACATGTGCCAGGTTCTGAAAACATCAGTTTCCTACGTCGTAACTTTCAGTTTGGTAACCACTAGGGGTAGAATTTAAGCAGCCATCGACGAGGAACGGAGACGGAACATTCCAACTTTCCAATTGCAAACTTCCCAAAGTTTAAACCATAGCGGTGCATGGTAACCTCGGCTCACGGCGAGTTCAGCTGTCACCACCATGGTTCGGCTGTCACCACCATGGTTCGGCTATCACCACCATGGTTCAGCTGTCACCACCATGGTTCGGTTATCACCACCATGGTTCAGCTGTCACCACCATGGTTCAGCTGTCACCACCATGGTTCGGCTGTCACCACCATGGTTCGGCTGTCACCACCATGGTTCGGCTATCACCACCATGGTTCAGCTGTCACCACCATGGTTCGGCTATCACCACCATGGTTCAGCTGTCACCACCATGGTTCAGCTGTCACCACCATGGTTCAGCTGTCACCACCATGGTTCAGCTGTCACCACCATGGTTCGGCTGTCACCACCATGGTTCGGCTGTCACCACCATGGTTCAGCTGTCACCACCATGGTTCGGCTGTCACCACCATGGTTCAGCTGTCACCACCATGGTTCAGCTGTCACCACCATGGTTCAGCTGTCACCACCATGGTTCGGCTGTCACCACCATGGTTCAGCTGTCACCAAACTCGTCCATCAGAGGCCACTCCTTGAAGGTAGCGAAGTCTGCTGCATTTACGAGAGTGAGACGAAACCGCCTGTGCTCGTACCGTCAGGGACTGGAACCCGCTTCCAGAACAAGTAGACTGCAGCAAAACACTGAACCGGTTCAAGACCAGAATCGATACATTCTGGTCAGAACAGCTGTTTGATTCCCCATCCTGAGGCGTGTAAGTGTATTGTGCGTCCTATATGAATCCCAAAATATATGTATGTGTGTGTATTACAACAGCGACAGTTTGGTTTTTCGAAGCTTGATGCCATTCTACAATTAATTAAACTGGACGATATCTTAATAAGTCCATAAATGAACCAATTAACATCTATTTAATGTGTAATTCTTCAATCTCCAAAATAGCATACCATCACCATGGAATGCAAATTTTGTTTCAAACAACAGCGTTCAAAATTCATTGGTATACATCGGAGTCTCCCTTGATTTTGGATTCGTGGGGAGACGCGTTTTCGGTCGACTTCTTCCATGCAACGCCACGGGCGTCATGTTTAATTTCACGAAGCTTGGGATACCCATCCCCGTTTTGGGATTGGTGGGGGAGACGCGTTTTCGGTCGACTTCTTCCATGCAACACCATAGGCGTAATGTTCAACTTCACGAAGCTTGGGATACTCATCCCCGTCCCACACCGTGGCGATGCACATGAGCACATAAAAATATCTGAAAATTTCACGCCATTATTGCAGTTTAGTTCGGATATGATAAGTTCACACGCTTTGCCTTCGAAGATCAAAACAAGATGTTGGGTTAGGTAAAGTTTTTTTTGGTGTTATTGTGCTTTAAAATGCTCACGACGTGAGTTCTACACATTTCACCTCGATAAAGCAAACACAGGAGTTAGAACTTGTTCGGTTAGGTTAAGTTAGGTTTATAAGCTCCAAAGACAAAATGTTTTTCTTCAAAAGCAGGTTAGGCTAGGCTAGGTTAGGTTCAGCTAGGCTTGCTATTTGGTAAATTTGAGAAAAATGTTTTTAAAATTTACAATTTTTTTTTTGGGGGTGGGGAGGACAGGGAATATTTTTTTCTTCAAATGGAGTGAAACAAATCCAAGAATTCATCACAAACCATACAGTACAAATTTGCCTTTTCGAAAATATGAGATTATATTTTTTTTTTAGTTATGAATATTTTTGGGGGAAAGAGGTTGGGATAGATTGGCTTAGGTCAGGCTAGTTTAGGATTCTTGAATTTGCAATGTTCTTCATTATTTAATACCAAATATCAATATGAGCCCACTTTTGGATATTATTTTACTCTCCAACTGAGAAGTAAGCATTTGCACCGGAAATCAGCAGTCACATCGTCTTAATCACGTTCAGAAACGTGTTATGAGACTATTTTGTTCTTGAAATTTCATATCCAAACTAACATGCAAATTTACCAATTTAATTCCACTAACTCAACATTCCCAAAAAGTCACCAACTTCTCCTTCAAAGCTGAGCTGAATCGGCCATCCATGGTTCCATGAAACTAAAGCGACTATGCATAGAACACCTACCAGCAACATCCATGAGGAAGCAAGTGAGCAGGTGTGGATGTCGTTTTTCCAACACATGGCAGAACTCCTGGAACGCTGCAAATCCTTTCTTGCTGAGCTGGTTCACCAACAATTCGGCTTTGGATCTCGTCAAATCTTCATTTGCGAGTGCCTTTTCTTCTTCAACGCCAATAATGCCCTTGCTCACTAACTCAGGTACCACTTCATCCACATTCAGGTCCTCACATATCACGTCTCGATGCTTCTCAAGAAGCATGCACACCCCACGCAAGCCCGCCATCTTCGCTACTGAATCAAAACAAAGCCACCTGCACCTACACCCGCTATCCGCCGGCAGGGCGGCGGCGGATCGGCCGACGTACGAGCCGCCTGAGGCGCCTGGTGTCCGCGATCGCTCACAACCCTTGGACGAGAGTGGACCAGAAGACGAGAAATTGCTGCTTGCCTGCCATCTAGTTGCGATTTATGTAACGAATAGTGATTTATAATGCCGCTTCAAAAAAATGATGTATGAGCTAACGAAATTGTCAACCAATATTTTACGCGCTACGTTATATGTGGTATTTATTTTCAACTGAAGATGCGGGTTTTATAAATATATTATATACTACCCAAGATGGGTTGCTATGATGTACAATTTTACTTGACACCCCGACGTTTATTTCTGAATACAAGTGCGCCGCAATTTATACATACCAAGGTGGCTTTGGAGGTTTTTTTTAAGCACATCATAGGCATTGATTTCAAAAGTACACGTAACTGCTTTTGAATAGGTACCTACTTACATGGGTGCCTAAATTGACATTGGAATCTTCCTGTGTAGATGCATGGCAAGGATATATTTGCATCATGGTATACAGAACTATATTGTTCACCCATTCAGGGGGAGAGATATCTCACGAACCCAAAGGGGATGTCATTATTTTCAGGATATTTTCAGGTTGGATATGGAACGTGTCAAATCAACATTAGCATGGTACCTACCTACCAAATCAAGGGGTCCAAACTCTGTGATCCATCTGGGATATCCAGCCATGCACCTATTGCATAGAGCCAAGGTGAAATTAATGTTTTTAGCAGTCTTAGATAGGGCTGTTGATGCAATTCATGGAATCAGTTGTCTGTGAATTGAATGGACTAGAGGACCAAAGATATCACTGGTCGGAGTACCATATTTTGGAATTCATGAGGACTGTAGAACATGCTTGGAAGCATGGCCTTATTGTATATTTTGTCATCCCAAATGGTTTGTCACTGATTATCCACTCCTTTCCCTAAAACATTGAAGGAATAATCTCAGCATGCTTGAAACTGATTGCTGCTTACAACTAAGTCACAATCTCACTGACAAGTATCAATGAAGTTCTTGGTTAGAAACATAAAACTGATTTTAACTGAGTTAGAATACAACAAGATGTTCTGTTAGTTTTTATTTCTGGCCAAAAAAAGTATTCAAGAATGAATATTGTAGGAATGCATTTCTGAGCATTACTAAGATGTGCATTAAGGTGACCATTCCTTTATGCAGCAAATTCTCAGCTGGCAATAAACTGTTGTGGCATTGCTTGTCGACACCCCGAGCTGTGAAGTATGGCATTTCAAATGAGATCTCATCTGTGTGGAGCAGGTGGCCAGTTGTGCAGTGATTTGTGTGGAGACAAGTGTATGGTGTGGGTGAGCTGATACTCCATTAACACCCACACACTGTCAAAAATCAGAAGAAATAAACAAAGTTGATAATGTTGCTGAGAGCTGTGTTGAGCATAGTCGAATTGAAGATGATTATAAAAGGTAACCAAATGATTATATTAAGTGAAATAGGATAAAAAATAAGTAATATGTTTTGGGCTTGACCCTTCTTCGGAGACCAAGGAGGGTATAGTCTCCGAAGGAGGGTCAAGCCCAAAATATATTAGATAACCAGTAGCAGTTGATGTGCCCCTAAGCCCAAGCAATCAATCAATCAATCAAAATATATTAGACTAATTTTGATCCTATTTCACTTAATATGAGCATTTGGTTACTTTTTTATAATCATCTTCAGAAATAAGCAAAATGTGCCACATTTGTCTGAGTTGATAGCTGCCAAATGTGTTTACTTCATGAAAAATCACTTGCTGCCAACTTCAGTTCAGTGTCCCATGCTGTTTGAAATAGAGGGATGTGAAGTGCAGCAGGTTGTGCTTTAATCGCATATCTGCATTTTGTATTAGTTTAATGTGAAAGGTGTGTTTATGTACAACAGGTGCTTGCCTTAAGCCTCTTGATTGTCTTACCTCATGTTTGTTTTGCATTTGGTGTACATATTTGAATTCCCTGGTGCAGATTTTTCCCTCCCTGCGTGTTTCAGTACATATTGTGTCTGCTGCTGGTGTAACTTGCCAAGCCATTTGCCATACTTTGCAGTTTGGTTGACATCAGAGCAGCTGTTGTTATCTATGGAGTTTTGAGTAGTTGATTTTGGAAGCATTTCAAATGTCTCAATTAGATGTACCTGATTGTAGGGCATTGGTTTTCTCATGAGGATACTGATACTGGATTCCTCAGTTATGACAATAACCTTGACAATGGGTGAGCATGGGCCTCAGACAAATATTTGTACAGCTTCTAAAATTTGTATTTTAGAAGCTGATGTTGGTAATGTTTCTGTGACCTAATCAATCAGGGCAGTATGCTGCAAGAGGCCATAGGTGATTTTAGATAACCAAGTCTCACTCATAGCCAGGGTGGGAATTAAGGCACTTCTTAAGAGATTTTATCTCTGAAAACATTTTTGCACTCCGGGTTCATACTGGATAGGATGGGCTTCACATGTACTCCGACACAAATGTGGGAACAAAGATATCAATAAAAACAAACACAGAACGACACGCAAAAAAAAACGCTGGTTATTCCACTTATGGTCACCACTCAAACTAATCACTTTTTGTAGCAGTCAGCAGCCGGACCACAGCTTCACACCCTCCATCAATCTCAACCACCGGAATTGCCGACAACAACGCGCCAACAGCAACTTGCAAGATGATGCGCATGCGCACTTAGAACACTGTTCTCCGGCTCTGGAGCCGTGTCTCGGAATACTTGCGTTCCTGCCACCCTATAGTGGGAAAATTTGACAGTTTTAAGAGACGTCCTCCGGAGTCCCGGAGGCCACCGATCAGAATTGGCTGCGTTAGCGTTTTCTGTTCTGAAATCTGTCCGTGAACCAATCAATGCAAGGTATTTTGTATATGACGTCATAACCATTAGCAACTTTGAACACATGGTTAACAGTGTCCACACAAGACCTTGACTGAGACACAAGACACAAAACAAGACACAAGACCTTGACCTTGTTACAAGTTAACAGTAAACACAAGACCTTGACTGATCCTTTGCTTTGATCACATCCAACTGTGGCGTGTGAGGTAGCGGAGTTGCGTTCGTATTACGTGGGAAATTGGCTGCGTAGGTAGGTATGCGCTCTGAGCTGAGGGTGAAGTGTGAAGTATTTTTGTTTGTTTTTCATATGGCTAGCCTTGTACTGAGACCAACAGTGAAAGGAAAACACATTTATCCTGTGAGTTATAAGAAACGAAACAGTGCTGATTATTACGGGTCTCTGCCAGGCGGTGCCATCTATTGTTCACTTCTTTGTTCGTATATTTTGGCATTTGATTTGACCCAAAATGAGAATGATATTACTTATGCATATTATGTAGGTACTGATTTAGGTTTTTCCGGTCGGTTACTGGTAAACAGATTCCATGCATAAAAACAATGTCCATGAAAATGTACTCCGGAAGAAATCAGTATGCACTCAGACTCCCAACCCGGAAAGTAAGTTTCCCACTCTGCTCATAGCCTGTAATAAAAGAAAGAGAGAACCTGACAATGATGTCAAAAAAGAAAAAGTGATGCTCATGCAGTTGTATTTAAGTGTCGATCTTCACTCAAATTTCAGACTTTCAGGACACTGCCAAGATACCACCATCCATGTCCACCTCAGGAGTATGCTTCCACTGCCATATGGTCTATTTTGCATGCACATTGCTGTCATGGGGGACGAGTGGTCTAGGGGTAAGATGCTGGTCTCACAATCGAAAGGTTGTGGGTTCGAGTCTCACCTGTCGCTACTCTTCGCCCGCGACCAATCGGCGTGAGAGATTGGCGACGCTACATGACTCAACGGTCGACGTGTCGTAAAACCAATAACCAACCAACCATTGCTGTCATGGTGACTGAGATGTACATTATCAAAGTCACCCTGATTGATGGCATGTACTATGAAAATGATCATGGCTGAGCTAACTGCTTATGTTGGTTTGTTTTGCAACATGAGTGATAGCACATTTGACACTAATAATAATAATAATCATAAACTAATGTAACCTAGCAAGGTTTTCTTCATCCTGATCAGAATAATAATGGTAATACTACCAATAATACTAATAATACACTAAGGGTTTATTGTGTTGTGTTCTAAGTGCTCTACATGTGCAATATTTTGCTGCTTTGTACTATTTTTCATGTCTCTGTAGCTATTCTAATAAGTATCCATTTCTGGTATCTCTCCATCCTACATATCCTATTTCTTCTATGTGATAAAATGCATATGCTTCACCATTCCTCAAGTGGGTATGTACCTGTGAAATAGCAAAAATAGTCATTATAGAATGAGGCCCCTCCCCATAATTTCAGAAATTAATGCCTGTCCATCGATGTAGATGTTTTAAGCCTGTTAGTGCAGTACCTGAACACTGTCTTTCAACTCGGAAAATATTTAGAACAGCCAGGGCCATGGCCATATTTTTATCAAGGTGAAGGGCACACATTTTAAAGGTTGTGCTAGTAGTCTGGGGCCTCTTCTAATGATATAGACCCCTTGACTACTCATTTTAATAATAAAGCATATGACTCTGTTGGCCCAGGGCCTTCTTCCCTGTCCAGGGTCCTCTCTGCCACCCTGGGCCTTTCTAACGATCCGGGGCTTACTATGTAAGCCCAGGGGCCCTTCATATCAGTTTGGCGTCCCTCTCTGTCCAGGGGCCGTTCATATTGGCTCTGGAGCCCCTCTGATGGTCCGCGTGGTTCCCTCCGATAGAGGTGCTCTGGGGATTGTCGGCTCGAGATCCCTCTGCGTTGGCTCGGGGCTCCTCTTTACTAGCCGGGTAGCCGTCAGCCAGTGAGGTCGTATTTTAGCATATTAACTCCCCCCCCACAATGAACCGCACATTTGTACATTCTTGGTGCAAAATTCGCTGATCACAACGAAGCTATTCGTATTCATGCACATTTTGCCGGCGTCGTCACCCTAAGTGCAAATTTATGCAAAGTAGACTAGCAACTCGCGCCTCTCAAAGACCCGGAACTCCCTCTGTCAGCCCAGAGTGCCTTCACATCGATTTGATGACTCTCTGTCGGTCCAGGGACTGTCATATCGGCTTGGGCTCCTCCATTGACTAAGGAACCCTTCATGAACGCTCGAGGCACTCGATGGCCTGGAGTCTTTTCCGATGGCCAGGTGCTTTCTCTGTCGGCTCCGGGGCCCTCCCCGTTGATCCGGTAGCCATCTTTCTTGGCCGGGATCCTCTCCGTCAGTCCGGGGCTGCCCCCCCCGCAGTCGGTCAGGGACCCTTCTTATCGGTTTTGTGTCCCTCCGTGCGCCCAGGCAACATAATATCGGCTCAGGGGTCCCCGCCGATGGCCCGCGGAGGTCCATCCGGTGGCTAGCGGCTCATTCTATGGGCTCAGGAACCCTCTCCATTGGCTCAGAGGCATCCTGTGCCGACCGGGGCTCTTCATCAGTGCGACGGGCCTTTTTTAGCATGGCAACCGGTATCCCCCAGCGGCCCGCACACTCATTGTATGGGAAAACTCCTGATCTCAACCAAATTGTTGGTTTTCATGCATGTTTTGTGGCGATCGTCCCCTTAGTGAAAAAAAGAATATGCTCTGCAGCCCAGTAGCCCTTCCAAAGACCGGAAGCCCCCTCCGTCAGCCCACAGGCCCTTTATGTCGGTTTGGGCCTCGCCGCTGGTCCTGGGCCCTTCATGTCGGCCCGAGGCTCGAGGATCTTTCCAATGGCCCTGGGTCATCCCTGGTGGCTAGGGACTTTCCCTGGCAGCCCGAACCCGGTCATTCCAACAACCCGGTGCCCTCTTCGGCTTGAGGCTGCCCTGTCGGCCCGGAGGCCCTTCATATTGAAGAAAGTAAGGCACGGTCACTTTAACTCACACGGACGATCCGTCACAAAATGTTTGTCACCTTTTTCAGCTGGCAAGTATCCATTGCCCAGCAGAAGGCAGCAACTGAAGGACAAGCTAGATAGAGCAAAAACGCAGTGGCAGCGTAACTTGTGGAGCTCCGCCCTCTTGGCCTCCAGTTGCACGAGTAAGAGTGGGCTCAGCCCCACCCCCTTGCTTGGAAAGGGTGGGTGTCTCGTCACTTTGTCCAATGTTATGCAATTTGCTGCACACCCGTCAAAGTACAATTGACAACTGGATAATTATAGAAACCCTGTGGTTTTGATGCAGGGTTACAAATGTTTTTCATGTCATGTATGGATGGATGGATGGACGCATGACAAATTCTACTTCCGGCAGCCACATAAGTTAGCGCTGCAGCCCGAGCAGCTGCAGTCGGTATAACGGTTACTACGGTTACTATGTTCTCCACCCATGATTCTTGACTCACCCATCCTCCACCCATGGTCACTGACCAAGGTGTTATTGGTCAGACTTCTTTTGGCAACATGTGTCTGGTTCACGGAAGTTATCTATTCATTGTAATTTCCGGAAATGATGAGGTCATTCGTCAGAGTCCTTTTTATACCATGTCTCTGCTTCACTGAAATTATATATTGTAATTTCCGGAAACGACGAGGCGAGCGCAGGGTGGGGGGGGGGGGGGCTGGCAAAGGCTGTCAATTTTCTGTTTATTTACATACAATTTTTGTGCTTTGTTATCCTGGATGTGAAAAGGACGTTTTTGGCTCATCGAATGTGAAGTGGATATTTTTCTTCAAAGATGCTACATCAGAATATCACTTTGCATCTTCCAGTTTCAGCACTTTAGCACAGCTCAGTTCATTGTCAAACAACACCATGAAGCCTTCAAATGAGAAAAACGAGAGGATAATTATATGGAGATGATAATGTTCTGAACGTGAGAAATTCACGAAGTCTATTTTTCCAACTCTTATGTCTATCAATCATGCATGATTATGAATAGGAGTGGGTGATTTAGCTCTTGTGAGTTTCCGTAGATGCATCTCACGGTAACCGTTCCTCTTCAGAATATTACGAGACGAGTATCAGCACTCAACCATCAGTGAGAGGTTGTCTCTACTATCCCATGTTACCGCCCACTCTTGCTATTTCCGTGTTCGACGAGGTCATTTCCCATGCACGACAGGTTAGCCAGCTGAAACATTCCGACAACTTCTGCTGGATCCAGCCTTTTGCGCTACGGAATGGCGTCAAAGCTCAGAGGACTGTACAGTAATCTCCTTACGAAGCATCCCATCGTTGTTCAGTCTGTCCAAGCAGGTCAGTGAAATGTGTTCGGCACTGAGTTCTTGAAGCTGCACTCCATGCGGGCTCCTGTGTGCGTGTGTGTTATCTATCGCCCGAAGTGTGTGAAATGTCAGCGAAGGTCCAGAGGAACGTTTTCAGCTTCCCGCCGTATCCAGCTGGCATGCGTCGTCCGAGGTGTCGATCACGTGGTAGAAGTGGCGACAACGAACCTCTGAGGGGCCTCGAAAACGACTGGGACTACTAACATCTTCTTGAAGTTGGCTAACGTCTCTGTGAGGGCACTGCATTTGTAAAAGTGTGTATTACTACCGCAGTCGGGTTTCCTTCGTTGGTTGCTGAAGGTCGTTGGCATGAGCGCAAGGTTTCGCTCTGTCATGTGCACAACTGCTGGTGGTGCTTCAAGATTGGTCAACAGCCGATATGCAGGATGGGTTCGGGACTCACCGAGTGTTGAGCAGTTGTTGACTACGATCAGCGGAAATTCCCACCATTTGAGCGAACGCATAGCGGCAGAAGCTGGCGAAGATAATTTGTGGATCGGGTGCTTCGCAGCCACGTTGTTTTCACCCCCGAATGCATCAAATCATATGCTATCTTCTGACCAACTGGTGCAATATGTTAAATGTGCTCCCCGACGAGTTCGCAGTTGTGTTTGCGAGTTGTTACACGATGGTCATGATGGCAGGAACTAGTCTCAGGAGCTTAGGCTGGGACCCAGATTCTTCAAAATATCGACAACAAAATGGATTTCAACCATTTGAAAATGAAGCTCTCTGGTGGCTTGTATTAAGAAAATGAAGGCCGAATGAAGGAATGAAGCTAAGATGGAAGTGAAATTAATATCACAAACTTGGAAGAAAGTCTTTACATTCCAAACCACGCTTGCAACAACAATCGTACGTGCACGAGGAACATACATTGCACCGCAATTTCCACCGAGCAACTAGTCAGATGCGTCGAATGCGCACCAATTGAATCAATTCGACTGTCCTGCATTTGGCCCACAAGACACGCTAAAGCGGCCCCCTGCATTCCTATTAGCAAACGTCATCCGATTTGTGATGATATTCTGACTCGCGTATCCGCGCGTCAACATACAGGCTTCCCCATGACCAGTGGTATGTATGTAGTCATGTGTGCCTTAGACTAACACAAGGTTCACGATTTCGTCCATAGATGGCGTACGGTGATCATTTCCTTCTACTCTCGAACCGCTCCAACGCCAGATCTGCTCGTTCGTCACGCTACACGTAACGTAATGCTGACGTTTGGACTCCGTCGAAGTTTGAAGATAGTGCCGCGGAGAACGCGACCTGAGAAACCGCTTCATGATGGCGGCATTTTGAGTCTGGGCGAAACTTTTGCCATTTGCGACGAAAGAGGGTGCGGTTTCCAACGTGCAACTGCCTCAGTGGCCCCGGGACCGGATACTACCACGAACTATGATCAATGTGCCCACTGTGGAAAACATGACTCTTCACTATCGCGAAGTTAGGCCGTTACATACTTCGGCACGACGTGGCATTTTTGTGAGCTAGCTGTCACCACCACTCAGGCAGTGTTCGTTTTCATCGAATGGATATTTCCGCGGGAGTTTAATTGGGATGTTTTATGATAATGAGTAATGGGGTGCACACGGGAACGAAGCTGTTTTCCAAACTAACTAGCGCCGTCCTTGCCAGATGAGCGATGGTGTTGCATTTAATCTGCCGATTGGAAGCTCAGAATAAGTTAACACCATTGGTACCTGGTATGGCACGATGTGCAGGAATATAGAATACAAGTGACGTGAAGGTGGGCAACCTCGACCTCCAACAGTAGCATGCCCCTGTTTTAGATACCGAAGATCACCACCCTCGCTGGCGAGGTTCTATGTCTGGTAACTTCTGTTCAGTGCAGTGCTGCCCACCGTCTGATATAGGTTTTGGTATTTAATATAATGTCAGCGTTCTCCTCCATTGCTCATGTCAAACGATGATGCTGGTGTTGCCCGAAGGCTAAACATGTAGATCGACAGAGTATGTGAGTTATGTAAGCAGAGAAATTAAATATATCAGGTATCCGTAATGTTTATAAGTATGCAGCTGGTACCTTTCATAGTTGTCTTGATATATTACGTTGTGTCTTATATATGTATATATATATATATATATATATATATATATATATATATATATATATATATATATATATATATATATATATATATTGCTTCACAAATACACCAAGACTACCTATCATTCGGCGCTTCTAAAAAATTAACAACGTTGGTGAAACCCAGACAAAAAAGCGTGTAGCTGTTCCCCACGCTTCCCACTGATCCTAGTTTATCTGAAGGGAAGGGTAAGTCAGATAACGGACCAATATCTTTCCGAATTGAAATGGAATGGGACGACGTGGCAGTCTGATATATTCGGTAAAGTTAGTTTACTATGAAAACGGGTAATTCCAAAATAACGCGCTATCCATTCCCACGTGAATGATAATTGCAGCTCAGTGCATTGGGCCAAATCGTGTTGTTTCAATTTCAAAGCTTCCTTCCCGACCCCTCCTCATTCCCCTCTTCGCTCAACAAATTTTCTGCGGGGCGTGTGACTGCATCCCCCCCCCCCCCAACACCCCACCCCCACCCCCACCCCCGACGCTTTTTAACGTTCTTACGCCAATGATACGGATGAAAATTGTGTCATTGGTGATTGGTGACCATGTGGAATGTGCTGCAGTCTATCGAATAATGTTTCAACATTCTTCCTTTAAAAAAGGCCTCGAAACGCATTAATGTGTATGTCGGTATGTCAGTATTGCGTACGCTAGTTTAGAGCATAGTGTTAGCGTTCCCCACTCTACCCCCAGGAGCATATCCAGACTATTCTCAAGAGAGGGAGATAGGACCCGATTCGGCCTCCGGGCATGTGGCCATCGGTTGCCACGTTTTTCAAAGAAATTAACTTTTTCTGTTGCCATGGTGCCCTGCGTGGATTCTTCGTGCCTTGGTTACGTTCCGCTATCTTTAGTACAGCTACACTGCCCTGATACAAGAATAGTAACTGATCGAAATGTTTGTTGGCTGGATTTTATTGCCTGAGATTTTCTCTCTGATATGCATTGCCGTGAACTTTTAAACATTCGATGGAGAAGCGGAACACCCGACTTAACATGTACAGATGTGTCTTGTGTTGTGTTTCATTGCGGGCACGTTGTCTCCTCCGGTCGGCCGATCAGCGGCTGCTGGGCGCTAAATGACCTCGTAGTCGGCGCGCCCTTAAGCCCAAATAATCGATCAAATCGATCAGCGGGTGCAAGTTGGACGTGACCGGCGGGCAGATGTCGCGTGTGGCGCGACTGCCGACTGCGCTGAACAGCCCGGGCGGCTGGACGCCGCACGCCGCACGCCGCCCGTCCCCCGGAAACGCCGTGCCACAGCAGCACAGATGAATAAGCAGATGCGTATGTCACACCGGTGGCGTGTCGTCGGCGGGAGGCGGTCCTCAGCCCACGCCCACTCACCGGTCCGGCGCAAGTGCAACAGCGGCCGGTCCGCTCACGGCAAGCAAGGCGTCGGCAGTGCATTGCGGCTCACTGGATGCCACTTGATCGCCGTTGCCGCCTTTGCCGCCGATGCCGCTGATGCCGCTGATGCCGCTAATGCTGCCGATGCTGCTGATGTCGTCGATGCCACCGATGCCGTTCGTCTCTCCCTGTTCGCCTGCGGGAAACAGTCGGACCTCGAATCCAAAGGAGCGCCTTTCGGTGCCACCTGGAAGCTGTTGTCCATGCAGTGTTGTGCGGCGATGGTGTTGGTTAGTTATTTGGGCTTTAGGGCGCATCGACCATGTTGATCACATAGCGCCCATTCTGCGATGGTGCAAGCACATGAGATGAGGCTGTCTGCCGCGCCACGGCATTTCGTCGAAGTGGGCAGCATGAGGTGCGGCCAGTCCGCCTCCCAGTTGTGAACTTTTCCGCCTCGGACTGCAGACAGCTGTTCGGTTGGAAGAAAGTGCTGATAGCGGAACCCGCTGCTACTATCCGGATACTGATGTGAGACTGTTCGGCTGTAAGAAAGTGCTGATAGCCGAGCCCGCTATCACTATCCGGATACCGATGTGAGACTCTTCTGGAAGAAAGTGCTGATAGCCGAGCCGTCTCTCACTATCCGGATACTCATGTGAAACTGGCTGATAGTGGAACCAGCTCTCACTATCCGGATACCGATGTGAGACTCTTCGGCTGGAAGAAAGTGCTGATAGCCGAGCAGTCTCTCACTATCCGGATACCGATGTGAGTCTGTTCGGCTGGGAAGAAAGTGCTGATAGCCGAGCCCGCTATCACTATCCGGATACCGATGTGAGACTGTTCGGCTGGAAGAAAGCGCTGATAGCCGAGCCCGCTACACTATCTGGTTACCGAGTGAGACTGTTCGGCTGGAAGAAAGTGCTGATAGCCGAGCCCGCTACACTATCTGGTTACCGAGTGAGACTGTTCGGCTGGAAGAAAGTGCTGATAGCGGAGCCCGCTCTCACTGTCCGGACGACGATGTGAGACTGTTCAGCTGGAAGGTGTTGATAGGGGAGCCAGCTCTACTGTCCGGACGACGATGGAGACTGTTCAGCGGAAGGTGTGATAGGGAGCCAGCTCCGTCCGGACGACGATGTGAGCTGTTCAGCGGAAGGTGTTGATAGGGGAGCCAGCTCTCACGTCCGGACGACGATGTGAGACTCGGAAGGGTTGAAGGGGCCAGCACGTCGGACGACAGACGTTCAGCGGAGGTGTATAGGGAGCCCGCTCTCACTGTCCGGACGACGATGTGAGACTGTTCAGCTGGAAGGTGTTGATAGGGGAGCCAGCTCTCACTGTCCGGACGACGATGTGAGACTGTTCAGCTGGAAGGTGTTGATAGGGGAGCCAGCTTTCACCATCCTGATACCGATGAGCGGCAAATCTCCAGGATGTCTCTTCATGTTCGTCACTTCCCGGCGCATAATAAAATTGGATAGCTGGCAGTAATGTTGGGACGTGGGCGTCGATGCTTGCTGTGGGAGAAGAGAGACATGGCTTCACTTGCGCTTGACGTCAGTTCTCAAGAGCCGATGCCGGTGATGTCGAGCAATGAGTTTGGTAGTCGAGTCATTTAATCAAAAAGTCAATGTTCCCTGGTCAGTAGAATGAGAACACAAATGCACAGATTTACCAATACATAAGGAAGACAGTGGCTGACTTCTTAACCTGCTGACTTCTTAGCCTGTTGAGTGTTGACCCTGGGACCTTAGTATCCAGAGCCCAACACCTTAACCACTCGGCCACCCCCGCCCCTCTGAGCGGTAGGAATGATATGGCACAGTGGCATGGTGCACCGACGATACCAATATGTTCATTGCACCTTATCATTTCTACTGAGCATCAGAAGTGGCACGGTACAGTGATATGGTGCACCAATGAGGTCAGTATCTTCGGTGCACCATATTTCTTGTACTGAGTATAGGATCGCCATCACCAGCGCCATCGCCAGTAGATCACATCACCACCAGCGCCTTCGCCAGTGGATCACATCACCACTAGCATCGTCCTTTGTTTCAACCTGTGTCCGCTGGAGTCGCTGCTTGTGCCTTAACCATGTTACCTTCACTGCTATTTCAGTCGTCGCAAGCGTTACAGTATTTCTCTGGAACATGATTACTGATACGCACATCTGATTTCTAGGTGTACGCCATTCGCGCCCGGCAATGGACGCTAATATCGTCTCAGCTCGCAATTGCCGCTCATTCAGCGGTCTTTTTGTCGCTGATTTCTGAACGACTGCACATTTTTCACGAATCCTGGTGGGATCTTGTTCTGAACCTCTTCAACATGTGGCTGGCTGCAGAATGGAAGCAATCAATTGTGTCCATATGCAGGATCTGGACGGCGCGACAGAACAATAGTGAAGTTAGTGAACTTTTATCTGTTAGGAAGCGTGTTCGAGTTGCACAATGTATTCTCAAGATAGTGTGATATAGCACCCTCGCCTTTCCGCTGAAATAGTTTTAATCGGTGATGAAATCAGAATGGAATGCCCTTTAAGTGCTCCAAATTCAGCCGTCTACCATAAAACTTATGTGGTGAAATAGCAGACAAGGTGTAGCAGGGAACAATGTCGATAATTATTCCACAAACGGAAAGAGGGGCATCAGTGGTTTACCGAATAGCAATAACTTATTCGTATTCTTTAGGCCTAATTTCATTACATTTGTGACTCCTTCCCCTTGGAATGCAGCATATAAATTGCGACACATGTTTTCCTTCTTCCAATGTTAATTTCTTGAACAACGATACCCAGTTGTATATTGTAGCTTCATTCACCTCTTGTGCCCGGTGACAATATCCTGTGCCGCAATGCCATTTGGCTATTCTGACATTTTGTAAAATATTTTCCCTTAGCGGGAGATAAGTCAAGTGCATGTTGTTTAGCCTCACTGCGCAGTCGTCTTAAGTGACAATGTTAGTGGCGGGTGAAAGCTTCCGTCGTACGAAGCCATTACGAAACACTTGAAAGTTTGGATAAAAAATCACCGTATTTCCTAGTATACCTGTTATTTTTCTCGTGCATTTTAAAACCAATTTAGGGAAGTCCTGTTCCATTTGAATAATCGTCCAAGTAAGAGCGTTCGTTCCCGTGAAGCACTTCCTCGGAGATGATTACAGGCTATTTCGGCTGCCGTCATATGTATTTTAAGCACACATTTCGCCAAGTATTTGTGACGCGGTGCTGTGTTTGGCAGGTGCACTGATGGGCGTAGGAGACATTCTCGCCCAGGTGGCCGTGGAGCGGCGGTCTCTGGCCGAGCTCGATCCAGCTCGAGTGGGCCGCTTCTTCGGCATAGGATTGTGCCTAATGGTGAGTGCGACTTTTGTGTTCAATGTCTAGGCCAGCACGCTGTGTTGTGACGGTGACCGTGCCTGCACAGTCCATCTGTGTCACTGGTCATGGTAATTATTTTGCGTGTAGGGACATTTCGAGTGCCATACAGTACACTACGGGCCAGATTCGTCTTGGAACCACCGATAGTTGAACGGAGCTGCGTGATGGTAGACGATTGTGTTTTCCGTGGCTGTTTTCAGCTTTGAAACCAATTCCGGCCGATTCTTCGGCGTGCATCTCACCAGCAGAGTTGTGGAGGTGGAGGGGAATAACTGTAAATCCTCTCCAAATATCATTGCATGGACATAATCAACTACAATAATGCGCGATGCCTTTCCTTGTATGCTGCTACGGGCTACCGAGTTGTCAATAGTCGGCAGTTTGACTTACGTGACCAAACAAGCACACCACCTGGATCTGACAAATTCAGGTTGCGCTTAAGGCAACCAGCTGAAAAGCGTCGTCTGGAAAGAATCACATCTTGAACAGAATCCCCTGAAGTTGTCGGAAAACTTTGAAATATGTTCTAATTTTGCAGGCGTAGTAATAAGGAGCAAAGCTATTCAAAATACAATATAGCTATGCTTATCCCACTATCGCCCTCAGTACTGTATAGCAGGCAGTGGAGCAACCGCATCAGATACACTCGCGATCGTGCTGGAAAACAAGAGCTTTATATTCATTCGACGCAAGACGCCCTGTCAAGTAAAATGCCAGCTGCATTGTCACGTAACTGGCAAAGTCCAAATTTCCTGGGCGCCATAGTGCTGCATAAAGAGTGGATTATATTATTCATGAAGGATGGAGAGTGGGAGTAGTGTGAAATGAGATGGGGAGTGGTGTGGAAGGAGATGGGGAGTGGTGTGGAATGAGGGGGGTTTGGTAGTGATACGGGTGGTAAGCAACTTAAAATAGTTGTGGTATAATGCTTTTGTTTCTTCTTCGAAGTGCATTTCGTTTAAAATCGATAAATCAAGCCACCTTCGACAAATTCACGGACAATTATAAGCGTCTGATCCCTAGGTTGGACCCGTTCAGTTTCTTCACTGTGGCGTGATATTCTTGAGGAAATTTTACTTGTGATGGGATACAAAAGCAAGCATAGTTAGTTATTTGGGCTTTACGGAGCTTCGACCAGACTTGATCATTGCAAAATGACAAATATAGTCGACACACCCTAAAGCACACAGACTTGATCATTCGCACCCAAAAGCAAGCATTGAAAGCATATCATTTATGTGTATTTCTACGGGTATAGACCTGACCAAGGGGGTGGAGCAGAGTGTCACACTCATTTTCTTGCTTCTCAATTTGCTGGTGACGGTGACATTTCGTCGTCGCTGGATCGTGTAGCAGTGGACGAATACAGAGAGCCCGATGGACAATACACATGGAGGTGGCCCCAGTGGCGTCATCGGCATGAGGAGTAGCACGGAGCGAGCAGCGTGAGAGCTGTACGCCTGAATCATTGAACGCCTGCCCGCGTACATAACACTGGCCGATTATGGCACAATTGTCGCCGTCTTTCAGCCAGATAGTGTTCCAGGATTGCCCACCCGGGCTGGCCAGGTATATGATGTGTGTTTGAGGGGTGCGTAGGTCTATAGTTTTGTTCAGCATTGCCCTATGAGCATTTTATTCGGATGCCTAAATTATTGCACTGTTTATATGGTATGAAGTGAGGTGACAGTAGGAATCCTATATATTTTCCGGTAACACATCCCAGAAGCGAACATAATGGGATAAAAATGGCATTTATCCCCTCTCAGTTTTCTGGGAGGCCGTTTGAACGAAGAAATCGCCCTTCGAGCGAATCTTGGAGGTTTTTTTCCAGACAATTTCCCCCAAATTAACATTTTCACCGCCGCGCAGGTGACAGCTGGCTTCGATGAGAGCGGCGAGGCGCCCATATAGGCGGTACTCAGATCGGGCTGAAATTGTACATGTAGTCTTCTGAAGGCATGAGGCCACCTTTCCAGTAGTGTTGTCCCTAGCACTTTCCAAAACGTGCCGATTTCGGACCACCCTAACATGTACTGTCCGAAAACATAATAGTTATGGCGTCGGTAGATCAGTGATTACGCTGAGCGTCGGGCATGCCAGTGGTACGTGGTTCGATTCCCCACAGTTCCCGCCCTTCCTGTCAGGATGAGAGGCAGGCGACGCCATATGGACTCAGCTGCTGAGTGCGTCGTAAAGCCGCAACCAACTAACCATGAATAATCGTATGTTTTATTTTAACTTGTAGACGATGTCAAGAACATTTCAAAACCAGGTCGACCAGGTACTAGACATTGATAAAATTGTGATCAATCTGTTTCAATGCTACAGTTTTCATTCAGCATACCGGTTGTAGGAAAGCAAATGCAACAAAGGCATTATACGTTCGGGCTGTTCGTTCAAAATGTTGTGTTCACAACAGTATTCACGCTTCCAAAAGGAATGTAAGGCAAAGAGACATACCCTCACCTCGCAGTACGATGTGGCACATTCAGAGCCAAGTGCTCCAGCGTGTGTGTCCGCCGTTCCGCGGAGCAATATGCAAGCGGAATGTGCGATAGCAGGTGTCGCGTACCCAGTGGCCGTTGGTATTAGTCCGCGGTGATCTAGGGATGGCAATGTTTGGCTCGTGTTGCGAGCCAGCCACATCACGAACTTGTGTTGCTCACGCTCTAACCTGACTAAATGGCCGTGCGCTGAACCTGGCCGTACAACGGAGCATAATTATAACAGGGATGGGACGCTGCGTAAGGTGCCATTTTTTTGTCGCGCTGAAGCCTAGTCCTACGGGCGGCTGACAAGAACGTACGAACCAAGAGGCCAATTGCTCGATTCCTTTTAGAAGCTTTTGAACTAATGTGAAGAAAAAGTGAGTGTTCGGTCACGAGTGGCACCCAGGGTGGCAGTGGTTGTGACGTGTTCCAAAACGGTTCCGCGAATGTTGTAAATAGACTGAATCGGTTTTCGTTTTAACTGTTTCGAGGTAGTGCGAAAGAAGTTGCATTTGGACGCGTTTACTTTAATTTTCAATCATCCGCCCAGCGGGCGTCTGAGTCAACATCCGCCCGCAGCGCAAAGGCGTTAATGGCGTTAAAAATCTTCCGATATACCTTCTTTCTTCCAAATACGACTTCAGTGAAGAGTGTCAGGCCGCTAATGCAGTACATTTGTTCAAGTTTAAGAATTAGAAGGTGGTGATTTGCGCTTAATGTGCTGGAAAAAATTATATAGACTGTGACCAATTGGAAATCTTCAGAGATGGCTGACCAAGCAGCGGATAAAAAACGGCCAGATTTGTGGTGCTTGATCGGCGGGGAAGAAGGTCACGTTGAGGAAGAAAGCTATGCCGGTAAGGAGAAATATGTGCCCGAACTTGACTATATATTTGCATGCAAATGACCTTCTCGGGCGCTTTCCCATGTAGGAGAAGCGAAGAAACTAAAATGTCCTTTTTAAACATGGAAGAATGCTTGCCTCTCCTCGCTTCTCAGTGCACACTCCATTAGATGAGGAAATACTGGAAGGTGGACAGTAGCACAACCAGCTCTTCAGCGCATTCCTTTAAAATAAGCGACCACTAATGTCGTCTCTGCTGCTTGCATTGGCTGCGTTTACGCTACGCGATATGTTCAGCACTGTAGCATTCATATTTCCGTGTGCACATCTGCCGTGCATTGTAATACGCACATTAACGTCATCGCCAATAGTGCGCGATATCTATTCACCTCACATTTACCGGCGGCCAGCGCATCACTGCTCTGTGTCCTATCCCTCCCTGTAGGTTGGAGTCGGCCAGGGGCCCCTTTCTCGTTTAAAGGATCGTGCTATTGGACTGCGCCCGCCTCTAACCGACTTATCCCATCCCTGCAACTCTGTCGCTCTCCACCTTTCCATCACAGCTCTTTTCAGCCTTTCGTTGCAGCACCTCTTCAGGGTGTCTATCTTGTTTGCACCCCTTCCAGTGAGTAGTCACGCCGAAGGCACGACAGCCCTCCACAGAAGCACGCTGCTCGGCAGCGAAGCGACCCAAATAGGTTATAGATGTTTAAAACTAAACTGCATGTCCATTCAGGTTGGCATTTGTTCACTGTACCTTCCTGGTCTGAAGCCAAATTAACGTTCATCAGGTGGCCTGCGTGGGCTGTCGATATGTGGTGCATCCGGTTGGATGATCTGCTGTATCCATGGTGGTAGCATGCTGAGTGAATGCTGCCAATTTTAGGTACTGGTATCATAGTAGATGTGCCCCAGATTACAAATTTAGGTGTGCAGTCTGTTTTATGGTCATCTAAGCCACATGAGATCTATGTGTGTCTGGAAAGAACACGAGAAGCCACTCCAGTCGCTGAGCAGCATAGTTATTTTTCCGATGTGTCTGTCATCTGCGGAGAGAGAGGGGGGGAGGGAGAAGGAGAGGGAGAGAGGGGGGGGTGGGTGGGAGTCTGGCGTGCGACAACACTCAGACGACGCGAAACACCCACGCCGCCCACAGCGCGCCACGTCACGCTCCAACGCATTCGGTCCATCTGCTCCTCTGAATACTCGAAAAGCGACGCAGTTGTGAGGGAGATGGAGGGAAATCGCCCTCTTTCGAACTTTGACGCCTCTTAGCTCGATCCTGGCTGGAGCATTGCCTGAAGCGTCCCATCGATCTGATATGCATGCCGGTCTGTATGAACCTTCGCCCGGTTAGTATCGTTCTCGTGACACATCAGGAAATGGATGCCGGTGCCAGCCAGTTTTTTTACCGTCAACGAAAACAGCGCATTTTTGCCATGCAAGTTGCGAGCACCGGTCTCTGGATTCGTAAGCTCCTCGGCTACATTCTGATGCTTCTGTCGTGACTCTATTTGAATTAGATCCTCCGCATTTCCCGAATGAACCTGCTGATACCCGACCCTTCGGAAATTTCGATGGTTTAAAATGGGTTCTGCTACTCCATAAATAGCGCATGTGCAGCCTCTTCAGAAAAGCAATTAGTTGTCTTTTAAACACCCCATATAAGAACACCATGGAAGGTTCATAGATTGATTGATTTTCCTCACCAATTTCGATCAGTACACCTGTGCCATTTTAGTGCACCTTGAAGGACAACTAAAAGCTTCCATTGCACGTGACCAAAATATAACATTTTGGTGCAAAATCAGATAAATGTCGTTCAAAATAATGATCTCCAAAAATGTTTCGTCAAATAGTGGTCATTATGGAGTAATAAAGTCAATCAAGTGCCGTAATAGGCACATGCCGAGAGTGTGAAGTGTTTCTCTGCCGCTCCCTGTTGTTTATTTGGTTGAATAATATTCAATATTCATCATTTGGGCGGTTGAAGTGCGCTTCAGCCAAGTTTCATCATTAGCGCCCACGTTTCGTCTGTCTAAATAACGCCTCTCTTTCTATCTCTCGCTTCTCTTTCTAATAGTTTGAACATAGGGGACCCAAATTTTGGCATTGGCGTTATTATATATTTATGTCAAACATAGCAGCACGTGCAATGGAGTTTACGTTAATAGAACGTGTGATGTTTCACTCGAATGAGGATATATATATATTTGCTTGCAAGCATGGCTTCAGGCTACCGTCTCTAGCGGATGCTTCAGTTGATTGCGTCATCAGATCATCCGACGCTGTCGTGTTTCCTCGCTCTGTTCGCGCAAGACCGCCGGGATAACTACTTGCGCACATGGCTCCGCGGGCGGCCGACCGTGCTCCCAGATGGCGGCGACCTCGGGCCGTAACGAGCGCTGCTGATGGCGGCGCCAGGCCGTCCCCTGACACCACTCTCGGCCGTCCCCTGGCACCACTGTCGGCTGTCCCCTGACACCACTGTCGGCCACTTGGACGTCTGACGACATTTGTGCCGCCGCCACATGGTGTGCGTCCCAGCCTGATGACCTCCTCCCAATACCGCCACCACTGTTGCGGACGCCGTGTTCAACCGCTAGTAGTGGACTGTATATATGTGGGTGGCGCCCTGCAGCATTGGGTAGAATGGCCAAGAGGCCTACAGAGAATGGTATATAAGAGAGAGCCAGGGAGAAGTTAGCGGGAATAACATGTGAAAGGAAATTATTTGAATAACAATAGGAATAGGAACAAATAATTGCAATGTGAGAGGTCGGAAAGATGTGTGATGGGAGAATGTAAAGAAATAATCGAAGTAACATAAATAAAGGTGGACGTAATAATAGAGGTCGTAGGTTAGAGCTCCCCAATTCAAGGGAGACAAAGGAACTCTCCAATTCAAGAGAGCAGTGGTCTAATCAAGAACACTCCAATGGACAAGTTTCACGTGATGGGTATTTTGTTGCAAGAAAACGTATGTAATATTTCGTATACAAAACTGAAGTATTTCGCTCATCGGAGGTGCATTTTCTACTTAATTAAATGATTTCAGTTCAGTTATTAAATGATTTCAGATTAAATGATTTCAGTTCTTCGATTTAAAAACCTACTTGTAGTGATGACGTCAGATATGTCGAGCCTCGAAGCAGCCAGGCCGGAGACTCGCAGTGAAGTCTGGATCGGGTAGTTCTACGCCAAGTTTTTCAACCGAATCACGTCATGGAGGACAAAGTGAGTGCTTGTGGCACTAAACTGAGTTTCATCCTTTCGAGCGCTTGCTGGCCGGACTGATGAACAGCCGCGTTTTGCTGCCTCGCTCTTCAACTCCTTGAAACCTCTATCTGCTAAAACTATTGCACCGTTGCGCAGACAGTCCAGGTATTCTGAACTGCACACGATGTCCATGTCACTGACGCGTCCTGGTTTGCCATCCGATACAAGGTTGATCAGCCCGTCAGGGGTAGCACAAATGAGACATTTTACACTATTGCATTTTTTTTTACTCTGACCATGACGTGCTCTGCGCGACCGCGTGAGCCGGTTTTTCAATTTGGATCTCGAAGCAATCAATAATGCTTTCACAGGACGAAAAATTTGCCATCAATGCATGGGGCAGATTATCACGGATCGGTTGCTGTTCTGGCGAAGCAACCAATTCGTTTAAACAGCTCCCAAGCACAGGCACGACAAGAGCTAGCAGCCTGGATACGCAACCAGTGCTCACACCGAACAGATCGGCGAGCAGGTGACTCGGCATGTCTAATCTATGCGCATCATTGCCAGACACTAAATATTGCGCTGTCAAGCCTGACCTCTGTTTACATATTTAATCATATTGGCTAATAGACCAACGATATAGAAGTGCTCTGGAGGCACACCGATATGCCGAGATGGGTGCCTTTTGACAAGAGCCCGAACAACCTGCCGGGACATCTTAGTCACCCGACGGTCGGATGCCATTTAAGCTAAAACAGTCACGATTAATCCAACCTTGGTAGCGTCCTATGCGTAAAATCGAATGGCCGGCGGTGGACCTTCGCTACCCTCGACATACGTGACGTCATAGATGTGTCGACCAATCATAAAGCGAGGCATTCTGAAGTGATTTTATGATTATTTAAGCTCTTTAAGGACTTTTACTAAATAAATGCATGCCACAATCGTCTTTAGAATTAAAAATCAGTAGTGAAACTGGAAAAAAATACGGTTTGTCCCGACATGAAACTTGTCCATTCAAGAGTGAAGGAACCCTCCAATTCAAGAGGGCAAGGACCTAGATAAGAGCACTCTAATTCAAGAGTGAAGGAACCCTCCAATTCAAGAGGGCAAGGACCTAGATAAGAGCACTCTAATTCAAGAGTGAAGGAACCCTCCAATTCAAGAGGGCAAGGACCTAGCCAAGAGCACTCCAATTCAAGAGTGAAGGAACCCTCCAATTCAAGAGAGCAGTGGCATTAGGAAATGAAGGAGTACGAAAAACGTGGAAAGAAAGCAGGAAAACAGAGTCAGGCACGGCGACCCAGCCGTGACGAGCAGTGCTGCGCGTGGTTCCTCAATTCACTTCCACTGATCACGCACTGTTCCACTTATCACTTCAACACTCGCTCAAAGTACTCATTTCTATATTGGCGACGGCGAGACGGCAGAGGTGCAGTGCACCTGACGAAGACGACAGAAGAATTCGTAGACGCGCCGCTTATATATGAAGGTAAGGGCCAGCTGAGACAAGGAGAGAAAGGGGTCACGGGTCGCATAACACCCCTCACCCGCGCCACGGCCGGCGTTCAACAAATAGGCAGAACAAATACGGGCGACGCGACGGGGACGCCCCACAGGTCGAGCAGACACGTCGTCGCTGGACATGCGGTGTCCAGCCCGATGTCGCGGCTGCCCGCGAACGGCAGACCACAGCGCGACATGCAGTGTCTGTCGGCAACAACCACATTGTGTGGGTCCCAGCCTGATGACCTCCTTCCAATACCGCCGCCACATTGTGTGGGTCCCAGCCTGATGGCCTCCTCCCAATACCGCCACCACATTGTGTGGGTCCCAGCCTGATGGCCTCCTCCCAATACCGCCACCACATTGTGTGGGTCCCAGCCTGATGGCCTCCTCCCAATACCGCCGCCACATTGTGTGGGTCCCAGCCTGATGGCCTCCTCCCAATACCGCCACCACATTGTGTGGGTCCCAGCCTGATGGCCTCCTCCCAATACCGCCACCACATTGTGTGGGTCCCAGCCTGATGGCCTCCTCCCAATACCGCCGCCACATTGTGTGGGTCCCAGCCTGATGGCCTCCTCCCAATACCGCCACCACATTGTGTGGGTCCCAGCCTGATGGCCTCCTCCCAATACCGCCGCCACATTGTGTGGGTCCCAGCCTGATGGCCTCCTCCCGATCAATACCTATCAGCTGAAACTGATCTAACGGCAATATCCGCGTATGTGACATGAATCGTGCTTCAGCCCCCCCCCCCCCCTAGTTAACTGAATCACTTCAAAATCTCGTCTTTCATCAATCACAAATGCAGTTTAGATGATGCCTTTCATCATGCAACAACTATAAGCGTGCTATAATTCAGTTGAACAGTTGAAGCCTGCAACGGAAATTTGCCTATTGGCTCAGGTAGAAATATGGGGTGCTAAAGCTACGTACAAAAATGTGCTTAATGTTAATGTAATCGTGCGACCCATGCTGGAGCAGACCGGGCAACGCTGCTCCTGCTATACCGATCGCTTATTCCATCAAAACTTGACTACGCATGTTTTATTTATGACGGAGCATGTTTGACCAGCAAACGTACTCTGGATACAATTCACCACTATGCGCTTCGGATCATCGCAGGGGCCTTTCGCACTTCTCCAAAGGCGAGTCTCATCGCAGAAACTCACGAATTTCCACTCTCTCTCTCTCTCTCTCTCTCTCTCTCTCTCTCTCTCTCTCTCTCTCTCTCTCTCTCTCTCTCTCTCTCTCTCTCTCTCTCTCTCTCTCTCTCTCTCTCTCTCTCTCTCTCTCTCTCTCTCTCTCTCTCTCTCTCTCTCTCTCTCTCTCTCTCTCTCTCTCTCTACTCTCTACTCTCTACTCTCTACTCTCTACTCTCTACTCTCTACTCTCTACTCTCTACTCTCTACTCTCTACTCTCTACTCTCTACTCTCTACTCTCTACTCTCTACTCTCTACTCTCTACTCTCTACTCTCTACTCTCTCTCTACTCTCTACTCTCTACTCTCTACTCTCTACTCTCTACTCTCTACTCTCTACTCTCTACTCTCTACTCTCTACTCTCTACTCTCTACTCTCTACTCTCTACTCTACTCTCTACTCTCTACTCTCTACTCTCTCTCTCTCTACTCTCTACTCTCTACTCTCTCTCTCTACTCTCTCTCTCTCTCTCTCTCTCTCTCTCTCTCTCTCTCTCTCTCTCTCTCTCTCTCTCTCTCTCTCTCTCTCTCTCTCTCTCTCTCTCTCTCTCTCTCTCTCTCTCTACTCTCTCTCTCTCTACTCTATCTACTCTCTACTCTCTCTCTCTACTCTCTACTCTCTACTCGCTCTCTACTCTCTCTCTCTCTCTCTCTCTCTCTACTCTCTACTCTCTTTCTCTCTCTCTACTCTCTCTCTGCTCTCTACTCTCTACTCTCTACTCTCTACTCTCTACTCTCTTCGCTCTCTCTCTCTCTCTCTGCGCCTTGGACAGCCTGGAATGCGATATACCTGCAAACTGTGGCAACATTCGGATCACCCAGTTTATACCCACGTATTTTCCCACCGCATATTGGCGCTGTTCTCAAATGAACGGCCTATGAATGCCGTTCATAATGCCAGTCGAACGTTTTTTTTTCTTCACTTCCATCGCATGCGTCTGTGTATTCCTATGAGATATTGTAGTCTTGAAAGGTCTATGTTTCATTGAAGTGTCAGATGATCCACTACACATTATTTTAACGGATTCCTCAAGCAGCCTTTTAGCGATGATGACGCTCGACCCATCTAATCCCATTTTACGGGATGTTTTTTTCTAGTCTTACCGCAGTGCATCAGGCAGGTAACAGAGTAGTGCTGTGTTGGCTCCCGAGCCACGTGGGCATCTCTGGGAATGACCTAGCGGATGCTGCTGCAAAACGTGCGTCGCAAGCTCCATGCTTGCGAACATCACCGCTCCCTGCCCGGGATCACTTGCGAACCATTTCTACGCATATGCTCGCAGAGTGGCAAGCTTCTTGGAACGCACTACCTGATAATAAGTTGAGAGCGATCAAGCATCGTCTCGAAACAACGGAGCAGTCGGTGCGCCCTTCAACCCAAATAATCAATCAATCAATCGAAACAACGGAGTTCGTGCTCGCTTATGAATAGGCGACACGAAGCAGCGTTATGCCGCTGGAGAATAAGGCACACATGTGCCACTCACTCGTGCTTGCTAACTGGTAAGGAATTGCCACGCTGCCCGAAATGTCACGCACGCCTATCTGTGCGTCATGCCCTGCTCTACTGTCCCGGTTATGAACAGGAGCGTTGAAGTCACTTTGAGCACGTTCAGTCACGGTCACTCAGTGAAGTTTTAGAGGACGACTCGGGTATTATCCAATCGGGGCAACGTTTTGATTACCTCGCCGAAGTATCGTTTTCAACAATATATGCACCACGCTGAAAATGTTTAATTATGCCATGACGTATTTTATGTGCCGTTTGTTATTATGCTTACGGAATAGCAATATTCTGCGAAGTTTAGCTAGCGTATGCAATATATCCAAGCGTAAATAACTTGCTGTTATGGGCGCTACCTGACCAATGAAGTCGGTGCGCCATAAAGCCCAAATAACTAACTAACTATCTTTTAAATAAAATTGTACCTGATACGATGTATAGTGTCGTGTTGGTGTAGCTATTTTCCCCAGCAGATTGCATCATCCTTAGCTCAACGGTACTGTCCGGATAGTGTCGCTGACGCCGTCCCCCGGTACTTTCCGGATAGAGCGCCGCGACGCCGTCCTCCGGTACTCTCTCCAGATAGCGCGTCACCGACGCCGTCCCCGGTGTTGTCCGGATAGAGCGTCGCCGACGCCGTCCCCCGGTACTGTCCGGATAGTGTCGCCGACGCCGTCCCTTAGTACTGTCCAGATAGAGCGCCGCCGACGCCGTCCTCCGGTACTCTCTCCAGATAGCGCGTCACCGACGCCGTCCCCCGGTACTGTCCGGATAGAGCGCCGCCGACGCCGTCCCCCGGTACTGTCCGGATAGTGTCGCAGACGCCGTCCCTTAGTACTGTCCAGATAGAGTGCCGCCGACGCCGTCCTCCGGTACTCTCTCCAGATAGCGCGTCACCAACGCCGTCCCCCGGTACTGTCCGGATAGAGCGCCGCCGACGCCGTCCCCCGGTACTGTCCGGATAGAGCGCCGCCGACGCCGTCCCCCGGTACTGTCCGGATAGTGTCGCAGACGCCGTCCCTTAGTACTGTCCAGATAGAGCGCCGCCGACGCCGTCCTCCGATACTCTCTCCAGATAGCGCGTCACCGACGCCGTCCCCCGGTACTGTCCGGATAGAGCGCCGCCGACGCCGTCCCCCGGTACTGTCCGGATAGAGCGCCGCCGACGCCGTTCCCTCCCACTCAGCAAAAACAGTCTTTGATGGAAATTACTCCGAGTTCATTTTTCGTTCTGTGTCCTTGAGAAAGTTTGACCGCCCCCTGCCTCTCCCTAAGCGGAACAAGTGCTACAATAGTGTTAGTGCAAGTGATACAAGTACGAGCTATGCCACTGGATCCGGCAGGCAGGAACTGAAACCCGTTTTAAGTATCAATTTGGGTGCAATACTAAATGCAAAATTCACATTTTAAGTTCATGTTAATGCCATCGTACGCAAAGCAAACATGTCTCTGGGTGTGCATATACGATTATCCAGACTGGAACAAAGCATTCCAAATTCAAGCGCAATGGCTTCGTACTTGGCCAATGTAGGGGAGACCGGGTCTAGTTGAAACACGAGATGGTTGATACAACATCATTTTCTCCAAGAGTATGAAGCCAGTTGCCATGGCTAGTTGGCTACAACACATACTGCTACTGGCACCCTCCTCTCGCGGCAAAAACAAGCGCAAGTCCTTTCGACCCGCGGCTGCGGAATGGCCACGATGCGGCACATTTTTGTTCCAAAAGTAAAATTTCAAGGTCTGGGCTTCCCCTCAATTTCTAATTTGTCGTCCACTTGCCAACTTTTAGTTGTCTGTTATCATTACCATGTTCTCTCAGTTTTGCAACGATGAAATGCTTTTTATCGTTTGCCGCTACACTGGACTCGCGATGCTGCATATGTTGCAGCCTGCACCAAAAGACCGTAAAATAACCAAAGGTAGCATGGGTGAAGCGACAGGGGACGGAACGTTATTCCCCTTCGCGCCTTTCGGAACATGCACCATGAATACAATAAGTGTTGCATGAAAATAATCGGCCAAAAAGGTGGCTTCCTCACAAATTGTTATTGAACGCTCCTACACCCTGAACAATGATGTCAGTCTGATTGGTGAGATAATAGATCCCACAGAACACGGGGTGAAAACGACGCCAACACTCCCGATATGCTTTCAATATATCACACCCGCTGCTGTCGCTGTGCAAAATCGTATTGGCAAAGTTCCACGCGTTATTTCACCATCTACGACCATTGGGGCGAATAACGAGCATGGTGTGGCTTTGTAATAATGTTGTTTATCGAATTGAAGCCGCCAAAGCGCATATACAATGAAGTCATTTTTGTATTGTTTTATTCATTTGTAAACGAATACCCAGGCTGCATATCGATGACGAAACCATCGGCTCCCCGGCAGCATATGTTACGGTGACGTCATTAGACGTGAGCCATTCGCATGCCGACAGGTCCATGAATGAAACCACTGATGCTGACGACTGGTCGACAAGAAAAGCAAGAATGCGGAGCACGCTTAGTCACTAGCCGACTGTCCAGACATGCGCTGAGCCTGCGGAATGTTGCGGCGCTGGCCGACAATCGTCACTGGCGTCACTGGGACACTAGGCATAGCCGCTTGGAAATCTGAACATTAGAAGCGAACTACCTTCATCATCTGAATTGTTGCAGTCAATTGGCACCCGCCGTCTTAGTACGAATAAACTAACTTGACCGGCCATTTACGAAATTATCTTTATATATTAATATATTACGTATATTATAATTATATTACGACTTAATTATGCGACCAAAAACGCTCAACGTGTCCAAAGCCTGCCAAACTGCTGACTGAAATGTACTGCAGTGGTAGGAACACGCAAATTAGCTCATTAAATAAGTTAAATTGTTGTCAAATGTATGCGAAGTAAAAAAAACTTTAAAATTCACCCGAGACGTGTCCCGTAGACCTTAGTGAAGACGACCCCCACTTGCAATATTTGCTACTTCCTGCAGCCTGACCGAGTCGAATACGTAATGGGTTTGCCACCGGCTATGTGTTGTCACTGCTCTTGAATAGTCCTGAGAGGCTGCAGTATGCATGCGCGCATTCAGCGTAACAAACTCGTGTATCCCAATTCTCTTTGGTGGTACCCGTATTTAATGGACTGGTTGATTGGAATTGAAAAGGAGCGTTGCTCTGCTTCGAGGTGGTGTTGTTGAACAGTCAAATCACGTAATGCTGCCACTGCGTGTACACTTTGGACGTCACTCGCCGCCCGGATGCTGATAAATATTGCGCAGGGCAGGATGCTCAGTCAACATCTCTGTCGTATTCGTCGGCAATTCGGCCGGGGGAGGAGAACCAACTGGGAAGGACGCGTCTGATATCGAACCGTTGAACGAATGAATAGCAGTGGCGCAGCAATATTATTTGTTCTGGGTGCTGTAGAGGAAGCGGGTATCCCCTCTCCTCGGATGCTCACTTCCATCCGACTTTGTGCCACATACTGAGGGATGATTATGACGATCGGGGTGTGAGGGGGTACATTTCGCAATTCCCTTAAACGTGTTGTGGGTGCACGATTAATGCACGTGGACGTACAAGTTTGGTTTACGGGTGCATGTGCAGATAGCGCCACACCTCATATAGCATATAGCGCCACACCTCCGGTGCCTATGGCACTTCTACACATCAGTTTTTGGATGACACGCCACTCTCACTCGTGCCTTATTTTTTTACTCAGCATTTAATCACTCCCATTTCAGTGTCAATTAGATACCATTGGATGCAGTAGATCTAATTACCGTTTACCATATATCACCAATGTTTGTCCGCCAGATCTAGAAACATGATCAGCTACACTTGTATAAAACGCCATGGGTTTCAGCTAATTTATTATAAAGTCATAGATGTGTTGTGTATTTTCAGCCACGGTTCGTTGCAAGGGCTCGGATACAAGACCAGGACGCCCCTACAATTGCTGAAATGCTGTTCTCTTCAGGAGTGCCCCAACAACTGCTGGTTATTTCTGAGACCGCTGGGGTATCTCTACAACAGCTGGGGTGCCCTCTCTATGGACTGCATGGATGCCGCACAACGGCTGGGGTGCCCATCTGCAAACTGTATGGGTAGTCTCACAAAGTCTGGATGCCCCCTTGCAGCTGGATGCCCTACAACGACTATGAGAAACGCTACGTACTGCAAGGGTGTCTGTACAGTGGCTGGGTGGCTCCATTGCAGACCATGGGTATGCCCTATAAAGCTTCCAAGGGGGCCGTTCCCTTCCCTCTGGCTCCGCCACTGGTGAACATCAGGGGCAGCTGAATTTATGGGGCGCTGGGTCGCTGTCCCACCCCCATCCCTTGCGCAAGCAAGTGGGTGTCGCACCACATTGATGAACTCACTGAAGCTGCCTATTCTCCCTAGACATCGTGCTGCCTAAACGGAAAAAATCAAGCTTTGCGCTGTATTCCGACAGTTGCGTCATGTAGACACGGCTAGAATATAGGTTCATAATTGTTTTGGTCATTTCATTAGTACTTCTAATAATTCAGAGGAAATTATTGTCCGGGCGCACAACACGGCCTGTTCAGAGTCACTGGTAGAAATTCGCAAAACGTGGTCTTGTTTACGGCACCTGAAGTTGTTATGATGTTATGGCAACTTCATCCGGGTCACTTGGTCCTAGTGGCGTATCCAGCAGAGGCTTTTTAGACATGCTAACTGAGGAAGAAACTTCCCCTATCCATCTCAAAATGTAATAATTATGGTGGTAACTAATCAAATCCAAACAAAATTCCTCGTTTTCGGCATGTTGTTTCGCCATAGTCTCCCTGGCGACAATTTCCTAGAACATGCCCTTCGATCACGAAGAACCCGCTGAGGATATGTATCCCAGATGTGCATTCGGTCTGGAACGGTGGACTGCCGCCTCTCCTATTCCTCTCCTTCACCCAACGTCACCTCGCCGGAAAATATGAGCCTTATCGGTGAGGTCTGAGTTCATCCAATTTATTGTTCTCAATTGTTGGCGCTCGACTCGGGAATATGGTGCCCAGCCCACCAGACGAATGAACCGCCGCACTAAAATTACTTAACCTGTCCTTATTTTACCAGATAATACTTAAGATGTCACTTTTGTATTTTGCTAGCATGCTTTAGGATCATACAAGTTTGTCCCTTGGAGCCATACTTTGGAACTCATTATTTTGTTCGTGAATGATAAATTAGACGTGCGTTCTCTCGATTGAACAAGCGAATTGTTTGGCGACAATGATCTGGGAAAGTTGTGCTGAGTATACAGACAGAATGCCGTTTTTCTGTTATCGTTGGATAATCATTTACACCTCTTGTGCAACAAGAATACGTTCACAGCGACATGAACCTGGATTCGATTAGCGCCTTAACGGGGGTTTCGGATGAGGGTGCCGGTCGCTCTTTTCACTACTTTTTATATCCAGGGGAAATATTGGCCAAAATAATAAAACACTTCATTTTGACGCATATTTCCCAACAGGGCGCCTATGTTGCCAAGCAAGGCGCCCAACTGGTTCACAGGGCCTGTCCCACCTTCAAGAGGCTGTACTTCAACGCTGCTACAGTGCGCCGCACAAAATATTATCCGCTCCTCGGGTACATCTCAACGTATGCCAGTTCCATGGTGGTCCAAGAAGTGCCGTGTTGCCATTCGTGCTCGTAGAAGAGCATTGCGTACTTTTGATTGTAGCTGATCCACCGGAAATTGTACTGCGTTTGGAAGTCCAGGGCACGTGCAAGGCAAACGATAGCAGAAGCCAAACGCAAATCTTTGAAATAATATGTAAATAAGCTGAACCGCTCCACACAAATCTCATCAGTATGGGCTCAAACAAAACGCGTTTCGGGACGGACGGCACCAGCCGCATTCCCAGCTATTCACGTGGATGGACAAGATTACCTAAAGCTGAAAGAAGTAGGAGACGAGATCGTTCGAACGTACTCAGAGCGGTGCCAAAGTACCAGGAGCCCTCTGTTGAATAAATACAAAATGCAGTGCGAATAGGATATTGTTGATCTACAGCCACCACAGTTTTGTCTTGCAATATACCCTCGGGCATGACTGAATTAAATTCTGCGATATCATGCCTCAGATCTGTTTCTGGGGGACCTGATATGGTGTACAATGGTATCATCAAACAGCTTCCCAAAGACAGTCTAGAATTTATCCTGCTTCTCTATAGCGCTATGTGAAAAGAATGGACATTTCCCCCCCCCCCGTTCCGTGAAGCAATTATTGTCCCCATACTTGACACAAACACAGCATGTAATGACCCACTACATTATCGACCGGTGTCCCTTAAATCAGCGTTGTGTATAAGTCTTGCAAATAGTAAGTACCAAGTTGATGTGGTTTTTAGAATCCACTAATCACTTCAATGACATCCAGTGTGACTTCAGAATGCAACATATTGCAATAGATCATGTGCTGCCGCAAGACTCGGTTATTCGCACTGCTTTTTTATATATATATATATATATATATATATATATATATATATATATATATATATCGATATGCAGTGGCCATATTTGTGTTGCATTGAACGTACGCTCGAAACCGCATGGCGTTATGCAATTCCGAGCAAATTGTATGACTGTAGCATTTGCGGCCCCGTGGGGGTCTTTCTAAGCAACTTTCTAGTTGAGCGATGCTTCCGTGTGCGTGTGATTGGAACTTTTTCAGTTCGATTTCTGCAAGCCGATGGTGTGCCATAAGGAAGTGGATTACGTGCAGTATTATCCGCCATTTACATCAATGACAATGAATTACCGCGATAAATCGGGCGAACTCTCTTTGTGGTCGACTTTTCCATGTGGTGCTGTTCTCGTGGTCTACGCGGCGTACAAAGACATCTTCAGTAAGCAGTTGGGAAATTGGAAAAGTGGTGCCACACCACCGGCTTCCGTTTCTCTTCGACGATGACAGCAGCCGTCCATTTCCGTCGCCGTAGGCAGTGCTCTGACCTCGTCATTAACCCGCCCCCCGTCTCGGGGTGTCATTTATGCCCGACGAGATATATGGGGAATACAAAGTCAGATCCCCGAGACGGAGTGTGAGGATCTGACCGGAAAGACGGCGCGTGTACAAAAAAGGGATGTCGCAATCGTCTTTGAAACAAAAAAAGCGGCTAGTGAAACTTCCCAGAAAAAAGAATGGTGTTGAGTAACATGAAGTTCGTCAATTAGTTTACAAACAAAACCTGAAACGCCGCCGGTCCTAGGGGCGCCACCAGTCGGTGGCCGATTGATCATTCCGCCCAAGGTTTGCCTATCAATTGCAGCGCGTGGTAGGTATTGTGACCCTGTTCTCCTGCCCCTCGCAGGGTCCCGGCCTCCGTCTGTGGTACGGCGCACTGGACCGATTCGTGGGCAGCCAGGGCGCGCGGATCGTCGTCCGGAAGGTGGCGCTGGACCAGGGCGTCTTCGCACCGCTCTGCCTTGGCAGTTTTCTAGTGGTGCTTGGTGTTCTGCAGGGCAGGGACTGGTCGCAAATTCGCATCAAGATCAGCAACGAGTACAGCGATATACTCTTCAACAATTGGAAGGTCAGTGATAGTAGAATGGTCAGTCAGTACGGCACGTTGATGGTCAGTACGTTCATCTTGCACAGTGATTATGGAGTGGCCGGGGAACGTTTACCATAATTACAAATATAGATTGTCTTAAATACTATTTTGAAGCCCACTTACCACCAATGATTGTTTAAGCCACCTCAACACTGAATGGGATCAGGGCAGGGGAGCGGGAATGAGGGCTGAGTAGGGGGGCCGAGTAATGCGACCGGGTAACGGGACTGGAGAAGGGGACCTGGGAAGGGGACCCGGGCATTAGACGGGGTAAGGGGACTGGAGAAGGGGACCCGGGCAGGGGACCCGGGCAGTAGACCGTGGACAGAACCGCGGAAGGTGAGCGAGATGTGAACCGGGCATGGGGACCGAGCAAGGGGACCGGAGAAGTGTACCGGGGAACAGGACCGTGGGATAAATCAGGGAAAAGGACCGGGTAAATGGAGCTTTATTTGGTGAGAGAGAAGTGTATTGCCATCCATCATAACCGAAACGACTCATCGGTATCACAGGGACCTAAAAGATTCTGGACCTAAGCTGAATCTTCTCCGTCCCAGGGTGACAATGTTTGGTTGTCTAAACTTCTCGGCTGAATGCATCATTGGCCACGGTGTACCTTGGCATTGAAGGATTCATGCCGAAAATGATTGCGCTTGTGAGTGGTCTAGACATGGGTGACTTCAAAGTGGATGGTGCGGGACGGGGACGTATGATCCTCCCGAACGTCGTGAAATTTAGCATTACGCCTATTGGCTTTGCATGTAAAGAATGGATCCAAAGACTATCGTGCCGCCACTCCCCTGCCCAAAGTCCGACGATGGCTCTAACCACACACCTACTGATGCAATGGTTACTCTGCCAGCTGCCACCCACAATGACTTGCATTCATCTTCGACTTCACTTACACCGTAATGAAACGTTCTTCACTCTTGAAACCGTGGTGGTCTTGCATGTTGTCCCTCACATTCAGCTGGTCTGGTTCTCTAATTCAGGTGGAGACAGGTGCATTCAAGTATTCTTTTGTGACAATCAGCGTAGCTTTCCTCAATTTTTGTATTGCGCATGTTAAACAAAAATGTCCAAAGCGAATTGCTGCTCTCCAGTAACAGCTACAAGGAACGCAATCCGATCGCACCGTCGCCGTTGTAACGCTCCTTTGCATCTGTATCTAGGCAACGGTTGCGAGTAGGATGGTGAAATTTGGCCAACAGTCAAGAGCCGGCTCATTTCGAAGTCTTACATTTTGGGCTCGATTAACCAAGGGATGTATCAATTGCGTGCGACTACATTCTCCATTGGTAATACATTGGTAGATCTAAGTCAATTATCGGGTCAATGGCACAGATCAACATTCTAATTGTTGTATGGGCACGTGCTCCCACCCCAAACCAATGCTATCAATAATAGCGGTGACAAGTAAATAAATGAGTTAAAAAAATAATTGGGTCACAACAGACTTGGACATCGCATACAAGGATATTGTCTGCTGTGTCTCCCAAATTTGTATGTCTGGGTATGCCAAAATAGCCACATTAAGCTATTTTTTGAATGGAAGACGCCATGAACCCAGTGCAATTGCGTGGCCGCCGCCAACGGTGTCGGACACTTTTGCATATATATATATATATATATATATATATATATATATATATATATATATATATATATATATATATATATATATCGGCAACGGTGGTGAGTAGAGTGGCACAATCTGTCCGATGGCTAAAAGTCGACTATTTTCAGGTATTAAATGTTGGGCTCGATTCAGCAAAAAGAGTAGCGCGCGAGTACTTTATCAATTGGTATGCGAAAGCCAATGATAGGGTCAATGGCACAGCTCAACATTTACATTGTTGTATGGGTACGTGCTCCTACCCTATACGAGTGCTGCTCAACATTCAATTTTTTTTGTATGGACACGTGCTCCTACCCCATAGAAGTGCCGTCAATATTGACGATGGCAAGTAAATTCATGAATAAAAAGCAATGGGTCTTATCAGACTGTGACAGTGAAGCAGTGAGCAATGAAGCAAGAAGAACGAGAACAAAGAACAAGAGCGGGGCCTGGGGACCGTATCGGGCTCGGTTCAGAGAACGCTGCTAGAAAACAGGGCCGAAAAGCGCGAAGGGCACCCGGGACCAATAAATGGAAACGAGGCTGTGGAACGGAAACCGAGAGGGTGAAATACGAGACCGGACAAGGGAACGAGAAAAGGTCGAGCCCAAGGAGGTTTATTGATGGTGGATCTACTATGCTGCCAGGACATGCCGTCACGCCCAGGCTCATAAACGGCTGAGCAAAATGTCATGGAATGTGCAATCTGCATGCAGTCATGGAATACACCAATCGATGCAGCGGGGTCTTGTGATCTCGAGAGCTTGTGAGTTTGATGGCGGCCGCTGTAACCTATGATTTCAAACCAAATAAGGAACGACCATTTTGGAGCGTATCGCACGTCCACGCTCCCAAGCGACAGCACCGAATTTGATAAAATTTCCACCTAACGATGCACCGTTGTCTATCTATAGACTAAAAGCTATTAAGTAATGAAGTGCGTGGCGGTCGTGTCGTGTCGTGTCGTGTCAGGTTGGTCATGTCTAGCTCACTGATTACATGCGAATAGATCTTCGCCTGGGATCGCTGCTTTCGCTTTCGCTTGTAATTTATATTTTTGGACCATTTCGTTGAAGATTAGTATTTTTCTTCCGGCCGTTGGAAATTCCTGCTTGTAGTTCCGACTGCCCGTCATACGTTTTGCAATTTCAATCATTTCGTATTTCTTCCTATTCAATTGTAATATACCCGTATCATAATCTTAACCAAGCCAAGCAATTTGGGAAGTACAATCACAGTCAACTGTGACATAGCGACAGCAAGCTCCTCCACCAACAGTGTGTAGCGAAGGAGTGTACATAATTAAGCGGGCTGCTTGTACGGCAATATCACGGTTACCTGGTTTCAGCTGAAGCCTTCATCAAAGCCAATTTGTGGGTAATACGTATGACGTCCTGTTCGTTCCGAGTTTCCCGTGCGTTGCGTATTGATGTGTCCCAAGTGCACGGCGTCCGGTCCGATATTTATTACCTTCACCGATCGATGTATACTAGCCATCCCAGCGGAAGATAGATGGAGGGAACCCCCGTTCGATGATGAAATTCAGGTCTCGCATGGGGTAAAGTTAGGTGGTTGCTATCATAGGATATCATCAAGGTTTAGCAAGTTCACAGTTTGCCTGGCAGTGATAGTCCAGGGTTTGCCTCGCTTCTACGATAACCGGTTCTCAAATCAAATAGCCTCTCCAAATCTCCAGGTTCTCGAATCGAACCGCTTCTCAATCCAACAGCCGTTTATGCCCTTGTATTTAATCCGGCAGATTAGTTAGTCAATGCGGCGACAACTTGTGCAACATTTTCAACAGCTTCTCCAAGGTGCGTTCCTTTTTAAGTTCGTGCCTTCAAATCACCAGGCAATCATGACAGACAACACCGGACAACCGTACGACCGAGCGGTTCACTCACCTCTGTCTCTCAGATACATCTTACCGCGTCGCCCGTCCAGTCGCGTCCGCGAGAGGGATACCAGCCCCCCATGGAGCCTGGGCCCATCGGCCAATGTCCTAGCCTGTCATTGGTCCGCGACACCTGTTACACCACACCGCGAAGGGTGGGGTCCGGCCATCGCACTCCCGACCAGCCTCCTGTCATGCATGTGCCGCATGGTACAATGGTGACACGGGTGTCGCAATGATGACACCCGACTGTGTCATGTCACGATGACGCAACCCCGGCCGGCCGGCCGTCGGCACGCCGTGAGGGGACGGATGTCGACTAAGCATGACAAACGTCGCATGAGGCGTCGCCTGCCGATGTCAGCGTGCCGGCCGGTGTCTGCCGAATGCCTGGGATCCGTTGGGGCCCGGATCACAGGATACAGTGGAGCCAAATGCATTGCGAAAGAGAGGTCCGAAATTAACTTCGTTACAAAGGTGAGGTGAGTCAGTGATAATAGGGGACGAGTGGTCTAGGGGTAAGATGCTCGTCTCACAATCGAAAGGTTGTGGGTTCGAGTCTCACCTGTCGCTACTATTCGCCCGCGACCAATCGGCGTGAGAGATTGACGACGCTACATGACTCAACGGTCGACGTGTCGTAAAACCAATAACCAACTAACCAACCAGTCAGTGATAATAATGGAGTGAAGGCTGATGCAGATGTTTGTCTTGTCTCTGGTGTGGTGTAATGAGCAGTAACGTGTAGCAGTATTGCAACATTGCAGCGTTGCTTGGAGCTGTAAATAATGTGGCTGTGATGTCACACAGAGTTAGTGTCAGGAACGGTACTTTGTTTAAATAGTGTCAGGAGCAGCAAATTATGTAGCAGTATTGTTCGGTAACAGTATTGCCGGTAGTAGTTATGATGACAGTGATGTATATAGCGATAAGGTCTGTAGAGGTATTGTCGGGTACCAGTAATTTCTGGAGCGGTAAAGTTTGTAGCAGTAATGTCTGCAGCAGTGAAGTCGGTAGGGCTTGAATCATGTCATCATGTGTAAGATTTTAGAGCACGTCATTATGAATTGGAGTGGTGCCGACGTGTCATAGTCTTGAGCTAGGCTTGAACGGCTCGAGTGCCTCCAACATCGAATTTGCATGTAGATATTCATCCCATCTGTATGTGGATTCTCTCCCAGCTCGAAACTCATTCACTGAACTAAGATTTTGTGGATAATATCTTCCCAATATCAGTGTCAAGCGACATCGAGAAGAAAACAAATGTCCACTCTCAAGCCATCATTTAAATATTAGTTGCCTACTCCTCACCTCTGCTTTATAGCAAACTTTACAAGTAAAATGCACTAATAGTTCTGCACTAATTCGAACATCACGATTCGCGCAGTTTAACATTCGAGCATTCACAGTTTACGAATTAACGGTGTAGCTTTCAAGCAGCAGAGTGGATTAGGTTATGAAGTTTACCTTCTTTTCTAATTTCCACGACATTTCGCTCCAATTTTCTTTTGTTGCACTATCTTTTGATAACTTTTTTCACTCTGACACTCGGGTGTAACATTTATGTCGGGACACTGTCTGAATTTGTCCAAGCCCTCTAAGGCGACAGCCTCGGAATTTTTATGCGTGATTGGTCAATATATCATGGATAGGTTTTATATAAATATGAGGAGCAATTTGTCGTGATGCCTTGTCATGCATGCACGCCCAGCTGCGTGTGCATGCATTCAAGGTGCCTTACCACGCGTGCATACAGCTGTGTGCACGCCTTACCACGCGTGCACACAGCTCGATTTGTATGGCGCAAGGCGAGCGCAATGTTGTCCTGGTGCCATGCAGTGGAGCTGTGCCCGACACGGACACGGAACGAGTGACCCGACCATCCGAGTCATGCAGTGGAGCTGTGCCCTCGGGACAGGCGACCCGACTGGATTACCTATTTAGATGCAAATGATGTTGTGAACCCAACGACGCGCCCGTAGCCTGGGGAGGGTAATTCCCGCACCTCGAGCGAGGCTTATCCCCACAGGTGGCAGCGCCCAGCGATGCCCTCCAGGCGACACCCGGCTGATCTATCAAATGACCTCGGGGAAGCATTACGTTCCCTGTCATATGTCATTTGGCCTGACCTGGGGGTTATTGTTTGACCAAGTCGAGCCCAATTTCTATCTGGAAGTGTGTTGGGAGTCTGTCGGAGCGCTAGGCGACAATGCACACCTCACACCTCCCCCTCACATACCAACTACTTCATCGGCACAAGTGCCAAGTGACTTCTGCTGGTACCAGCGCCAGTGTCGGATTAGCAGAAGCTGTTGCTGCCGGCTGAGTCTGCCCCCCCCCGGTCTACTCATTCCTGCAGGAGCGTCCTCCCCTGTCCGACACTAGGACATTTTTCCATAGAAAGTGTAGGCCGCCTGTGCCCCGCAGCCGCTTGGTGGTGCCCCGAAGCCATCTTGGATTTGGTCTGATTGGAGACGCTGCCCAGTCCATACCGTGAATCGATACCTTGCCCTGATATTGGAACAACAGCACAGTGTTGCTTTGTCCCTGCAGACAATGAAGCTTCCCATTTACAGGGTAAAATGCATTCATTTAGCTGACTTCCTCGCGTTGCATGTGTACTGATGTACCGTTCGTAGACATTGCATTTACGCTGACGTCCATCAGGCATTCCATGTACACTGACGTACTGTCCATCAGGCATTGTATGTGTAATGCCTGATGGACATGTACTGTCCATCAGGCATTGTATGTGTAATGCCTGATGGACATGTACTGTCCATCAGGCGTTGTATGTGTAATGACGTACCGTCTGTCAGACATTGCATGTACACTAACGTGCTGTCCATCAGGGGGTCGTGAGAGAGCGAAGGGGGGTCAGGGCTGTCATGTGAGGGCAGAGATGGGGGAGACGGAGGGACAGGGGCGTCGCTGGGGAGGCCTGAGCCCGAGAGGGTAGATGGGGAGAGGATGGACCGGGACGGTCCGGGAGGGGCGGCGCGGGGAAGCCCGATCCCGAGGGGCGCGACTGCCGTTCGACTCCGGGGGGCCGGGAGGCGGAGGCGCCTGCGAGGGGAGTAGGGCGCGAGGCCGGTGCGGGGTTGTAGGGGGAGAGCGAGTGCTCGGTGTGCCTGGGCACACGGGGCAGCGGGCGGGCGGTCGCTTCGGCCGGGGTCGGCCAGAGAGGCTGGCCAGAGGGGCTACCGGGGCGGGGTTGATACCCAGAGGGGAAGGGAGAGGAGAGTTGTGTGTGTGTGTGTGTGTGTGTGTGTGTGTGTGTGTGTGTGTGTGTGTGTGCGTGTGCGTGTGCGTGTGTGTGCGCGTGTCTGTGCGTGCGTGTGTGTGTGTGTGTGTGTGTGTGTGTGTCTGTGTGTGTGTGTGTGTGTGTGTCTGTGTGTCGTGTGTCGTGTGTCTGTGCGTCGTGCGCGTGCGCGTGTGCTGCGTGTCTTTCGCGTGGGTCCGTGGGCGTGGGCGTGTGTGTGGTGAGAAGGGCGCCATGGCAGTCAAGAAAGGCACCCTGAAGGGGTGCTGCAAGGAGACGGGTGAAGAGAGCTGTCGTGCAAAATGGGGAGAGAGACACAGTGTTTGGAGGGATGGAAAAGTCGGTCAGAGGCGGGCACAGTCACGTTCTGTGAACGCTAGCCCAATCAATTATACCAAAAAGGTACCTCTAACCGACGCTAACCTATAGGGAGGGGTGGAACACAAAACAATTGAGGCTGGTCGCCGATACAACTCGGTTTCCCGACGGCTCCCGAGAGCGCCGCTGGGCCGAAGGGAAATGAGGGGGAGCTGCGCCGGCTAATCCGGCGAGCAACCAACTAGTGGCGGCAGCCGGCTAGCCCGGCTGACAACCAACTAGTGGTTCGGGTGTCTGACGTCATCCGGAGAGGCGGAGCTTCCCGTAGATGCCCTGGAAAGGACACCTACGAGACAGCTGGAAGGGAGGGAAGGGGCTTTCTTCGGCGAGCAGCTTCGTGGCTTGATCACTGTGTGCGCTAACAAGCAGGTCTTCTCAAGCCGACCTCTAACCTTTTTTCTTCTTCTTTTTTCCATCTTTAGCAGAGGCAGAGTGCCATCCGCTAGAGATTTGTTACGTTAAAGAAATGGTTACGTTAATCCGGCTTATGTGGCATCCGGTTATATCAAAGAAGCCAGAGAGGAAAGATGAGACACCGGCAAACAAAGAACGTGGCGTAAAGGGCCGATGCATACATAGCATACAGGTTCATACACGGACATACATACATACATACACGACAATCAGAAGAACACTTGGAGGGTGGACAGCATCATAACCTCAGAGAGGCTACACTGCCCACCTGCGACCTGGAAGGCGAAGCGGAGGCCCGGCGCCCAGGGCGAGTCGTAAGCGTCGGGCCCGACCTTGTATGTGTAGGTGTATGTTTGAGTTAAAGCCTGGGAAAACCTGAGAAGGGGAAAAGCCAAGCAGCTTGGAAAACCCGTAGGTGAAAAAAAAAAACGCAATTTATAAGGAGAACCGTCCTTTTTTTTCCAAATTGGGTCGGTCTCTTCCTACCTAGTGTAAAATATCCTATATATATATGTGTTTTTCAACGACGGAGAGGAACACGTGTGTAACGCAGTCATACAGCTAATATAGGGTGCAACGCGTGTTATATATCCATCAACTTCACATCAAATCAGGTGGAGCCGGGTAATGTGTGACAGAGAAATCAAATCAGTTCGGAAATCTTGGTATTGTGTAAAAACCGGAGGAGCAGATCGAGGAGTGCCGGGTGGTCATTCCCGAGGAGTGCCCAGGGCGATATCTGCATATGGTTGCAGTTGAAATAGTGGAGAATAGCGCGGCGATGAGGAACATATGCTGGACATGTAGGTAAAACGTGGGCGACAGTGATGCGAACTCGGCATGTGGTGCAGATCGGGGGCCAACGTGGTCGATTAAAAATATAATTATGTGTTAAGCTGGTGTGTCCGAGGCGAAGTCTGGCGAGTACACCTCATTCAAACGGGAGTGCTGGTAGGAACAAGGCCAGTTGGAGAGGGTGGGTTTGATAGTGTGTAGGTGTGCAGTGTCGTGTGACCAGCAGGCCTGGATATATTTGTGGAATAACATATTGGCTACAGTAAGGAGATCACCGGGTGGTACTGGGGCACGATTATCCTGGGGGAGGTCTATTGCCGCCCTTGCAAGGCCGTTCGCGCGCTCGTTACTCGGGATACCCCTGTGTCCAGCGATCCAGAGAAGAATGAGCTGTAGGTGTGCGTGGTTGTCATGATATAGGTGTCGGATGGCGTGGAGTGTGGGGTGTGTGGTGTTGTGTATGGCCGCGAGGGCGTCAACGGAGGATCGTGAGTCAGTACAGATTGTGGTAGGGATAGTGATGTGTCGTGCTATGATGTGTTGGAGGCAAGTGAGTATGGCGACTAATTCTGATGTGTATACCGAATGATGTACTGTTAATTTGATTTCGTCGGTGTCGGGCCCACCGCGCCAGGCGGCGCCCGTACCAGTGCTGGTACGGGAGCCGTCAGTGTAAAAGAATGTGTGTTGTGGGTGGGCATCTTGATATTTTTTTAAAAAATTGACCTGAACGTCGATGGGGGTAAGTAGGGTTTTGTTGTGCCGAAAGAGATACTCGAGTTTGGGATGTTTCATGTGCCAGAATGGGAGAAGGGGGGGGGAGTTCGGTCAGGGATTACATCAGGGAATTTAGGGTGGATTTGAGAACCTGCTTCAAGTGAATAGCAATGCTGTATTTATTTTTGTTTTTGGAGAGCCGAACCGGGGGTTTAGACCATGCGACATTGGAGGGGTGATTAGGTTGTGTTGTTGTTCTGAAGTGGTATCTAACTAGTTGTAGTGTTCTGCGGTGTTGTAGGCTAGGGAGATTGACCTCACTCCGGAGACTGGTGATAGGTGTGGTGCGGTGTGCTCCGGTAATGAGGCGGAGTGCGCGATTTTGTGTACATTCTAGTGATTTGGTGAGTGAGGGGGATATATGATCGAAGATAAACGCATTGTATTCCAGGATTGAACGAATCAGTGCAATGTACATTTTGCTAAGAGCAGTCCTGTCTGCACCCCAGTCGCGACCGGAGATGCTGCGCCGGATATTAAGACGACCAGCGCGGCGCTGTTTAAGATAGGTAATGTGAGGGTCAAAATAGAGTCTAGGATAATTCCGAGATATTTGAAGCAGGTTTGGAGGGGGATAATTTGATCGCGATAGCGGAGCGGTTTAGTACGGGGGGGGTGTATCTGGGAAGCCTGGAAAGAGCATTGTGACCGATCTAGTGGGGGAGGTCTGTAGCCCCCAGCTGGAGCACCATGAATCAATGTGATTCATGACGAGTTATATGTAATGGTTAGCTGTGTGTGCTAATGGATGGGTACACCAAATGGCTAAATCATCGGCGTATATAGAATATTTTAGAAGGGGAGAAATCAGGGGAAGTTGGTTTAAAGCATCGTTAATCATAATGAGAAATAAGGGTGGTGACAGGACGCTGCCTTGCGGCACGCCTTGCTCAAGAGTGTGTGGCTGGGAATAGATGTTGCCCCAGCGGACGACAAAGGAACGGTTTTTGAGAAAGTTCGCGATGAAGGTGGTCATTCTGCCTCTTATGCCAATTCGGTGCAATTTAATTAAAAGGGCAGAGCTATGTACTTTATTAAATGCGGATTTTATATCTAAAAAGGTGCGATAGTTTCGGACTTTTTCGCGAAACCACGCTGGATCGAGTCTACAATTTCGAGCAGGTTGTCAGCGGTGCTTCGCCTGGGTCGGAAGCCGCTCTGAAAAGGGGAGATAACTTTGTTGTTTTCAAGATAGACTGATTCGTCCATTGACCATGCGCTCAAATATGTTGCAAGCACAACTAGTGAGAGAGAGAGATATGGCGATAGCTGGACGGGAGCTGTCGAGGTTTGAAAGGTTTGGCGATAGGAATGATAGTGCTGGTAGACCAGAAGGCTGGGAATAAACCGTCAGTCCATAATTGATTTGGTGCCGATAGGAGGTTGTCTTTGCCGGGGTCAGAGAGGTTTTGAAAGAAGGGTTATGCCAGTCGATCCGGTCCAACAGCTGTATTTGTTACTGTGGAGAGGGATAAATTTAGTTCATAGAGGGTAAAGAGGGCGTTGTAGGGCTCAGAGTTGTCGGAGCCAAAGTGACAAACGGCAAGAGTGTCGCGGAGGAATGAGGTGGTGTGCTGTGCGTATTGAGCGTTGGAGGATATGTCAAAGTAATAAGTGGCGAAGTGCTCCACGACGGCTGTAGGTTGTTATTTTCTGTTGATTAATTATCAGTTGTGAGAATGCGCGGTGTGGGGCTCTGCCTTTGGTGAAGGAGCTAATTTGAGTCCAGATTTGGGAGATGGGGGTAGTTCTTTTGAATGTGTCTGAGTAGAGTTGCCATCTGCGTTTTTTGGCCGAAAGGATGATTTCTGACAACGTAGTTTTGCCTCGCGAGCTTCTACCATGTTTTGTACGGTGAGGTTTTTACGAAATTTCCGCTCAGCCCGCCGTCGCAAGGCGACGGCTCGTTGGCACCCGTCGTTCCACCACGGCACGTATTTACGGTCGGATGGGCGGCGAGTTTTGGGTACATGTTTTTCTGCCGCGAGTAATATGGTATCAAGCAGTGCCGAAATTGGGGGGTGAGACTGGGGCGGGATAAGATTATCAATTTCCTGGGGAAAAGACGGCCATTTCGCTTTGCGAACGTTCCAGTTGGGAATAAATAAACGATCTCTAGACTGGGCTGAGCGTTCGAGTGTGACGTGGATGGGAAAGTGATCACTAAAAAGGGGGTCGGGTTGAACGTGCCAGGAGAAGAGTAGTGAGGTAGAAGCTGAAGCTAGGGATAGGTCAATGGCAGACGGACGGAACGGGGCGATGTCTGTGTTGTGTGTGGGTGTTTGGTCATTTAGGAAGACCATGTTGTGGGTGTTGAGGAGTGTTTCAATGTGATGTCCGCGCGGAGATGTGTTGTGAAAACCCCATGCCTGGTGATGGACATTGAGGTCGCCCAGCACCAGACAGGGGTGTGAGAGGAGACCGAAGAGATTGGTTACAGAAACTAAAGATAGCGTAGAAGAGGAGGAAGATAAAGAGAGAGTATAGTGAACTCTAGTTGTGCAATTTGGACAGATACTGCAACGAAATTCAGGTCATTGGAGATGGTGATCGGACGATGAAGAAGGGTATTCGAGACATATAAGACAACCCCGCCGCCGCGGGGTGTAGAATTTCTGTTGTGGGTATAGAGGGTATAGCCAAAGATATTAAAATTATATGGATCATTGTCGCGCCATCTGGTCTCCTGAACGGCGGCAATCAATGGTTTATTTTTGATGATATATTCCTTGAATTCTGCCCAATGGGATATGAGTGACCTCGTATTCCATTGGAGCAAGAATTAAGTGGTGGGTGTCTGCATTGACCTCTAGCGCCTCCCCTAACAGACTTACTTCAAAAACACACCTAAAAATCGCATATCCCGTGCGCCATTATTGAACATCAGTTGAACCACGAATGTATGCATTGGTTTAGCAATTACGTGAACCAGATATACAAGTAATCCCACTCTTTGACTACGTGTATGTTATCGAATGATTAGTGCGTTATGGTATGGCTAAATATGAGGTTTAAGCCGGACAGGTAAGAACACAGGTGCGAGTCCACCCTATATATTTGTACCAAAAGTCCACCGGCGCCAATCGCATTCACTAAACTGTTGACAGTGGAGAAATCCAGCAACAAGTAGTACCGTTGCGAACATGAATGCAGGATCATGTCTACCATTATTTCGTCGTGTTCATTTAGTTTCATTGTTTCATCCCCATTCGATCATTATTTTGTAAAATCCGTCTCTTCTCACCTTGTCATGCGTCTTGGAAAAGTTGAGACATTGGTTCCTCAACTTATGTGCCTTTATAAAATATACTTTATCGATTGGGAATTTTACTAATGGTAGCAAAAAGTATACAACTTTAACTTATTAATTATCACGCACCAAACCTGCGGACAATTTCATCGGTGTCGCCAAGGTTACCAAGCCCGTGTATGTTCAACCTGTTCAACCTGTTCAACCTGAGCAAGTCCTGTCTTTTCAGCTGTGGCCTCCGGCTCAACTGGTCAATTTCTACTTTGTACCGCTGCGCCACCAAGTGTTGTTCGTGCAGTTCATTGCCATCTTCTGGAACACATACCTGGCGTGGAAGGCCAACAGTAGCGTCGTCGAACAGCCGGCCGTCTCGACGGCGGCGTAACGGCGCGTGCCGCACGTGCCGCACGTGCAGACCAGTCATGCGTTGAGCGAAGGCGGCTGTCGAACCTTTGGGGGGGATGTCGTGAAACTGCGGCAGGCGCCTTGTCTGATGGTAGCTCATTTTGTTGGGATTGTTGCAAGACATGCGTCTTTAGCACAGTCGTGCGGCGCCGACGGCTGGGACCGCGTGAATGCAGTGTGGTTCACCTAGGAGGATGTCTGGGATGGCTGGCGATTAGGTGGTATTCTGACGCAGTTTCTAAGCCACTGCCTCTCAAATGCCTTCTAGTTCCGATGTCAAGGTGACAAGAACACAATCTAGTGAGATTAGTAATTCCGTGCGTATTTCAGTACGATGAAAGCGTTTGTATCAGCAAGTTTGTCTCTGGAGTAAAATTATGCGTCCATGCAATATGGAAACATGACTTTATTTCCTTTCTTAGCTGAATGTACTACTACGAGATGCACTGGACATGACGTCGTATGACGTCCGACAAATGAAGGTGTTTGTAGGTGCGTCTGATATTAGTGATATTCATGAGATGTGTGTACGTTCAGTTCATCACGAATTATTATATTGTTCACATGGATATTTTGTCTGCGTGTAGCTCTGTTGCGAAATGCCACCCAATCGAGGAGTGAACCGTCGAGCTGATGAACCAGACAACCGTTTAGATGAAGGATAACCGTTGCCGTGCACAATACCGTTGTGCCGAGTTCCAGCCGAGTTCCACGTGGCAGCGAGATAGATGTGTTCCACATAATTTAAGTCATATCTACTTATCTATGCTGGCTTTCACAATGTCTTTCAATTTCTTTGTTGAGCGCAGTCTTCACCCACAAAGCTGTTATCGTAATGCGCGGTAAGAACATCTGAAACATTTTAAGAGGTACCGTCAGGAATAAAAGCTGCACAAATCTGACATAAGTGTCTTAGGCGCGGCGGAACGTCTCGTGGCAAGGAGAGAGGGCGCTGTACTTTCGGAGGTTAGGCAATGTCTTTGTGGCTTTTGACAAGTATCTTGTTGATGCAATATCAATGACAAATGGACAGGGCTGTGAGAAGCCAAATCACTTCATGCTGGCGGCCAGGCCAAATACAACCAAGCGCGCCGTCACGGTGGTTCCAGAGAGACGGGATAACGTTTTAGAGAAGGGATTGGGTACTAGCGACCGGCCTGTCAGCCTAGGATGGGGAAATGGGAAAAACTCTGTTGTGAAAATTTCCACACATCCCACTGCCCTGCGGTTGTAATAGTTATCCAAATTATTACTCTCTACGGGCTGCAGAATACATTTTTCTTAATGTTGGTATTAATCAGCGCAGGACTGAAGGTGAGGGTGCTCTTGCAACCCCCACCGTATGGTTTTTGCAGTATAAATAAAAACGGGTTGCACGGACGCGCTGAAGTTTTTGGTAGCTTATATGTTGGTTGCGCGAACATACAAGCATGTATAAGCAACATATGTTCGTATATTAGTTCGTTGCTCGTCTTTTAAGATGCAATTTGTGCTTTTAGCTTATGCAGTATTCTAGTTAGTGTTTTTTTTAAGAAACACTAAGCTATGTGATCAACACGGTCGATGCGCCCTAAAGCCCCTTTATAAACACTAAACCGAGCATGTCGCCCGGCGTGTAGGTAGGCAGGTAAGCTCGCGTTTTTTATTCAGTATATTACAAAAATGGCTGAGGTCTGCAATGGATACAATGAATACAATGAGGTCAGTCTGCAATGAATACAATGGAGGTCTGCACATACCTGCGGGCATTCATTTCAGAACGCTTGATATGAACCTTGATGTGAGGTCATGTCAGATCAGACGGACCTGAGACGATTTTTCGTGGACATGTCCCGGTGTGTTTCCGCAGAATTCGCACGTTTTCAAGTTCGGACCCAAATAGATGGCGACATATGCATAATTCCCTTATGAAATCAACAACGCCGTGTTCCACATTCAATTCGAAGACCAACGAGCGGTTGCATGCTCCCATAACATTGACCCGCTCCTGTGCAGGTGTGGTCAGGTCACGCTGGGTCAACATGGTGTTTGGGTGCTCGAGACCCACACCAAATTTGCGGCCCTGTGGGATAAACATGAACGCAGAATCTGAACTGAGCGCTCAAAATTTCCATAGAGTCAGCTGTCTCACTTTGATGTCATGTGCCTGTGTTGACCGCTAGCACTGGTCAGCAAAGGTCAATGGTTAGCTGAATAAGATCGGCCAAACTGCTCCACATGGTGATTTTCGGTGCTGAATTCGGATTCAGTGTTCGTTGTTACCCTCTATGACCCACAATTATGCATTTTGAACCCAAGAACCAATACCACATACTGACACTGAGTGACTTGACCTGACCTGCTCAGGAACCCGTCAATGCTGTGGGATCATGCGACCCATCAATGGGCTTAAAATTAAACAACCGTGATATGTAGTTCATAAGGGTATCATGCATAATTTGCGATGCATGTGGGTCCAGCCTCCCCTACTCGAGATATTTGTGTTGCACCCACCCAAAGTTGTCGCGCCCCGTCCGGTCCCCTCGTCACTGACATTCGTCCTGGCAGTTGAGATACTGCAGTTTTCGGTACCTTGTTTCAGTTGGGTAACAACAAGATCTTGTTGCCTGCTTTCCTATTGTTTTGCAACCTCGCTACCACTTCCTCGATAAAACACAAGCAAAACACGCGAGCACCTGATGGTGATGGCGTTTTGACGTGCAGGAGCCCTTCTTCTAGTGGGGTAGTACCACATATCGATGAATTGACGCTATATAGGTACTACCTACTCGATAGGCCTTGTTACTGTCCTGAGTAGTACCGCTTGAGTCAATTAGTACTGCAGTGTATCATTTATGGCGCAGCAAACAGACGACACGCTTCATGGCGCATTGGATAGATGACGTCATCCTCATGGCACCTTCAACGAATGCGCCCACCCCAGCAACCACAAAACACTTGTATTCTATCCTTAGGCTTTCCAAATGTCTACCGGATAACGTTTCCATCTTCACCGTTTAAGCAGTGGCCATACTGGCCGCTGTCTCCATACTAAAGTAGCAAAAATTGAGAAACGTAGTAATTTATTCAGATTCCAAATCAGTCCTTCAGACATCAGCAACACTTACGACTGCCCGCCTTTAGTCATTTACCCCGTTTACATGAGCAGGTCAGCCGTAATCGGACATTTCCGATCCGGTCGATTCGCAAAAGTTGCGATCGCGCGGCCCGTTTACAAGAGCAAAGCAGCCACCTAATCGGATTTTTGCGATTTGGCGGCTGACTCGATGTGGTGAAAACTTTCGAATATTTGGCGCATTTTTACACTTCTGACGCACCTGCTTCGAGAAACGGCGCATACAAGCAAAACGTATCATCGGTGATCCAAATAGTTAGAGGCTGTTGGGCAGAAAGGTAGGGAATCAGCGAATCTGTGAATTCGAAGAATTTTGTTGCCAGAAGCATTCATGAGAACGACCGGTATCTAGCTGATGCGGAGATGGATGTTGAAGCAGGATTGCAAGTGGCCCAAGCTGCATTCATGGTTTGGGTTTGTGGTCAGCACCTAGTTGAATGCCAGAAGAGCTTTACGGTATTAATGGAAGGTACGACGGAAGGAACCGCAAATTTGGATTATCGAGCCTTCAGACTCCTGCGCAGGAGCAGGCGGCGCATCATGAATCACCTGGTGGATCTTCAGCTCTCTCAAAGTCAGCTGCTGTATGGGGGAAGGAGGTGGCGTCTGCCAAGAGTCCGCAAGCTGTGGTTCCATCATGAAGTGATGCAGGTTGGTACCTATATTATATACTTAACTACAATTCTGCTCAATTACGGTAAATGTATAGAACGCCACTGGGGAAACTTTTGACTAAAAAAGTGTTTTCTGATGTGATTTCAATGCATTTGATACCCATTTGGGGGATGAGAACATCTCCAGATATAAGCAATTCAAGTTGAAATACTTATATTTCAAGAAGCAGTAACTTCATTAAGAAAAGAACATTGAGACCATTCAAATAACCTGAAAAACAAATACATAATTATGGCAATGCAGATACATGCTATCCTTCCCTTTCCTTAAAATATTGGAAATGTGCAGAAAATATAATGTGTTGGGAGCTGAAGATAACAAAGCATGATGTATGATATAAAAAGAAACCTAACCTAGCCTGATGTTAGATCACCTAAAACCTATTGATTTAGGATCACTTAATACCATTTCATTACTGAATGAGTCCACATCATCTGCTGTCAATGCTACCAACATGGCATAGTTTTAAACAGTGAATATCTTGCTGGCATGTGATTTATCAAAGGAATGATAATTGCCAAGTAAGCTTCAACAAGCCCAGTCCTTACATTTTCTTATTTGCACTCAATTACTCAGGGGCTTCTTCTATGGACAATTCCCTATATAGGTACATATCACTAGGATAGTCCAGGGATTCTGTTGGTGTCTGGATAGGAATGGAAGCACTGGCAGACACAGCCAGCCAGTGAGAGTGGGAGTAAAATAGGCAGCAACGACAACCACCTCAAAACTGAAACTTATTTTCGTTTGGCCACATAATTTTGAATTTCCAAACAGTCTGAATTATTCTCATTTTATTGCAAAGAATAGTAATGATCAGGAATGCCACATTTTCCAGTAAATATAGCAATATCAACATCATGTTGTTAAAATGCAATAACTTGTGTATCCAAACCTAAGCCAATCACAGTTGATCTACACCTTTGCCTTCAGCCATCAACTGCCATCAACTGACCACTCCCTTCCTAATCGAGAACTGGAACAACCAAACAGCTCAATAACAATTGAGGAATTTTTCCTTTTTTCAGGAATCGAGAATGATAGAAGGTGCACCAGTGCAGCTCAGCCTGCTCGGTGACCCTGCATACCCGCTGCAACCGTGGCTCATGAAGCCCTACGCCCAAGCTGTGGCTTCTGCGAGAACCCGGGGTCTGACTGCTGAGCAGGAGCGCCTGGAAGCCGAAGAGGAGTCTTTCAATGTGTACCTTAGCGCTGGGCGCATGGTGATTGAGCGCTCCTTCGGGCGGCTGAAGGGGCGGTGGCGGAAGCTACAGAAGCGTATCGATGCCGATGTGTCACGTGTCACTTATTGTAACCGCATGTTGCAATTTTTCTGCAATTTTTGCAATATTCTTCACAATTTGTGTGAATCACAGAGGGAGAGATTCAACGACGCCTGGTGTCGAAGTTGCACGTGAATACCCCCAGCCAAACGTCCGATCTCATACTGCGATGTACGAGCGTGACGCAAGAGAAGCTAGGGAAGCTATTTGGCTTTACTTAGCGAGAAACTACCCTTTGAGGGAGTCGTGTTTGCGCTTCCCTCGGCAGTGAGTCTGCCATAGGGGCGGAGCAACAGCCACTTACTATCACGCGTGCATCAAACGTGAAACCTGGGACGGAATATCACCATTTTTAGCGGGATTTGGGGCTGGGGTTAAAGGATTGAATAATGGTTTCACGAGGTCATTCTTTCCCTTGGAAGCCCATCGGCCTGATGCTAGAATGTCAGCCGTAAGTAGGTCTCGCAACTACTAACCACAAGCGTGAGTTTTGCAGCGTACCGGCCGCAAACCTTGCGCCGGGTAGGAAGCGATGTGCCAATCGTGTCGTGTTGCCCTAGCATCGTGTCACAGCATTAGGTGCTGCCGTTGAAACACAAGCGCAGCCTCCCGCGTCCTGCAACAGCCGCGTGTTTTGTACCTACGCTAACATCGTCAACGCCACAAGATCGTCGTTTCGCAACCATGAATGGAAAACAAACAAAAACAAACATGAACGTGTATTCTTGGTTATGCGCAAGCTCGGCTAAGTGAGTGGGGCGTTTCACTCGGATCTTGAGTGGGCATTATGCCTACAGTGGCGACCGAGACCGGGATCGGCAACGGTGGCGACCATGTTCGTGCCGGGGGGCACGGCCTGCGATGGCTTTCATAGCTTCAACTGCCGCGCCCAAGAGTTGACGGCCCGCCCTCATCTCATCCAGAAATTCTCGTCTGAACTCCTCGTCGCGGGCAGCACGCGCCTCTGCCCTCATTTGCTCCTGTTGTTCACAACGCTCCAAGCGCTCCACCGACGCTATGAGCCTTTCCTTGTGTAATGTTGTTGCGTGCCGCCGAGCCTGTCGCTGCTGTACAGCTCCGGTGTGCGGCTCAGGCCGACGTCGTCTCCCAGGAGACTCGTGGAGGCACTCTGCGGAGTTGCGGGAAGCCGAGTTGGGTGGCGCTGGCGGCTGGTGGAGGGTTCGGTTGCTCGTGATGCAGCCGTACTTGGACCAGAAGCGGTCGATGAGGATGATGAAGACGAGGATCGGGCGGATGAGACATTTGAGTGTTGGGATGAGGGTGGGCGATTGATAGTTGCTGATGGGGAGTTGTCAACTGCGCTGCTGGGTGGGCGGGGAGATGGCGGTGGTGCAGTGCCGACGGTAGGTGGCATCGCGGGCAGGTGTCGGTCAGGTGCAGCGGCGACTGAGGGGCCCGGAAGGTTTATCCCGAGCTCAGCCTGCGTCAGCTCAACTATGGTCGACATTTCATCCGTGTCCAGCATCTGGGAGACCTGGCCTCTAAAGATCACGAAGGGATCTTCTTCTCCTGCAAAAAAAAACGTGAATAATTACACGTCTAACTGGTACGGGCACCTCAACAAACATGCATAATCATGCAAGCATGCATCATCTTATATCATAAGTTGAAACAAAGGGTAGTAACTACGGGGTGCAGTAAGCGGCGGCGACGGTGGCGGCATTGGCGGCGGTGGTGGCATGGGCGACGGCGGTGGTGGCGGAGGCTTGGGCGGCATCGCCGGCTGAGGAATGAGCGGCGGTGGTGGACGAATGTGCGGCGGCAGGGGCGGAGTGGGCATCGGCTGTGGCGGCGGAGGGGCATGGGCTGTGGCAGGGGCGGAGGGGGCATCGGCTGTGGCGGCGGAGGGACATGGGCTGTGGCGGCGGAGGCCTGTGCGGCGGCGATGGCATGGGTGGCGGCGGGGGAGGCCCGGGCGGCGGCGGCGGCGGAGGAAGAGTTGGCGACGGCGGTGGCAGAGGACGCATGGGCGGCGGCGGCAGCGAAGGCGTGGGCGGCGGTGGCAGACGACGCCTGGGTGGCGAAGGCGGAGACATGGGCGGCGGCGGTGGCGGAGGGGGCATGGGCCGCGGCGGCGGAGGCATGAGTGGCGACGAAGGCATGGGCGGCGGCGGAGGCATGAGTGACGACGAAGGCATGGGCGGAGGCGGCGACGGCAGAGGACGCATGGGCGGCAGCGGCGGCGAAGGCATGGGTAACGGCGGCGGCGGAGGCCTGGGCGGCAGGGGCTAAGGCATGGGTGGCGGCGATGGCATGGGCGGCGGCGGGGGAGGCCTGGGCGGCGGCGGCGGCGGCGGCGGAGGAATGTGCGGCAACACCGGCGGAGGCATGAGCGGCGGCGGCGAAGGAAGAGTTGGCGACGGCGGTGGCAGAGGACGCATGGGCGGCGGCGGCAGCGAAGGCGTGGGCGGCGGTGGCAGAGGACGCCTGGGTGGCGAAGGCGGAGACATGGGCGTCGGCGGTGGCGGAGGGGCATGGGCCGCGGCGGCGGAGGCATGAGTGGCGGCGAAGGCATGGGCGGCGGCGGATGCATGAGTGGCGACGAAGGCATGGGCGGCGGCAGAGGCATGAGTGGCGACGAAGGCAAGTGCGGCGGCGGAGGCATGAGTGGTGACGAAGGCATGGGCGGAGGCGGCGGCGGCAGAGGACGCATGGGTGGCGGCGGCGGAGGCATGAGTGGTGGCGAAGGCATGGGTGACGGCGGAGGCATGGGCGGCGGAGGTTGTGGAAGAGGAGGAGGATTTGGCGGCGACAGCGGCGGCTGTGAGGGCGACGCCAGGCAGCTTGGACAGTATGCGGTGGCGAAGGCAAGCAGTGGGCGAGGGCGGAGGAGAGCAGTGAGTGGCAGCGAACAGTGGGCGGTGGAGGCATGCGGCGATGACGGGCGAAATCAGTATGGGATGTGCAATCCCCTCCTATACCAGGCGGATAATACAGTAATAAATGATGTGATACAATCATCAGGATATTTGCTCAAAATTGAATTTGGAGGACACAAGGGGTATTTTAAATGGCATTATTGCCATGGTTAATTTCGACATTATACCATACTAGTGCCGACGTCACATATTGAACGAGAATCCGTAATTTTAACACTGATAATACAATAAATACTGGAAGTCATAACGTGCTGTTCTCACCTTCCGGGGTTGACATTACTTGCTCGCTAAACGTCAGGTCCACTGCCGTGGCACTGACGTTTGCAGCCGGTCGTCCTCCCAGGAGACGATCCAGGATGTCCGGGTTCGGCAGTTCATCAGCTCCAGCTCCGGAACGTCCCAGGAGTTTTCTGTGATTGTTATACTTGATTCGGAGTGCTTTGAGCTTGTTCCGGCACATGCCCGATGGGCGGTCATACCCCTTCGTGGCTAGGGCCTCAGATATGTGCTGGAATATCTGGGGGAAATACACATGGTGTAAGTATGTAACTATGCAACTATGCAACTATGCATGTAACTAGCGAGGAACAAGCTATGCAACAGCTACAAAGCATGCAGAAGGCCATACGCCTGAGTGGAGCTGCTGCAAAATTACTGGTGGGGCCCAATACACGTAATAAGATATATTTTTTCGTTCCCGCTGGTGGGAACGAGGGAGGGGAGAGGAATCGCATGGTCCAGTTAGGTGAACCTATGATCTTTGGCTTTAGGTGAACCTATGGCGAGGTAGCGAGGATGCCATCTTCTCGTATAGGGATGTCCGCCAAAAACTGATGGGGAACGATGTCCGCGCCACCTCCCTTGACTCCTACCGCAATGACCCCTGTAGTAGGCATATGCAAAAATCCGACAAATATTAAGCACTTTTAGTTGCTACTTTAGTGACAATGTGAAAACGTCATTGGAAATAACTTCCTAATTGCATACTGCAAACGTTTATAAGAACAGTGTCAGACATTACTAGAAAGACACTCTAAACATATTACTATTCATACAAAGTCAAGTTGGATTAAAAACGAAAGCAAAACAGACACCAAGGTGGATATCCTGTGGTTCAGGTGCTTCCCCGTCGTGTGAATTGGAGGCAGTACATTGAAGTTGATTGAACATGGTTGTCCAAACACCACAACTAAAATATTCAACTTGAAAACTTAATGTTCTTTAGAACTGTGTGTTGTCCAGAATAAAAATACTGCTGTAATTATTAGATCTCAAAATCATAATACTGATATGAAAATGTGAGGAGTAACAACATTTGCTGGGAATAGCTGACAAATTTGGTAGCTATTCTCAGCACATAGCTCAATTTTGCATATAGGAGAAAGAGATAATATAAGCCAATATGACGTGCTTCTAGCAATGGAATGTATGACTAGCTTCCCTAACTACAATGCCAATTTCAGCCCGAATAAAACAAATGCAATCATAAACAAAAACGAAACTGTGCCCCTCTAGTGAGGACTATTCTCAGTAAGCACAGCTCCACATCAACAATTGTTCCATTCGATATGGTATCACCAATGCATTATGGCAACTAAGTTCTATTCAGGTCAATGTCAAGCTCAGTATGTAAATTATGGGTTGGACGGTGACTTTGCAACTTCTGAAAATGGATAAGGTGTATGTTTTTTCAAATAAAATGAGAAAGCTGCACCTAAAATGAAATCCTCCACAGTGACATAATTTCCATGGGGATTTGTTCACTCTTTCTATTCTTCAAACAGATTTTAGACAATGGCACAGCATGTTTGATGCGTGTCTAGCTGAGGCAAAGCATGCCCAAGGCACAATCGATCTTCAGTATGCTTTTAACGTGGGAGCTTGCATAATCAATATGCTACAATTTACCATGTTGCATTCCAAAGATTCCATCAAATCCTGCCACATATGCCTCACAACCCCAAGGGATGACACATGGAAGTGCAGAGCCACCTTTGAGCAAAAGAAAGAAAGTCACTGCCTTCTTTTTTCCATGTATGTGCCTTCTCCCCATACATAGGCAGTTGCTCTGCCTAACTTCAGGCACCAGAGGCACATGTGTTAGAAATTCCAATCATGCCCAAGGCACAAACAGTCTTCAGTAGGCTTCTTTTGTGGAAGCTTACACAGTTAATATGCTACAATTTGGCATGCAGCATTCCTAGGATTCCATCAACACCAGCCACATATGCCACACAATCCCAGGGAGTTGGTACATGAAAGAGCAAAGCCACTTTCCAACAAAAGAAAGAAAGCCCCTGCCTTTTTTGTCTTGAATTTGTCACGCGTGTACCTGCTCCCCATACATATGCAGCTGCTCTGCCGAACACCCAGCACCAGAGGCACATGTGTTAGAAATTCCATAGAAATATGTATGAATGGTTTTCATTTTTGGTGCTTGGTTACATATAAGATCTGAATTCTGCTCAGTAATCTTTTTTTTCTCAGAAAATTAGGTTTGGTTGGAACAATTACATATATGGAATATTGATTCCTTAGGAGATCCTGTGGTGACAGGGTTAATTTTTTTTAGGCTAATGTATAATGATGAAATACAGATGCTTCCTGAATGCACATTTGTAAATGACTTCAGATGAGTCAGCATGGCTGCAATGCACTAAAAATGAAAGCAAAGAGGTCAAGATGAAATCCTGGGGTTCAGGTGCACTCCTTGCATGCAGGTTCGTGGCATTAAATTGGATTGATGGAGCAATTTGGCCGGACCCTGCAACAAAAAAAAACTCAATTTGACAACTTAATGTTCTTCAGACCTGTAGCTGCTCTGCCTGGCATCCTGCACCACCAGCACAACTGTTAGAGAATCCCTAGGAATAAGTATGAATAGTTGGCTTTTTGTGGTGCTCAGTTATGTATAATATTTCAATTCCCCTCAGTAACCTCTCAGAAAACTGCAATGGGTTGTAACAATTACATACATGGAATATTGATGCCTTAGGAGTTCCTCGGGTGAAATGATATATTATGTGCTATCACAAATAGGCTTTCATGACTACTATGCATTTAATTTGCAATAAATAATGACAAAATAGAAATGGTTGCTGAATGCATATTTGTTTATGACTTGAGATGGGTCAGCATAAGTGCAATGCAATAAAACAAAAAAGCATAGGCCAAGATGGACATATGTTTGCTGCTGCATGATCGACACAGACGATGCTTGCCTAAACTCTGACATCCTGGGGTTTAGCTGATTCTCATTCATGCAGATTGGATGCAGTCAAGTTGATGGAGCATATTTGTCAAGACATTGCAAATAAAAATACTAAACTTGACAAGATGTGCCTCAGAACTGGGTGTGGTTCAGAAGAAAAGTACTGATGTAATTATGGGAAATAAAAATCATAATACTAAAATAAGATGAAATTTAAGGAGGAAGAATGCCTGCTACAAATAACTGACAAATTTGGTAGCCATTCTCAAACCAGAGTAGAGATCAAATTCTTGCACATTGCAGAAAGAGCCGATATAAACCAATATGCAGTGCTTCCAGCATTGGGATGTGTTTCAGCAATGGAATGTTTGTCTGCACCATCTGCACCATCTTCAAGTCCATACACCGAACAAAGGCACTTCAGAAGCATGAAACAGAGCCATACAATACTTTTAAAATATTTCCAAATCACTTACCTGCACGTTGCGCACTTTCTTCCCATCTATAGCCGTGAAAAGCCCTTTGTCCAACACTGTCGACAACATAGCCCTTTCTTCTTCCTGAGTCCAATGGTGCATTGTTTCCTGACTACAACGACCGTGCGATAATTAAATAAGGAGGCTAAATCGAGTTCACAACGCAATCCAAGAGATAAGTCAGCAAATCCGCAAGTAGGAACACTCCGCCAAATCGTAAAAATCACGGTTGGGGCACGCACTAATAACGTAACGTCTCGGCGCCGCTTTTAGCTGATACATGTCTGATTTTTGTGTTTCATAAGTAGGTTTGCAATTAAAATTTAAAATAAGACTTTGATTTTTCATACCTACCATAAATGTACCTTAGCAGAAAATAGCTTCAAGAAGTGTCATGACCCTTTCAGTCCTACCGTTATTTGTTCATGATTGGCGCTAATCGCAAAATTCCACCTACCGAAGTGTAAATTTGCGTTAAGCTTTTCGCATGTTTTGCTACGCAAAAGTCCGTTTACAAGAGCAATATTTTCGGAAGTTTCCTTAATCGCATCTTATGCGGAAGTTTTGCTGCTCATGTAAACGGGGTAATTGATCGAATCCAACAAGCCGTGGCCCGCAACGTAAACCAAGGGCGTCGCCACCGGGGGCAGGGGGGCAGTCGCCCCCCTGCCGTGAAACAGGGGGGGCGCCGCCCCCCCTGAAATTTGAGGAGGCCCCTATCCGCAAATGCACAGCAAAAAAGGTGAGCAAGGAGGCCGACGGGACAGAATATCATGCTGTCAATGAGGCCTCAAAACTGACGAGGCCACCAGGAAATATAATCAGGTCTCTATAAGAGACGTAGAACAGAGATTGGGAGGAGGCCCCCAGGACGAAAAGGAGGCCCCATGACGAAAAGGAGGCCTCAAGACGTAGAACAGAGATTGGGAGGAGGCCCCCAGGACGAAAAGGAGGCCCCCGGGACGAAAAGGAGGCCCCCAGGACGAAAAAGAGGCCACAAGACGTAGAACAGAGATTGGGAGGAGGCCCCCAGGACGAAAAGGAGGCCTCAAGACGTAGAACAGAGATTGGGAGGAGGCCCCCAGGACGAAAAGGAGGCCCCCGGGACGAAAAAGAGGCCCCCAGGACGAAAAAGAGGCCCCAAGACGTAGAACAGAGATTGGGAGGAGGCCCTCATGACGAAAAGGAGGCCTCAAGACGTAGAACAGAGATTGGGAGGAGGCTCCCAGGACGAAAAGGAGGCCCCCCAGGACGAAAAGGAGACCCCATGACGAAAAGGATGCACCCAAGGACGAAAAGGAGGCCCCAAGACGTAGAACAGAGATTGGAAGGAGGCCCCCAGGACGAAAAGGAGGCCCCCCAGGACGAAAAGGAGGCCCCAGGACGAAAAGGAGGCACCAAGACGTAGAACAGAGATTGGGAGGAGGCCCCCAGGACGAAAAGGAGACCCCAGGACGAAAAGGATGCACCCAAGGACGAAAAGGAGGCCCCAAGACGTAGAACAGAGATTGGGAGGAGGCCCCCAGGACGAAAAGGAGGCCCCCCGGGACGAAAAGGAGGCCCCAGGACGAAAAGGAAGGCACCAAGACGTAGAACAGAGATTGGGAGGAGGCCCCCAGGACGAAAAGGAGGCCCCCAGGACGAAAAGGAGGCCTCCAGGACGAAAAGGAAGCTCCCAGGACGAAAACGAGGCCCCCAGGACGAAAGACGCAGTCCATGCGTCCCTACACTCCAACAATCAACCAACCAACCCCAGGACGAAAAGGATGCACCAAAGGACGAAAAGGATGCCCCAAAGACGTAGAACAGAGATTGGGATGAGGTCCCCAGGACGAAAAGGAGGCCCCCAGGACGAAAAGGAGGCCACCAGGACGAAAAGGATGCCCCTAAAACGTAGAACAGAGATTGTGAGGTGGCCCCCAGGACGAAAAGGATGCCCATAACGCAAAGGAAGCCCCCAAGACGTAGAACAGAGATTGGGAGGAGGCCCCCAGGACGAAAAGGAGGCCCCCGGGACGAAAAGGAGGCCCCAGGACGAAAAGGAGGCCCCAGGACGAAAAGGAAGGCACCAGGACGAAAAGGAAGGCACCAAGACGTAGAACAGAGATTGGGAGGAGGCCCCCAGGACGAAAGGAGGCCCCCAGGACGAAAAGGAGGCCCCCAGGACGAAAAAGGAGGCCCCCAGGACGAAAAGGAGGCTCCCAGAACGAAAAGGAGGCCCCCAGGACGAAAGACGCAGTCCATGCGCCCCTACACTCCAACAATTAACCAACCAACCCCAGGACGAAAAGGATGCACCAAAGGACGAAAAGGATGCCCCAAAGACGTAGAACAGAGATTGGGATGAGGTCCCCAGGACGAAAAGGAGGCCCCCAGGACGACAAGGAGGCCCCCAGGACGAAAAGGAGGCCCCCAGGACGAAAAGGAGGCCCCAGGACGAAAAGGCGGCCCCTAAGACGTAGAACAGAGATTGTGAGGTGGCCACCAGGACGAAAAGGAGGCCCCCAGGACGAAAAGGAGGCCCCCAGGACGAAAAGGATGCCCCATAACGCAAGGATGCCCCAAGACGTAGAACAGAGATTGGGAGGAGGCCCCCAGGACTAAAAGGAGGCCCCAGGACGAAAAGGAGGCCCCTAGAACGAAAAGGATGCACCCAAGGACGAAAAGGACGTAGGACTAGACGTAGAACAGAGAACAGATATAGGAAGGTAGCCCCCAGGACGAAAAGGAGGCCCCAGGACGAAAAGGAGACCCCAGCACGAAAAGGAGGCCCTCAGGACGGAAAGGATGCCACCGAGACGGGCAAGAAGCCACCCAGGTTAGACGAAAAGGCTTCCGATGGGTGGCAGGATATTCTTAAGTTGGAAAACGAGGCCCCCAAGACGGAAGATGCCCCTGCAATATAAAATTAAGACCTGATAGGGGAGACTTCTCCGGACGCAATAGGGGCCCCAAGACGGGTAGGAAGGTTTCCGCAGGAATGAGAGAAGGCCACCGAGACCAGCCAGATGAGGCCCATATTTTGGAAGAGGAGGAACCTGGAAGAGAAGATCTAGGACTAGGACGCAAAAGCACACTGCTAAGAGGATAATGAGGCTCCAGACACAGATGAGGAGGCCCCCATGACGTGAGAGGAGGCCCCTAATTTGAAAAAGGAGTCACCTAGGAGAGGGTAGGAGTCCCCAGAAATCAAGAGAGTGTCAAAAATGGCACGGAGGCAACCAGGATTGCAAAAGAGGCTCCAACACCGGAAAGGAGGCCCCAGAATATGAGAGGAGGCCCTAAGACGGAAAAGGAAGGAAGATATAGATGAGGTTTCGGAGACGCAAAAGCAGGCCCCAAACGGGTGAGGTTCCACCGAGATAGAAAAGGATGATCCAGAGACGTGGCAGGAGGCACCTAATTCGGAAGAGAACGACACAAGATTGGAAACGAGACCCGATGATGAACGAGGAGGCCCCTAAAATAGGAGAGAAAGGCCATTGGATAAGAGAGATGGCTCCCAAGCGGAAAAGAAGGCTCGAAGACGGCTAAGAAGGTCCCCGGGAAATAACAAGGCCACTAAGATAGGAAAGGTTGCCAGTAATTTAGCAGAGGCGGCGCCTGGGAGAGAAGAGGAGTCCACCAGGAGATAAGAGACCACCCCTAAGATGGGTAAAGATCGAATCCAGAGCGCAGAGCAGGAGAACGCAGAGCAGGAGGCCCCCAAGACGTGAGAGGAGGCCCCTAATTTGAAAAAGAAGGCCTCTAGAAGAGAAATGAGGCACCTGCCGGACTCGGGAAGGAGTAGGTCTCTAGGACCAAATGAGGTCCCGAAGCCCGGAAAGAGTTCCCAGGAAATGAGAGGAGGCCCTTAAGATGGGAGTGATAGCAGGTATGGAAGGAGGTGAGGTTTCCAAAATTGAAGATCCCTCAAGACGGGTAAGGCTTTGCCAGGATAAAGGAGGAGGCACACGAGGCGTGGCAAGAGGCCCCTAATTTGGCAGAAAATGCCCCTCGAAGATGAGAGGAAGCCCCATGCCATGTTAAAGGGGCCCCAGAATGCAAGAGGCCCTCCAAGACGGGAGAGGAGGACCATTGAATATGGAGGAGGGTAGGACACACAAGGAGACATCGAAAACCGGTAAAAAGGCTCTAGGAAATGAGACGACGCGACAGGAGGCCTATAATTTTCAAGAAGAACCACCTAAGAAATAGTAAGAGTCGAGTCTGGGTATTTTAAAATCACGATATGGGCCCCAAAAGATCCCGCCGGGGCCCCCGCAAATTATGCTGAGCCTGGGGTACCGAAAATTCACGCCCGGACCACGAAAATCATGCCAGGGGCACAACAGGTCGTACCGTGCCCCAAAAGTCTCATTGGGACCAAAACAAATGACGCCGGAGCAACGAAGAACAATCCGGACATGAATAATCACTCTGTGGGCCCAACAATGACGCCAAAAGCCTCCAAAACGCATTGGACCCCAAAAAGTGTCGAGGCCGCTATAGCTCGCGCTAGGGATCCAAGAAAATGACGTCGGGGCCCAAAAGATCACATTGGACCCAAAAAAGTCGCGTCGCAGCCCTTGAAAATCACACTGGAGGCCCAGAAGGTCGCGCCGGGGCCCCAAAAGTTGCAGCTGTCCCCAAAATCAATTTTAACCGGAATGTCACTCTGGGACGGAAAAAAACTCCTTCAGTGGCCGCAGTGCTATATCAAAGGGGCAAATGCCCCCTCCATCCTGAGAGGGATAAGCTCCCAAGAATCGTGTCGGGGGCCTCAAAAATCGCGCTGGGGCCACCAAAATTCGCGTCGGTCCACCAGAATTCGCGTATGGGTCTCCAAATAAATACGGCGAGCCCCGGAAAACTCGCTCCGAGGCCCGAAAAATTGCGACAGGAACCGCCAAAATCGCGTTGGGGCCACAGCTAAATACAACGCATCGCACAAACTCGAACCGGGCCCCCAAATATCGCGCTTGGGACCCACAATTCCCATCGGTAGTCCCGTCGAGGCTCTACAAAATTGCCGTCTAGGGCCACACGTAAGCACAGTGTGACCACAAACACAAACACAAATCAAGCTGGAGCCCTCCAAAATAAGGATGGATTCCAACAACTAAATGCCCAGGTAAAAAAATGGCTCTGGAGCACCGAACATATTATCAGATGCCTTCACAAATTGCGTACGGCACCGAAAAACAAACCGGATCTCGAACAATCGAGGTGGGATACAAAAACATGGCGCCAAGTGCTCGAGAAATCAGGCCGGGATTCGGACTTTAAAAAAATCAGAAAAGTTTCACAAAATCGTATTGAGCCCAGAAAACTGGGGTTGGGTCTCCGGAACCACGCGCCTGGGTGCGATAAGCCACTCTGGGACCTAGAAACATCGTACCGAAGCCCCAAAATTGTACTTGGGCCCCACAAGTGTGCGTCAGAAGCCCAAAATAAACACATCGGGACCCTAAGAGCACAACGGGGGCCGAAAATACAACTGACCCTCCAAAGCGCACAGTCTCACAAAAAGCGACAGGGCCTTAACACAAGCGTTGCAGCCATAAATATACATACCGGGAGGTCTAAAAAATACACCGGAAGCTCTCAAGGCACACAGGGGTCATGCTAACGCACAATAGCCTGAAAAGGTGGCTGGGGCCGCAAAAGGCAACATGGTTCCAAAACAAACAAAAAGATCGGCGCTAAATAAACACATCGGGATCTTCGAAAACGCCCTGACACGTCAAAATCCTCGGTGTACAAAAATTCAACAAACCCTAAAACGAGCAGGGGGTTCGAAAATGCTTTAGGCCCCTAACAAAAATGGATTGGAGCCATAATACACAATCATAGACCAAGAAAGACGCAACGGGTAAAAAAACGCCGAGGCTTGGCCTCGGTTCGGTATCCAATCTGGGAGGATAGCAGCAAAGATATGAAGTGCATCAAAGCTCAGCGGAAACCGCATTTCATAGCTACCAGAAAATGTGGGAAGTAGGAAACTAATGATCGAATTTAATCAATCGATTTTTCGAAGCGAACGCCCATGCGAATCATTCCATCACGCCAAATATGGTGCAAGTCTATCATGTGGCAGCAATTAGCAAAACGCAGAAGGCCAAGCAGAAACCATAGCATCGCACGATGTGTGGCGAATGCACCGAATACGAAAAATGGGTGTGCACGTGCACTGACGTTGCCGTCGTGGCGACCGGGTGCTATGAACTGCAATGCCTGAAATTGTAAAATTTTGTATTTTAAAGTGGTGGGTAATACATTTTACTTTGAAGTTATGGGCCTAATACATCTTCTAAACCCTGCTCGTTTTAGGGCTTTGTTGCGTTTTTTTGTGCACCGAGTATTTTCTACGTGTCGGGGCGTTTTCGAAGATCCCGATGTGTTTATTTAGCTCCCGGTCGTTTTGTACGTTTTGGAACCATGTTGCCTTTCGTGGCCCCAGCCTCTTTTCCAGGCCCTTGTGCGTCCTCATGGCCCCTGTGCGCCTTGCGAGCTTGCAGTGTATTTTTCTTAGAGCTCCCGGTATGTTTATTTAGGGCTGCAACGGATGTTTTAAGGCCCTATCGCTTTTTGGGAGACTTTTGTGCGCTTTGGAGGGTTAGTTGTACTTTCTGGCAACGTTGTACTCTTAGGGTCCCGCTGTGTATATTTGGGGCTTCTGACACACATTTGTGGGGCCCCAGTATGATTTTGGGGCTTCGGTGCGATTTTTTCTGGGTCCCAGCGCGACTTATCGCGCCCAGGCACGTGGTTCCGGAGACCCAACGCCAGCTTTCTGGGCTCAACGCGATTTTTGTGGATCTTTTCTGTTTTTTTATTAAAAGTCCGAATCCCGGCCTGATTTTTCGAACCTCTGACGCCATGTATCCCACCTCGATTTTTCGAGATCCGGTATGCTTTTCGAAGTCATACGCAATTTTTGAAGGCATCTTGAAAAAATGTTCGGTGCAACAGAGCCATTTTCCTGACCCTGACATTTATTTGCTGGAATCTCTCCTTTTTTTGGAGGGCTCCAGCTTGTTTTTTTGGGATACCGATCCGGGTTTGTGGTATAGGTGTAATTTCAGCAGTGTGAGGTAACTTATCAAGGGATACCAAAAGAAAACCTTAGAACTGAGTGGTGGAGTTAGGGTTGAAATCCGACCAATCAGAAACCATAGTGGTAGATTAGGCCCCTCCACAGGACAATTTAGTTGATGATTAATTATATTATTTCGAAATGTACCCTTTGACAAAATAGCGGTCGAAATCCAAGGACTTTTTAATGGGCGTAGGTGCCCTCCCCCCCCCCTGCAAATCCGTTTGCCCCCTCCTGCTTGACGCAAATATAGGTACTCCACTGGTCCCTCAATAATTTTCCGAAACATACGCCCATGGGGAAAAGCCAACATTGAGGGGACAAATTACCCCTCATAAGCATGCAATACAACATCCATGCCCCATATGAAATGGGATGAATGATGTTTTTAAATGCATTTTCTTCCAACAAACTTCTTTTCTGTTATTACAGCCTGCATGCGATGCGCCCCTAAACCACAATAACTAACTAACTAACTAACAGCCTGCATGATTAGAGCTTCCCAGCTTCCATACCTTCTCAACGTCATTTACAAAACGGCACAGCACAGCGAAAACGATGGGCGTGACGGCGTGGAATGTGAAGGCTTGGATTATGTATGTACTGACATTGTTGCATTGTTGCATTGTCATTTATGCATTGGTGTTCAATGCTTGTTCTTGCCGTGAATTTATTCGCTGAGGATATATTTTAGCTCGTGTGACAGCTGCCTTGCAGCCAGCACCAAATGTTATAAAAATAAACAAATTCCTAAGATGACGCTAAAAAAAACTAATGCAATCCACTTCTCGTTGTCACCTTTACGAAATTGTCGTCCTTGGACTGAGAAATGGTCGTTCAAGCTTTGCTTATGACATCAAGCTGATGGGAATAAATAACAGTAGTGATGAATCTAGCTATATTCAGTTAGACTTGGAGGACTTAAAAGTGGGTTGATCAATGGCAGATATCTGTAAGATATGCTTAGCACCAGCCCCGCCAGCTCGCTGCAATCTAGAGGCCAGCGGGAAGATTCGAGAAAGCATTGAGACGATGGTTTGTTTTGGCACTTATGCATTTATCCAAATATTACTTATTTATACCCTGGTATGGCCCAGTTTTCAGCCGAAATGATTAGTGCTATTGCGTTTTGAGTAAATGATGCACCATGCCAAGAACAAACAAAAAACCAATATGAAATCATGTTCCCCATCCTCGAACCATAGTATAAGAGCCTAAAAACAATATGAGACCCTAACACAATGGAGGCCCCCTTTCGGGTAACAGGAGGCCCCCTTTCGACCTTGCCCCCCTGGAAGAATTTCGGGGGGCGCCCCTCCTACAAAAAATTTTTTTTTTCTTCTTGTTTCCGGGCCCCGCCAAAATAACAGGGGGGGAGCAAGCAGATGGGCTGACAAAGCAAGCCTTAACATCGACCATTTATCCCCAACATGGAATATTCGGTAGACGACAGCAAAGCACTCATACAACGCCAGATATCGTAAACATCACCAGAGCACATGGACACAACACAACTCCACACCTCAACCCACAGGTGTAGTCGGGTCCACACTCTTTGACTATATGTACGCCAACAAACTAGTAAGAGCATTATAGACACCACACAACCAACACGCACTGCATGCCCGCGCATTCACTCATAGCAGTAACTTAAATTGCCATCAACCAAAGGGGACGTGTGTCTAGGGGTAAGATGCCCGTATCATAATCGAAAGATTGTGAGTTCGAGTCTCGGCTGTCGCTACTCTTCGCCGACGACCAATCGGCGTGGGAGATTGGTGACGTCACATGACTCAACTGTCGACGTGTCGTAAAACCAATAACCACAACCACCAATCATCCACCAATGGCATTGGCCGTGGATGAGCCGAATCGTTTTGCCAATCAAAATAGATAGCTTCGTAGCGGTGCCGTAGGACATAGATGAGCCGACTCGCTTTAAAATTAGCATGGCATAAAACGGTTTCCCAGGGTTACATGCCATTGGACGTAGATAAGCCGAATTACAAAACACCACACTAACCCCACCTGTAACCCTGCATGGACACATGCTACTAATCAGTACTAGCACGTGGCAGCCGGCGTGATAGGGAGCGTGGGCAATTACCTCCTTGCACGCACGGTAAAGGACCCTCGATGCCCTTCAACAAGAGGAGTCTAATCCCGGCACTCGGGTAAAATCAACTTTCTTGTCAATCCTCCTCCACCCCAAATACAAATTATCTCGTGGAGGAATAAAGTAAACTAAACCCTATCAAAACGGTCTCAACCGTCTGGAAGATGGTCCCCGCCCTCCCCGCCTTCAGTGCCTTAACGTCACATACATTAGAACGTCAAACGCCTTTAACGGAAATGTACACTTGCCTTGAACATGCTTGCAAAATCCACTCGCTTTAAAGGCGGCGCAAATGACCTCTATGGTCCGGCATGCCTCTAAACAAACTCGTAAACTTCCACTAAACAGAATGAAACATGACGTCAGAGTCTGTCGTCTGCCGCAATGTGCCGCCGCCCGTCAATTTCAGCCGACGACGTCCTGAACGTCGCTGTCGTGGGATTCTGCCGACGCCAAGATTCCGTCGGAATTATGTCACGTGCAGACAGGCCTAACAGTGGCCAAGTGGGCTGACTTGGCGTTCATTCGCGTGGAGTTTGTGAACTGGAAGAAGGGAAGGGCGAAAACATTCGGCGCATGAGGCTGGCGAGGCGCTCCGCCAAATCGCCAGTATCCTGCTGGCACAGGAGCAGCCAATGAATGCAGCTCCATATGCCCAGCTAGGCATGGAGTGCAGACGCTCACCGCAGCACAGCGGTTGCTGGAGCCGAGGACGATAACGCTGCTGCCTGGCGATGCGCATAGCATGACAACGGACTGTCGTAACTGGTACAGAAGGTGGGTCATACTTGGAAAAATACCAAGATGACGGTCAATACAGAAACAAACAGACACCGCACTCGGCACTGAAGATCGTGACACAAACAGCAACAGAATGCAGAACGCATGTGACAGGCAATCTACATCCCAATAGGTTACGCTCGCCATTTTCCAGCATCAAGCATGGCGAGGCTACCGTGCAAGCTCGATCCCCGAACATGCTGTACCATAGGCGCCCGGCTGAGTAACTAAGTTGCTCCCCGGAAATGGAAGGATGTGCCGTTATCTGAAGGTGACATTGACTTTCACATCACGCGACGAATGTTTCGTGTTTGATTTTATTTCAAAAGGGAAAAGCGTGAGACAATGAACGCTGTTGTGACAGGAAGACGAGCATAATTAATTAACTGTGTAGCTAAGATTTCTGAGATAAATACCAGCATCTATCCAATTATACTTCTATATTCCCATCCACAGTGCGCCGTCACAACCGCGCCAAGCTGGTGAAAATAAACAATTATCTCAACCAAGTCCCAGTGACGACAAGTTTCAGTCGTCTTTCGACACGTTTCAGTGATCACCATTAAGTAGTATGCTGTTCGTTTTGGCGTTGGAGATTATGACGATAAATATTAGAAGCAATAATCGCATACACTGCCTAGCAGCCAGTAACGTCGAGTTGAAGCTAAGTATGTATGCAGAAGACATTACCGTGTTTCCCTGCCACCCAGACTCTACACAGTATTAAAGTCGTGGAAAAGTTTGGTGAAGCGTTTGGCCTGGGATTTTAGACGTGAACAAAGGGCATGCGAAGTGGCTAGAGCCTAAAGGAAGCACATCATCGGAATACGGAATGAAGGTTGCTAATGAAGTTGAAATGTCAAACACATGCTTTAGATGTAAAACCTTATACAAACAACTGATTAGAAAGCACTTAAATATCTAGTACTTGATGAATATATACCATCTAGGCGACAACCGCATTCTCAGGACGTCGTTGACTCCTCTCATTGTACATACTGTAGCAAGACGAAAACATTTCATCATTTCATATAGGAATGTCAAGCAGTGAAGCGTATCTGGAGTCTTCTATTCAGAAATATCGTTATTATCAATGCAAATCATACACGAGAGCTTTCGTTCAGCGGCGCTATTAATCTGGTAATAATACCAACCAAGCAATGCACTTATGAGTTGCAACATATTGCAATGTTTCACTTCACGCTGCAAGTGGCCAAAAATAACATCCCATAACAAAACTGAGCCAAGTTATGAAGGACTGAACAATTATGGGAGCAATCACTTGCACTTAGACAGATCCAGAACCACCCCTGAATAACCAACAGACGGAAAGGGTTTTCTTGCAAATGGAGAGATTAAAGGCCTGTTTACACACGGAAGAATTCCGACAGAATCGTGCGTCGGCAGACCCGACGTTCACGACGTCGGCGCGATAGATTGGTAGGGAGCGACAGAATGTAGCAGGCGGCGGCAGACCCTGACGTCACGCTTCATTCTGCCAACGTCATACTAACAGGATGACGTCATCTGCCCAGTGTGCTATAAAGCGTCTCAGTTGTTTGTTTACTGCGCCACAAGTGATCTATTGCACTACTAATTGAGTCAAACAGTGCCACCCAGGTTAGTACCTCGAGAGCATTAATGCCCAGGGGCGGTCCGAGGAACCCAAATGAGGTGAGGTATAAAAAATCGCGATTGTACCCCCTCCCCCTCCCCAGAACAAAATGACCTCGGATTTTCCCCACTTTATTGCTTTGGTTCCGATAATTCACAGCTGTTTCTCTCAGCGGATGCCTCTGCCAGAACATTTTGAGCTAAGAATGCACTTGAGCCTTCCCGGAGCGGAGCCTTTTCCCGGTCGGAGGGGCACCACTTTCCATGAGGGGTGCATGCCTCCAGATCCCTCGGTATCCGCCCCTGCCTGGGATTCCCAAAACAGCGCTGGCCTCCCTGGTCCTTTCTTGATGACGTGTAATTTTTCCTTATATGATAGATAAGAAAGCTATGTTTCAAGGATTTATCAGTGATATTTCGTATTCTTGATGATGGTCGATATTGGTGATGTTACAGATAACAGATATTATATATATATATATATATATATATTGAAATATATTTTTGTTGTTGTTTTGGAAAATTGTTGACAGTCCATACAATATATTTGTGTGTGTGCATAAAGAAGTAGCCATGTAAAGACCCATTTGATGTAAAATACCTTGCTTAATGTTTGTTTCAGTTTACCAAAGTACATGCACAACTTAACATGACTATATGAATTGTAGGTTTCTGATTACAATTGTTTTTTTTAAAACTACAATTCATATAGTCATGTTAAGTTGTGCATGTACTTTGGTAAGCTGAAGCAAACATTAAGCAAGGTACTTTACATCAAATGGGTCTTTAAATGACTACTTCTTTACACACACACACACACACACAAAATATGTTGTATGGACTGTCAACATTTTTTCCTAATATAGGTATCACTACTTTTGTCCATTCTACACAAGCATGGCACACCAAAAACAGGTATTTAAGCAAAATCCAATCAGTTTTTCTTGCCAAGCAAAAACTTCTTTTTTTTACTGATGAATATCCTGAGAGCAAATCAGAAACAAGAATGCATGGACTGGACTTGATGAAGCTTGCCCAGCAACTTCTTTAGGTGCATTTCTTTGGGAAATAACATATAAGCAAGATATTCTTTCTTTGAAATGATGTCACCTAGCCTTGATACTGCAGATGATACATTGATACATTGATGATACTCCAGTGATATAGTGATATTAGGTGATCAAACATCAGAAGGATTAGGTGATCAAATATCAGTAGGTTTAGGTGATCTAACATCAGTAGATTATGTTAGGTTAGGTCAGGTTAGGTTAGCTTATATTTTTATTGTAATATTACATACTTCTTCAATATATGCTGCCCCACACAAAACACTTCTTCTGTATACTTCCCATATTTTGTTGAAGTTAGCCTACATCTGCATTGTCACAATTTTTTTTTCTTCTTTGGTTGTTTAAAATGTTATTTGATTTATTCTTATGTTCCTTTTAGTAAATTTGTGCACTAGGATGTTTTATGAATTCTTGGAATTTATCATTTCAATGCAATGTTTATGAGTGTGACTAAGATGAAGGGACCCTCATTTTCTGTGCAAATGCTTGTTTTTCAGGTTGTGAGCAAAATAACACCAAAAAGGTGGCTTTGAGTTCGGTAACATAGCATAAAAGGAAATGTTTAAAAAGTGAAAAAAGCAACATAACGTAACCTAACCTAGACTAACCTTATTTCTGGGGAAATATTCAAAAAATGAAATTATTAAAATTTAAAGCAATTTATGTTCTGAAGACTTCAAAAATAAAAAAGCATAGCCCAATCTAACCCAACCTAGCATCAGCTGCTTTGGAAGAAAAATATGTCCACAATTTTTAAAAAAAAAATATACAAAAATTTTCCACCCGGAAAAAAATAACCAACCTAACCTAACCCATTTGTTTGCTTTATGGAGACAAATGTGTGTAAAAACTTGTCTTGCGACCACCTTCAAGCACAATAATACGTTCTTTTCTTCATGAAATGACTGCTTATTGAGATATAAAAATAAAGTTTTCATTTCCCAAAGATATGAATGTAAAGTTCTTTCAAATTACATCAAGACACAGGAAACACATTTTTGTTTAACCAAAAGTGCCCTAGGGTTTTTTTCTATATATGTACCCAATTTGCATGCATTGTGCAGACTCGAAAAGTTGGTTTTGAGTCGTTTGGTACGGCCAAGTAAAAAATAATTCCCACAAATTTTCAAATTCCTTCCATTTGGAAAGCTTAGTAGGTGCCTAACTAGGCACCTAAGCATGAGTTCAGAGCAACACTTTCATAAAATGGAACTAGGTTTTGCATAATTTGAGATTGAAGAACAAGTTTGCTCCAAAATCGGCTGTTTTTTTTTGTGTTGGCTTGACTGATATGACCGTACTGGAATCACTAGTGAATGCATGGAATTTACAGAGATGACTAAGCATCACATCAAAGCCCATTAAGAGCCTACTGGTCACTAACAGACTTCCTCGTTGGGCTTTCGGTTCTAGTATTTGCCACTTCTAGTACCTACCTAAGTGGGTGAGTAGGTAACTTGCTCCTGCCCCACAATTCCGCACATTCCCTTATTTTCACGAATCAATGGGAACATTTTTGTGTAAAACATAGCCCGATGTACCTCAAAAGTGTCCCTCACACAGCGATCTCCATTAAGAGTAAAATGGACTTTAGTATTAGTAGCCAGGACTGGACACAACTCCAAAAAGGCCGCATTCCCTGCGCTTGTTATGAAACGAAAGCGCAATACATGGCGATATTTGCCAGAGTCTTTGCGGACCGGTGATAGAGCTGTTTTGAAGCTAAGATATAAATGTGAACTTCAAGTTTCACTATAATTACGAGTCACCAATGCATATTTGTTTCCAGTTTTTCAACTTTGCTATTTTCCAGTGGATGAAAGCATCATTTGTACGAAAATAGCATACAAAAATACTTCCAAGTTCTACTCAGGTGAGGCACTGTCTTAGTGCCTTACATGGGCAGACCGCCCCTGATTTCAAATCTTTACGTAATATGGTTAGCTTGTCTGGTGACCGCTTCTAACCAATCCATGTCAACTTCTGCGTTTTATTAAACTGTTTACGGCATGGCTCTTTTAGACCTGAATCTGTGCGGGGGAGGGGTGGCGATTCCACCTACTAACACCGGCATTGTGTGCAATTTATTTTAATCGTGTGTCCTGAACGGACTCCCCTTCTGGCTCCGACATTCGTAATGTCACCGTCGCCACGCTATTGCTTGTGGTGGTTTGCATAGGGTATGTCCTGAATACCGCTCGTCACCTGGGGCCGCCATTGCATGGGTGTCACTTCGTGAAATTGATTGGGGGGGCAATTGATATTTTTGGTGGCATTTTATCATGGAGAAGGGCACCATCGGCTAAAAAAACCGTTGAGCAGGGTTGGGGATGCACTCAAGCGTTCTGGAAGGACGCCTCCATAGGCTCAATCACTAAGCTTCGGTCTGATTGGAGGGAGGAATCAAGAATTGAGGTGGCCAAGTTAATGTTTCAAATCTTCAAATCCAACTTCATCAAATCTAAGTTTCAAATCTTTGGATTTGCTGCTTGTTTTTACAACCAAATTGAAAAAGAGGTTTCATTATGGTGTTTTAAATCTTACATTATTCTTCATATCCATTATGTCATTCAGCCACCATTGTGAGATTAATTCCTTCACTAATGGTCATATCACCTTAATCAGGTTAATAAACATAAAAATACTGCATTTAATTTTTTTTTGCTTTAAAAATCAAGTAATGCCCTCTAATGCAAATTTACCCTGGGTTCGCCATCCCTAGATTCTCTCAGATTTCCTTCCTACACATGTGGTTATGGAAAAACATCGAAGCAGAACAGAATCTCAAACTTCAGGCTACATCCAATTGTGAGTTCGAACAGGATAGTTTCATATGCAGTGTGGGTCCAAATGTGTTGTACCTACCCAATGAATGCATGGCAATGTGGCGGGATAATGTCGAAGAAGCACGTGCATGGTTGGTGTTTTATATGCTTGGAGCATTTTTGAGGGGGCAAGTACCCCCTCAGTGTTGGCTTTGCTCTCCCAATAACAAACTTTAACATAGGTAAAAGTTCGAGTAAAAGTCCGTGTAAAGGAGCACGAACTCCTGCATTAGCACCCTGTGGTGTGCTCCTCCCCCCCCAATTGATTTGAGTCTGCCCATTGCCTTCATTGTCATGTACCTATTGTACAGTTCAGGGTATATTACAAAGGACAACGGAAAACACAATTTGCTCACCAATATATCCGTCCATGACAATCAGTACTTATTTTGCTAATGTAGTAGGTACCTACACGCCCAGAGTCCAAACAGCAACAACAGAAGTACCCTACCGACGCTCGCGTCTGACGGCAAAACGTGGCAGACCATTTGAAATATTTAAAGTTGCCTGCCGCCGACGTCGCCGACGTCGCCGACGTCGATGAAGCTACTAAGTCAAAATCGCTATGGCTAATACATTGCGTGACGTCTTCCGTTTGTGCTGTGACGTCAGAGGCTGCGGACGTCTCCGACGCCGGGTTCTGCTCGGTTCTGCCGGGTCCTGCTCGGTCTTGCCAACGTCACGATTCTGTCCGGTTTCTGCCGCGTGTAAACAGACCTTTACTGAATGTATATGGAGGTATATAAAAATGCAACGAAGGCTGACTTACGTACTACTGCCGGGAGGAAGGATAAGCTGCTTATCCAAGTGTTAGCCATGTGTCTGATGGTATCGAGCATTTATGTGCATCTTCGTGTGTTGCAGTCTTGATTTGGTTTAGGTAGAGATTATGGAAGTTGCAGTCTAGAGTACTGCAACCAGTCGGCGTCGGCTCAATAGACTGTAGCAAGGACAAGGGTAGGCATCAGGTAGAGGAATTGAATGGTACTGATAAATCAAGGGCAAGGTAGTGATGTTCGTCCACGTAAATTGTACAGTAAAACAAAAGCAATGCTGAATAGTGGCGTGATTGTTCCGATTCTATCGTGATTCGTCGTAGATTGCTGGTTCACTCTCTTCGTATCATACTTAGTCCAACCTTTATTGCGCTGTTTCAATTCTTGATTCCAGGCTATTTCTAGGTACTGAAAATTATCGGTGGCAGTGCAGTCTTCAGATTTATTGCAACAATAGATCGCGAGGCTTCAACATTCGGGTACTTTTAGCGTGCTGCTTTTGCTCTTCTCTTGACCATAGAAGTATATTTTGATTAAATATCAATTTTAATCCACACATGTCTCGCCGGGTGCCATTGAAGTCATCACAAATTACATGTGTGTACAGCATGCAGGTTAAAGAGCAACATTACCAAATATAAATGTCCTGCCTTGCTCCATTTTGCTAAAAGTCAACTTTTTCTAGAGCGACTATACCCACGGCTGTAGATCAGCAGCGGACTCGCCAGAATCAGTCACTTGTGTAGCTCTGGCTCGAGAAAGTAGACACGACTATACTAACGGACTTAGATCAGCTGCGGATTTACCAGAATCAGCTACCTGCAGATCAGCTGCGGACTCATCAGCATCAGCCATCTGTGTAACTCTGGTCCGTGGCCAAGTGCAGCCGAATGTGGGTTTTCCACGTAAACTCACAGTTTCGTCGTATCCAGCGAATGGGAATTGAAGCCACATAACACGTCACTGTTCCTTGTTTTGTGTGATTGCCATGTTTTCAAATTCTACATCATGTTCCATTCTTGGACTGGAATACTTTCGTCGCCTGAGTTTGGTGTCCACAATGCCCCGTCCCTCACCAAGAGATCAATTTGAATGATGACACTGCGTGTATGTAAGCGCTACTGATGCATATATGTATATATATATATATATATATATATATATATATATATATATATATATATATAGATATATATATATATTGTTTTCTAACAGCTTCGTTGAAAATTGTTTAATGAATTAATGCTTGCCTAACATTATTGTAATATATATTTGTAACTAGGCCAACAAAGCGTACAAAGTCTGATTCTTCGAAACCAACATCAACATACTCTGTCTTTCATTTTGTCAAGTTTCCCCCAATCCGGAACTTTAAAAGCTCCACATTGTTTTGCCGCTTTTGTCTCCGGGCCACATCACACCCCTCCCTCCCCCAGTATGTCACTGTCTCTATCCAGAGCATGACATAGTGCTGTTGCGATGCGATGCCATACTCTGCCATGAGAGAACAGTGCAGCTGGACTATGAAAAAGCCGTCACGCTTCATGTCAAGGATGGATGGGCGTGCCCATGTGCGTACGTACAAGTGCATAAGTGCGGGGCACTCTAACGTCACTTGGTGTCACAATTTTCTCCTGAATAGCTACTGGAGATGACATTTGAAGCCACTGGCTTGACCCGAACTGGTCTTACTGTCCAGAACAGGCCACGCGCTGGCGTTCATCCAAGTGTTGTCGGTGTCTGCTGCACGTGTGTTTGTGACGTTCAGAGCGATACTCCTTTTGAAATTGTTCCCAGTGTCTATGAAAGAAATGTACCCAAAGCAAAAAAAAATGCATACTGCATGGAGGCGAAGTAACTTTTTGTCAAATTCGCCCTTTGTAGTTCGCGAATATGTTAATGAAGCATGTGCCATACTTCAGATTCTCCCTCTCCACACCGTCCCTCTTTCTCCATCAAGCATTAAGGCATCATCTTGTTATTGCGCAAGACTAACATCAAAAGTGCTCTTCCTAAGCTGTCCTTTGTAATATGCATTTGTTTGCGTTTACATTCTGGGCTCTTGTAAATTCTTCCCTCGGGCGGTTGCATCCTTCATCCCTCATATTTTACCGCCGGCGGCTTTCGTCAGCGAAAAGAGAGCCTCCTGTAATATTAAGAGGCTGGGTATGTAAATAGTGGCGCTCCTCGTTCACGGCGTAAAATACGACCTCTCCTCATGCTGCGCGAGACAGCTGCTCGCGAGCTGTCGGTGGCACCTGTTTACACGGGCGCACAGTTCGATATCCGAGCAGTGGTGTGTTTATACTCTGAGACGGCTCTAAGCACAGCACATAAGTCAGACATTAATGGACGGCATTGAAAACATTTCTTTCTTCAGATATCACCGCTGTGAATCAACCTGTAGCGGGAGTGTAGTATTAGAAAGTTCTCCCCACTGATGAATAAATCGTTCAAACCCGATGTGCAATTCTGAAGGACTTCCACTTCTCCCAGCCTGAGCCCAGGTATTTCGAGATCAGAGTTCCGAGCCGAGGAGGACATGCCGGCGAATTTCTCTGGAGCCGCACAGACAACCTTAAGACACAATTTTTTTTTCCAAAGTCGAACTATCTGGTGGCTCATGTAGCGGAATTGTGAGGAAAATGTTGCAAGCTCAAACAGCTCTTCGTGTACATTTCCTTCCTAGGAAGAGCCTCGCTGCCCCCGTGCACTTCTGGCCAAGGGAGTAGCCTGTCCACACCTGTAAGTTTGAGAGAGGACCACAAACAAGGAGCTCATCGAAATGGAAAGTCAGGTGTCTTTTGGAGGATTGAAGGCTATGAGGAAGGCTCTTCACGCTCCGCGGTTCATTCCTGGACATGATTCTGGCTATATGCGCCTTTGCAAATTGGTGAAGGACAACCGACAGTGTCCGTTGCAAATTGTAGTGTTAATGTTGCGTATCTGGCTTAACAATGTAAATTTTGTGAATGTTCATGATGCAGAAGTCAACGCTGGCGTTGGAACTGCAATGCCTGCAATTGTAAATATTACGTATATGCCCTTGTATCCAGTGCATTCGCTACAATTGTGAGGATTACAATGGCTCGCATGCACTGAGCTGGTCCTGGATAATGTGGAGAACTGACATGTCAAAGGAAAAATTGTTAAATTTCTGTTTCATCAGCGTTACAAAATGTCTACGTCATGGCACGTACCTTTGGCAAACAGTTTCGATGACACCATGATAGAGTGTAATTGGCCATTATAGCCCCACTTCCGTTGAAATAGCTGGGACAGGCGCATAGCTGATCACATTGCAGGGCATGGCGTGATGGGTAAAGCGTCACGCACGTGCAATGAATACCGGACGTTCCCGTCGTCGTACCTGGAAGTCCAAAATACCGGACGTCCCCGTCGTCGTACCTGGAAGTCCAAAATGCAAAGCCACCCACCCGCACCTTGCGAAGAGGTTCAGCACACAAACAATCATATATTGTATTTCAATCAGATCGAAGTGAACGACACACCAGTATTGTGCAGGGGACCAATTATTTCCGATCCATAAAGCTCGTTCAATAAATACACATTGGGCAGAGAATGGCGCCGACAAGCAGCCAGGGTTCCTTCAGTCGTACATCTCGAACACCGAACGGCCGACCAAGTTACATCAACGGCCGTGCAGACGTGACGGGCACGTGGCCAACCTCTGCTGCACACCGACGAGCCGGAGGTCACTGCCAGGCTGAAGATACACCGCTCTGCGTAGCAATTCATAGTCGACTATAGGGAGGGAGGCATCGAGAGAGGGCACGATTCTTGACAATAAGAGCAACGTAATTACACGAGAAACACCTGATCCGTTACTGACAAAGCGTGTCTAGCAATTCAGAGCTTTGCGAGATTGAGAGTGCGAGATTCCTTGGCGTCAGCTTTGGAAGTTTGGCGTCTGTTTCAGTCATCTGTCAAATAATTTTTCTTCATCGCCAGTTCAGGAAGCTGCACACGCATACATACAACTAGATTGCTAACAGACGTTTATTCCACTGGTCGATGTGGGTGCGCCTATTTTGAGCGAATATTTCCTTTCAGCCTCAGGAAAATTCGGTCCAGTCACCGAACTGACTGAACAGTTGAGTAGTAAAATAAGCCTCTTGTAGCACGTTGGGGCGACTAGGGTTGAGACGACAATAGTGTTGCAGTGTCGGCATCACCACTGGCTTGATATCGTCGGCACCCGTTGCCTTGATATCGTCAGGTAACCGCCTGAGAATTGGCAACAGTCGTGACAGCATCTCTGTGGTCGTCATGCGAGTCGATCAGGTCTGATCTTTAGGCATCGTGTCGAAATGCATTCATCATCAAAACTACAAATAAGAAACGAAATTGACCGTTGCCTGATTACCATACCTTCAATGGATTGATTACACCGTTTGGTTGTGGAAAATGGTCAAGGAAATCAGTAAGCCCAGTTCACAAACAAGCTAACGTAAATATACGGAAGCGTTGTGTGTGAAGCCTTATGACACTGTTTCACCCTAATTCAGCAATCCAGTGGCATCGGCAACTGAATGCAATGTGCAAGTAAATGAACTGCATACAGTTTACTGTTTGCCTTGCTTTCAATCATACATCCCAATGCTCAATTGGGGATTCACAATGTGTAAATATTTACCTGCTTATTCGTAGATTCATGTTATGCATTTCGTCATTTTCATCGAACCAAGCCCGCTCCGCTGAGGGAAAGACCGAACCAAATCACATTTTCAATCACTTGAATCCTGCCATAATTGTCAAATGGTAAGCGATCAGGTTATTCAGTGGGATGTCGGTCAAATGAAAATATGTCCTACACTTATTTTTATTCAGCACGCGAACGTATGCATAACATATTATGTGAACATGCTCAGTTACAGAATGACACGACCTGATAATATATCGGGTGGGTCTACTCTGTTGCCCAGGGTTGTTGCCGTGCCCATGTTCCGAAACTACTGAACCGAATTTCATCAAACCTTCACCAATCGATACAAAGGGGTCGATTTCCGTGGGACTTTTGAATATGGTGACTCTCACCGATACGTAAAGCTGTTAAATTACCCCTTAAACTTGGAGCGGCCATTTTGAATCCATTTTGAAAATGCTGCGGTGCCCATGCTCCTAAACGACTCGACTGAATTTCATGAAACCATCATCAATCGATGCAGCATAGTCGATTTACTTGGGACTTTACAATATGGTGACCTTGACCTTGGCCTAAGGTCGCAAAATAAGTACATCTTTATTGGCAATAATTGCGGTGCCCATGCTCCTAAATTACGGAACCGAATTTCATGAAACCTTCACCAATCGACGTGACATGGTCGATATACTTGGGACTTTTCAATATGGTGACCTTGGCTTTAGGTCAAGGTCACTAAAAAAGCACAAAACATTTTTAAAGACTTTTTACCACGCCCATACTCCGAAACTACTAAATGTAATTTCATGAAACCTTCGCCAATCGACGTGACGTGATCGATATACGTAGGGCTTTTAATATGGTGACCTTGACGTCAGGTCAAGGTCACCAAAATACACAAAATCCTTTTTGAGGAAATTTGCCACGCATATACTCCGAAAGTACTGAACCGAATTTGATGAAACATTCACTAATCTACGTGGAATGGCCGATATACTCCAAACGTTTGAATATGGTGGCCTTGGCCTTAGGTGAAGGTCATCAAAAGTGCATAAAACTCGTTTTAAGGGTTGTTGCGCCGCCCATGCTCCGCAAGTACGCAACCGAATTTCATGAAACATTCACCATTCGACGCGACGTGGTCGATATACTTGGGACTTTTCAATATGGTGACCTTGGCCTAAGGTCAAGGTTATCAAAAGTGCATAAAACTCTTTTTAAGGGTTGTTGCGCCGCCCATGCTCCGCAAGTACGCAACCGAATTTCATGAAACCTTCACCATTCGACGCGACGTGGTCGATATACTTGGGACTTTTCAATATGGTGACCTTGGCCTAAGGTCAAGGTTATCAAAAGTGCATAAAACTCTTTTTAAGGGTTGTTGCGCCGCCCATGCTCCGAAAGTACGCAACTGAAATTCATGAAACCTTCACCAATCGACGTGACGTAGTCGATATACTTGGGACTTTTCAATATGGTGACCTTGGCCTTAGGTCAAGGTCATCAAAAGTGCATAAAACTCTTTTTGAGGGTTGTTGCACCGCCCATGCTCCGCAAATACGCAACTAAAATTCATGAAACCTTCACCAATCGACGCGACGTGGTCGATATACTTGGGACTTTTAAATATGGTGACCTTGGCCTTAGATGAAGGTCATCAAAAGTGCATAAAACTCGTTTTAAGGGTTGTTGCGCCGCCCATGCTCCGGAAGTACGCAACCGAAATTCATGAAACCTTCACCAATCGACGTGACGTAGTCGATATACTTCGGACTTTTCAATATAGTGACATTGGCCTTATGTCAAGGTCATCAAAAGTGCATAAAACTCTTTTTGAGGGTTGTTGCGCCGCCCATGCTCCGCAAATAAGCAACTAAAATTCATGAAACCTACACCAATCGACGCGACGTGGTCGATATACTTGGGACTTTTCAATATGGTGACCTTGACCTTAGGTCAAGGTTATCAAAAGTGCATGAAACTCTTTTTAAGGGTTGTTGCGCCGCCCATGACCTTGACTTAAGGCCAAGGTCACCATATTGAAAAGTCCCAAGTATATCGACCACGTCGCGTCGATTGGTGAAGGTTTCATGAATTTTAGTTGCGTATTTGCGGAGCATGGGCGGTGCAACAACCCTCAAAAAGAGTTTTATGCACTTTTGATGACCTTGACCTAAGGCCAAGGTCACCATATTGAAAAGTCCCAAGTATATCGACTACGTCACGTCGATTGGTGAAGGTTTCATGAATTTCAGTTGCGTACTTTCGGAGCATGGGCGGCGCAACAACCCTTAAAAAGAGTTTTATGCACTTTTGATAACCTTGACCTTAGGCCAAGGTCACCATATTGAAAAGTCCCAAGTATATCGACCACGTCGCGTCGAATGGTGAAGGTTTCATGAAATTCGGTTGCGTACTTGCGGAGCATGGGCGGCGCAACAACCCTTAAAAGGAGTTTTATGCACTTTTGATGACCTTCATCTAAGGCCAAGGTCACCATATTGAAAAGTCCCAAGTATATCGACCACGTCGCGTCGAATGGTGAATGTTTCATGAAATTCGGTTGCGTACTTGCGGAGCATGGGCGGCGCAACAACCCTTAAAACGAGTTTTATGCACTTTTGATGACCTTCACCTAAGGCCAAGGCCACCATATTCAAACGTTTGGAGTATATCGGCCATTCCACGTAGATTAGTGAATGTTTCATCAAATTCGGTTCAGTACTTTCGGAGTATATGCGTGGCAAATTTCCTCAAAAAGGATTTTGTGTATTTTGGTGACCTTGACCTAACGTCAAGGTCACCATATTAAAAGCCCTACGTATATCGATCACGTCACGTCGATTGGCGAAGGTTTCATGAAATTACATTTAGTAGTTTCGGAGTATGGGCGTGGTAAAAAGTCTTAAAAAATGTTTTGTGCTTTTTTAGTGACCTTGACCTAAAGCCAAGGTCACCATATTCAAAAGTCCCAAGTATATCGACCATGTGACGTCGATTGGTGAAGGTTTCATGAAATTCGGTTCCGTAATTTAGGAGCATGGGCACCGCAATTATTGCCAATAAAGATGTACTTATTTTGCGACCTTAGGCCAAGGTCAAGGTCACCATATTGTAAAGTCCCAAGTAAATCGACTATGCTGCATCGATTGGTGATGGTTTCATGAAATTCAGTCGAGTCGTTTAGGAGCATGGGCACCGCAGCATTTTCAAAATGGATTCAAAATGGCCGCTCCAAGTTTAAGGGGTAATTTAACAGCTTTACGTATCGGTGAGAGTCACCATATTCAAAAGTCCCACGGAAATCGACCCCTTTGTATCGATTGGTGAAGGTTTGATGAAATTCGGTTCAGTAGTTTCGGAACATGGGCACGGCAACAACCCTGGGCAACAGAGTAGACCCACCCTAATATATCTGCATGCATTTACCCTTGCACGGGTCATTGTGCTAAGCAAAGCCTTCAGTTTGCATATCATCGATGTGGAAGCATGAAATCGCATTTGTTCCACACCCAGAGTCCGAAAGCTACGGCGAAGACCGGGTGATTGATTGCACCATGACATTGACCTGTTCGACTTGATTTAGAAGGTCGACCAAAAGAGGTGGATACAATGTTCTAAGTAGCTCTGAAAGGTCAACAATGGAGCTACATCTTGCCGTTTACTGCATCTCTAACTCGCTTGAGACAAGAGGTAGTGGGGTGGGGGAGGGCAAGGTGGTCGCCTCCCGCCCGCACTGCGAGCAGTACGAAATTCACTGGCAATTCAGGGTTTAAACCAGCAAATTAAACAGAATAGCAAAACGGGCTTGTCGGTTTTGCTATTCTGGAGCCCGCTAAAAAGGTGGACGAAGTCTTTCGTCCTCGACTTCGTGTTCATAATTTGGCTACATGGCAAAACATCTATAAAATGTGCTAGTCGGTACAACGGATCGACTGGGCTCATTTGGGTACGCCCAAATGGCTAGCAAAACCTAATCAACGTAGAAATTTGGCCTTCTGCCGACTGTGGAAACCAGACCGACTGCAGCATGTTCCTTCGCAAGTCAGTCGCAGACGCGATGCTACCACATTGCCGAAATTCGGTGCTAAGGTGGCACCGAAACTCTGGTCAAATGTTAGCTTATCGCCTACGATTTAGTCCTCTATGGCAGCAAACGTCGCTAAGTTTGTATTGATAAATCCTCTGATGCGATCGGAGGTGAGGAGGTGAGGAGGTGACGAGGTGACGAGGTGATGAGGTGAGGAGGTGAGGAGGGATGGGATGTCTTGCAATCTCGGCTTTAAAAAAGTCAATAATATCTGTTGGGCTTGGGATGCAACAAAAATGAGCATGAAAACACAACATTCCACAACATTCCACTCCGCGATCTTATGAGCCAGTACCGCTGAAATTCCAGCAGGACTAATCATATCTTAGAACGCGTCTTCGCTAAGTCATCTTTTTAGATCAACAGCCTCTATTGATCTGGGGCAACATTAACGAATGGCACATATCCGCCTTAAGCAGGAACCACCAATTATTTAGAATACTGGTGAGCAAAGATGACAGATCTACGATGCCAGAAAAACATCACTGGCAAAGTATCCAGGAGCGCAGGAGCAGCAGATTTACCTCGCGTTCGAAGATTCACCCATCTGATGAAGGTTTTGGCCATACATCATCGGTTGAGGGCTGCGCTTTCCGATTTCATGCAGAAGTTCTGTATTGGCGTGTATCTGTAGGGCAAGAGATTTACATCACGTCAGAAGCGATGAATACATAATATGATATCAGTCATATATCATGAGCTCAAACTATAGAATGCGTGGAGTTGACATGGGTTTGATTGGCTATTATTCTGCACTGGTTACTTTACCAGCTGCCACTGGGTCGGTAGAAGGCATGTGACATCTCCTCGCCCGTTCAGAATCAGAGTCAGAACCATAAATGAATTCTCACACCGAGCAGGTTTAAGCAGCAATCGACAGAAATGCCGCCGCACCATACAATTACGCACTGTGCATTGAGATCGCAGGTCCTCTATCGCTCGTGTTGAACTAAATTTCACCAAATAACATGGCCAGGGTCCTACTTTCTGGGTGAGTTGTTTTTAAACCGGCCCTATATCGCCGACGCGGTTGATGCGCCCCAAACTCTAATACCTACCTTTGGGCCCAAATGCTGTAGATGCCTAGTGACCTCCCAATAGCCAGCACACGACTCGCGTCAGCCCATCGGATCTGACCTGACACGGACGATGCACCAGTGCCTAGTGACCTCCCATTGGCCAGCACACGACTCGCGTCAGCCCATCGGATCTGACCTGACACGGACGATGCACCAGTGCCTAGTAACCTCCCACTGGCCAGTACACGACTCGCGTCAGCCCATCGGATCTGAACCGACACGACGCCGTGTGACCCACACATCTGCCGGCTCTTACAGACAGACAGTCCGCGACCGGCACCGCATCGCACCCGCACTGTCCAGTGTGTCCACACACTGACCCGCGGGCTGTACACACACTCCGGTCGGCTCGCGGTCACTCCGCATGCACTCCACTGACCTTCGCGGCCACTCCGCATGCACCCCACCGACCTACGCGGCCACTCCGCGTGCACCTGCACTGACCTGAGTCTGTTTTTGACGCATGCGGCGCCGCACAATCTCGAGCATCAGTCTGTGGCGCAGCACCTGCAGCGGGTTGACGATCGACAGGTTCTGCCCGACCCGGTTCAGCGGCTGCAACAGGCAGCCGTGTCACCAGACACTCTGCGAGCTGACCGTTCAGCAGTACTCCTGCATCAACTGCTTTGTGCCAGCCCGATGGTGTAGGTTCGCCATCCATGGGATTTATACTAAGCAATCTGAATTGGCATAATATAATGATGCTGGATCATGACGGGCAGAGCGAGGAAATTCAGTATCATACGGTGTGATGACCCACCCTTCTTTGGAAGGCATCAAGTTAGTTTTATGTGATATTGGCCTTTCCTTCCCCGTTGCTTTACCATATTAACGCGAGGTCATAATAGTCACGTGCGCATTGTGGATTTCGTCAATACAAGTCGGAATGAATGGTTTGAGTCAATGACAATTATGCTCGTGGTTAAGACAGAATAATCTGTGACTTCTTCACTTTCTGTGACTGGAAGATGGTCTTTGATTACATTGACTGGAAATATCTGAAAATAGTAGTTAAGTTTGGTTTGGGAGGTTACATGCAGAATTGGTCAGACATAAATTATGATGACCGGAAGGAATTTCTAAAAACAGGGCGAATATAGTGAAATCAAACGCTTTCGGGTCCTTACTTCATGTAATGCAATAAACTAGAACTATGGTCGGTGCCATTATTTGCCTTTGTTATGCATTTACTGGAAACAAAAATACTTAAGTCAACCATGTAAAAGGTCTTACACATGATAATGCTGATACAAAAACATCCGCCTACGCCGATGACACTGCTAACTTTAGATGGCAAAGATGAATCGATTAGAGCATCAATAAACATGCCAGAAAAGCTTAGAATAATTTCTGACTCGAAACTTAGCAATCAAAAACGTAGGTTTTTGGGACAGGAAGCGTGGAAGAACACAAATTTTCCCCGACATTCCCTTGTCCTGGCAGTTTGAAACGGTCAATTATTTTGGTCTTGGCATTAAATCAGAGGATAAAAAATATCAGAACACATCTACTTCCAAAACATAAAGTAGCTTAAATAGAATCTGCATCCATGGAAGGTCCGTGATGTCACAACATGGCTTCATGGCTTGCAAGCTGGAGTGTTGTCACAACTGGTATGTCTGATGCAAATGCTTAAATACCGAGGAAAACAAATGGATTGAGATTATCATCAACTTTCTAAATTAAATTCCCCAATGTTTATGAGACAACCACACATTTTAAGCTTCGACGGTTTCAATACCGCCTCATCCATCGTCTGTTACACACAAATCGGCGGCTCATTTTTTTATCGCAGTAAAAATATTTTTTTATTTAAAACTGTGATAGATGTTCAGAGCTCACAGAAGCCATATAACTCACCTATTTCTGACTTGTCCTGCCGTAAATATGCTCCGACAAAAAGATCAGTAAAATATATTTGTCATCCAAGGAATACTCATATTAAGAGATGCAAATTAGGTCCGGATGGGAATTAAGCCAGGATGTAAATTTGGCCCGGATGAAAGCAACAATTGCGCTCATTCCGCTGAAAACATCGATTTTTCTCTAATAAGTATTGCATTTTGACGTGCAGAGTAGCCAGCACAATTCCATCCATCCGAAGTTTCAGCTACTCAGCATTCATATGTTCAACAGTAGATCGTTACAAGAATAGGGCGTTTTCAGGTGAAGTCGCAACCGCGGGCTGCCACCATGATGGGCGACAACGCCACACAAAACGCCGCCGATGACACGTGTGGTGGTGGAACGCCGGTGAATGTGGGTTGAGTTAGATCACTTCTAGCATTACATTTAGAGTAGGTTAAGACCAGATTCAAGTCATGGTGAAGTTTTGTGATGTTTTTAGCTGTCCGAACAGATCGAACCTGGAGGAGGTTTGAAGATTCTTCTGCTGTCGCGGCCGTAACCACACGGTCGGATGCAGTCGGATGACACAACTAGAGAGCTAAGCAACAAGCGTCGGAAAAAGTGGCTATTGGCTATCAAGCCAAAGGACCTGACTAAGGAGAAAATTCAAAATGTCAGTGTGCAGGGGCGGATACAGGATGCCCTGGAGGAATGTGTGCCCAGGGTTGAAAAGGTCGCGCCACTCGACTGGGAAAAACGCCCCTCCGGGGAAGTTAGAGCGCACCCCTTCGCTGAACGGACTTTTCAGCCAAAAGCTCTCTGTACGCGCTCAAGTGAACCCCACCCCTCCTGCTCAATACAATTTCAGCAGAAGGCGCCCTTTCAGAAACGTCCGCAGTGGCGCCCTTTGAGGAAATGGCGCCTCGATCCAGACGAGTGAACCCAGGCAAATTATTGGATCTGTCCCGAGAGTATGCGTGCATCATTTTGAAGAGATAAGATATTTACAGTTACCTACCTTCCGACCACCGACGGATCCAGGGGGGGATGGCAACTGGGGTGGCCGCCGCCTCTCATGTAGCTCTGGCGCACCTCTTCAACGGTTCGAGTGCACCCCTCCCATCAAAGGAATTTTATCGCGGAAGATGGCGCCCTTCAGACTAGAAAAGACGCTCATGTAGAACGGGAAGCGTCGCCTCTCCTCCCCCCCCCAGGTCGCCCACCACCCCGGTCAAAATTTGTGGGACAGTCCCTGCTTACCTAGCTACCTGGGGGTCATCCACAAGGATTGCAATCATGGCAACGGGAGGGGCTGAGGCCTAGCATATTACACCATGTTAAGGGTCCAAGAGCGCTTGGGGAGACTTGATCAATTTCGGATGCCTATCTAAAAATTGCTTGACCATTTCCTTATTTGATTGAGATATAGCGTAGAGTGCGGACAGAGGCACAAAGGAGGAGCAAATGGGCACGTGCCCCTCCCATAGCGAGCCAGAACCCGAGAAGAAATGGGAAATGCTCATAAGAGAAACTGAGAAAAAAGAAGCCTTCGGCTATTAAGCGACCAAAATAGCGATGTGAAGACAGGTGATATTTGACCGTAGGTCGCACATCGTCACTCCACTCACTGACCGGCAATGGACTAGTTTCACGTAATGGGTCTTTGGTTGCAAAAAAACGGTAATAATACTTCGTAGACAAAGCTGAAATATTTTCATCACATGACAAGCATTTACAGCATAATTTAATCATTTCACTTAGGGGTTGCCATTGATTTAAAAACCTTCTCGTAGCAATGACTTCACACATGTGGAGGTCTCGAAGCGGCCAAGCATGAAACACACGGGGAGCCATACGTTGGATTGTTCCATGCGAAGTGTTTCAACCGACTTGTTTCAAATCCGGCGCAGTGCGGTGCATACACACAGGAAAACTTGTACTATGTTTGTGAGTAAAATGAGCAAAATAATGAAAAATGCAATGGCATAAATTAGCTAAACTGAACAAACACCATGGCTTCCCCTCAGCAAAACAGAAGCTGTTTATACCTAGTTCCATAATTGGCATTCCATAGTGTGGTAAACTGGAAGCTGCATCCCAATGCAGATACTTGCGAAATGATCAATAAATAGCATGCCAAGTATACTTTAAGTTGTGAATATTGCACATTTCACATCACATGATTGGTAAAATATATGGGCAAATACATAGAGATGCAGCTGTGTATTGCACATGTGTATCACAATAGCACATGTGTATTGTGATAGTTTGACGGATGTCATAGCGTACCTTCAAGCAGTATTGTGATGGAACAGAGTGAGTATGATTCCTGCTCCAATTACTGCAATATATTGATGATGTCTGTCATGATGTGTGTTGACCCACATTCGATGTGACACCACTCAGTACCTGGTGCCGCCTCTGCGCGCGGTCCGCCGCCGCGGGGCATGCTGATTCGTTCGTTGTCCCGTGACCCGAGTGCTCAATAAACCAGTTGGTACCGGACCGCCGCCGAGTATATTACAATGTCCATGGGGATATTGCAAAAAGGGACTGCTATCAAAGGACAAATTGTAGAGATGATTTTGCTACACGCTATGGATTTTAGACAAGGTACACATGTTTTCAGGTTGATATTCACATGGAATGCCAGGCATGTTGTGTAATTTTAATTAGCTTACTTGCAGGGATATATGCATTGTGCATGTGTAGCAGTTCATGCAATCAATCATCAGTCAGTGTAGGCAGACATGATCAGCTACCTGCAGGTGTAGGCTAATGTGATTAATAATATGTAGGTAGGTGTAGAGCAACATAATCAGTGATCAACAGGTGTAGGCCAATGTCATCCAACATCTTCAAGCAGCATTTATATGAGGCAAAGTGAGCAAGATGCCCTCTGCAACTGCTGCTATATTTTATGATGATGGAGTTAATGCGAAAAGGGATGACTATCGAATAGAAAATTGAAGTGATTCATTAGCTAAAACTGCTATTGATTTTAGATGGAGGACATGGTTTGTTGGCTTAATTTGTACATGGATTGTCAGGCATATTGTGCAACTTCACTGAGCTTGAGAAAAGCATTACAAGTATACTACTGCTGGGGTTTCTGCAGTTTGTTGCAAAATATAATGACAGTCTGGCATTGTTGTGCTTTAAGGTATTCACAAGACAAATTTTGCACATTTACCTGCATGAAGCAAAGTGGTTAGGTTTGGCTATGTCAGGTTTGGTTAGGTTTTATCTTGATTTTTTTTTTACTTGAGAACATTTTTTTAAGGAAAGTTTAGGCCATGTTACATTAGGTTTCGTTTTTCGAGTACATTTTTTAAAGAGCAAAAATTGCTTGAATTTGGTGCCATTTTTATTATTATTTTTCCATCGGAGGTTAGGTTATGGATGGACTGTGCTACACTTTGTCTCTTTTTTTGCATTATTTTTCAGCTATGTTGCCCATCTCCAAGCCCAATTTTTGTGTTATTTTCCCAGCCAACTGAAAAGTACGCATTTTCAGAGAGCACGAGTAGCCACATCATGTTGACCACATTCATGAACATTGCGCTGGAAAAAGAAAGTCCAAGAATTGAAAACTTGCCTTAAAGCACAAATTTGCCAAATATCTTGCCATCTTCAGCATGCCACAGGCAGCTATAAAAGGTCAATTCTCTTCACTTAATGCTAATATGAAAGGGCTGTGGACATCCATGTTTCCCACAAGATGGATACTAACAAGTCACAGTTCCCATTTTTGTAAAAAGTATACTTCTATTTTGTGGGAGTTTTCAAAAAATGGAAGATAAAATCATCGTTTTGAAGCTAAACCTTCATGTGAAAAACGTCAATGTTTACACTCCTCAGGTAAGTACTGTGGTTCCAGTTTCCCCCTCGTCCTTAGGCGTGCCCACGCCTATCAAAATACTCGTACCCCTGTCTACCAATGGTACATATGCATAGAAATGTTCGTCGCAACAAGTGGGGCCACTAGCAGAGATCAGCGGACTGTCTCGGCGTGCAGAATCGCTCGACAACGTCCTCATCTTGTCGGCCGTCGGGAGTCCGATGAACATTGCTTCTGGCTTACTTACAGTTGCATTTGTATACATGGGCACACATAAGAATAATAGCATCGTATTCTACTATTCATTTGCCCCTGACGATCGGATGTGATCCAAGCTAAAACTGTCGCGGTTGTTTTGAACTGGCAGCGTCCCAAATGAAAGATGTTGTAATGGGCGGCAGTCAAACATCGCTGAACTCCACAGATGTGACGTCGCATATATTTTGACCAATCACAAAGCGAGGAATTCTGAGGTGTTTCTTTGAATCATTTAAGTAAGTTATGGATTGTTAAGAAATAAATGAATGCCACCATCGTCTTTAAAATAAAAAAATCACTAGTGAAACTTGGAAAAAATACGACCTGTCTCGACATGAAACTTGTCCATTCATGTGGGGCATTGTTACCTCATGCATACGCCAGCTTATATCTTTGCTCAAATATTTATTTGCTAGCTTCCTCAATCTTGTATTAAGTTTTAATACCCAGGGAGGACAATGGATGAATCTAGCTCGCTTTTTTCTCTTCGAAAACTAAATATGCGCACCAAGTTCAAATTCCAAACCCGATCTGTCAACACTTGGGAATTTCCCAATCACTGTTTATATCAATATTCACTACTGCAGTAATATTGGCACGATTCGTTGCCCATCGTCATGGCGGACGCAAGTGGTTTGTGACTTCAGTGCAAAACAAACCCTATACAAGAAAAATGACCTTCTCAATACAGGAAAAATGACTCAATTTAGAACTCGCGAGCGAGCTTAATTGAAGTGCTGCAAAATCGCTTACAACCACCGTAAGTTATTTTGTTTTGCTTGCAATGCCGAAGAAAATAGCTGTGTCTTGCACTCGATTAGTTTGTCTGTCGAACAGCGAGCACACACCAGAAAAAACAGACGTGAATGTGTGTTCCTGCCTGGAGCTGTGGGAAGTAATGTAAAAAACGAGGCTGTTTTGAACATAAAACCGAGTGCCGGGCACCAGACAAGTAGTCCAAACCCACTGAGGTTTTTAGCCTTCGTTCGCGCCGAGAGCTGGAATGTTTTATCTTGTATATACAGCCAAATGTATTACAAGCATGCATACATACATATGTATATACATATATGCTCCACACCAGAAGATCCATGGATGCTCACACAGGAACATAACAGCACAATCTCGTGTCCGCAATACACCATCTGGCCCCCAACCGTGTCATGGCATTGCCTGAAGCAGCTGCTGAGTGTACTGAATGTGCTTCGTACCTGCTGCTGGATGTACTGAATAAGCCCGTGTCTCATGCTGAATGCATTGAATGTTCCTTGAACCGGCTACTTAATGTACTGAATGTAAAAAACTGACTGCACACTGTTCCTGAAACTGTGTTAAGAATGAGGTAGAGTATATATTGTGTGATTGTGCTTGCTATCTTGCATATGTTAACGCCAACTAGCGGATTGAAGGCCTGTGTGTGAACTGATTAATGGTCTTATGTATCTCTCTCTCTCTCTCTCTGTATCTCTGTATCTCTGATCTCTGTATCCTGTATCCTGATCCTGTATCTCTGTATCTCTGTATCTCTGTATCTCTGTATCTCTGTATCTCTGTATCTCTCTATCTCTCTATCTCTCTATCTCTCTATCTCTCTATCTCTCTCTCTCTCTCTCTCTCTCTCTCTCTCTCTCTCTCTCTCTCTCTCTCTCTCTCTCTCTCTCTCTCTCTCTCTCTCTCTCTCTCTCTCTCTCTCTCTCTCTCTCTCTCTCTCTCTCTCTCTCTCTCTCTCTCTCTCTCTCTCTCTCTCACTCACCACCACCACTCACCACCACCACTCACCACCACCACTCACTCACTCACTCACTCACCTCTCTCTCTCTCTCTCTCTCTCTCTCTCTCTCTCTCTGGCTTACCTCTCTCTTTCTCCTGTGTGCGTCCTGGGCGGCAGGCGCCGACAGGGGCGCGCCGGTGCCGTGGGCGGCGGACGTCCAACCGGCCAGGCTGGATCGACGGCCGGCCTCGTCGCCGGCCGGTCGGTCCGCGCCGCCGACGCGGCTGCCGAGCGGCGCTCTCACGGCCTGCGGCGACCCGAGCAGCTGCAGCGGCACGCTGTGGGCCGCCTGCAGCGTGATGGAGCCGACCAGCAGCACAGCAGTCAGCATCACTGGCGCACACTGAAACTGACACAGTGCGGCTGGAGAATCACGTGGCTCGCGGCACGCAGCACAATTCAGTCGTGGATAGTGCTTGCATACATTGTCTGAAAGCACAAGCGTGATTGACTGCAGGCTGTGTTGTATTAACCACATCTGAATGCATACCCGAAAAACAGTCATACTATCGGACTCCCTTCGTTCTCTTGTGCAATCACCTTCATACGCGATCTCTTTTGCATGTGTCCCATCGAATTATTTCGGACATTCGTGATATTTTGATCAGCATGGCCCCGACCACCATATAAAGCTTTCCTGGATACCTGGACACTGCAATATAGCCGGCAACGCAGCAGCAGATTTGGCGGCTAAGCGCAGTTTAGCACATGCTGAAACGGTGCTGCCCCTCGTTTCATAGCCGACCTGATCACTTACGTAAACATTTCTTTCGAACCATTCCGTCGAGCAGATTTGTAAGCGAACACTCAGCTTTACATCCAGTAAAATCAACATCTGCGGCATAAACTTCTTGCAATCGAAATACTCTACATGACTGAATTATTATTGCTCAATCCCGTATCGGCAACGCAAAACCTACAACTCGGTCTGGCTAAAATATGCCACTTATACTGCCCTCCACTAACGGTGTCTTCTACAAATTTCCACTTGTTCCCGCGAATGATCAATTCTGGTCGAAGCGCCCTAAAGCCCAAATAACTAACCACTTATTGTTCCTTATATTTTAGACGTATGTGCACTCTAAGCAAGAAGCCATGAACTTCCCAGATAGAAATAAAGTTCCATTTAGTATTGAAACCATTTCCGGTAAATCACATACGGGCCCATTGGACCTCTTCACTTCCGTGTCAAACATTCGATTGGATTTTTTTTCTTATAAAGAATGGGATTTTTCCACCTGTGTAAATGGATTGCTTCCCTGTATTCGTTTTGAACGTTTCCTTTTCTTTCGGCGGTTCATAGCTTCGTATACAACTGACATACAAGTGTTTGATGCATTGACTGCACTCACTCAATGACGAGACGGGTAGGTGGAATGTTCCCACACACAGTTTGCCTGATATATGTCGCTTTCCCGCCTGCTTTTGGGACATTGTCTGTTTATCCGGCCGGTGTCCAGTACATTGCGTTTTGATGAATTGGCTGTTGCGCTATGTTTGCTTCTGCATGTTTATTAGTTATTTGGCCTTAATGACGCTTCAGCCGAAAGCATGTGATGATTTAGCGTCCATCTGCCTGTTCTTTTGTGATGATCGTGAATAAACAGTGAATGTCATTAACTTCATCAGCTTCCAGACTTTGCCTGGCTCCGGATACCCATGAGCCGGTTAATCGTAATTCTAACCCGGACGCTACGTGCACCAATCACATTCCCACCTCGGTGGATAACTCACGAGCTACTGGCTAACAGACAAGAGTGGACAAGGAGGACGAACAAATTCACTGAGCTATGTGTGGTGCTATCCTGGCCGCAATGCCACCAGTTCAAGGTGATGCCGGCGTTTTCACCACAAACTGACCGAGATGCTGCACGATGTGTGCTGATAGCTGATGATCGATGTGTGTTCAATGCATTTCAACACTTCATGCAGCCGTTAATTGGTCTGTGTACACGGGCGACATCAGCAGTGTCGCCGGCGACAATGTCCATCAGGTGCTGCTGCCAGTCACGGCAAATGTATACCTTGAACGCCCTTGCATTCACTTGAAGGCTCAGTAATGAAGACGAATCGAATTTGACCGGAGCTTCGTATACGTCCTTACATGCCTGAAGGGCAGTTCTCACCAAACCTCAGAATTCCTAATTGGAGCTCAGATGGAGACTGCTTATATTGTATTCGCAAATCAGGTGACGTTAGCACCTTACCGGGGTAGGGTCGAGTGGCTTCAACTAGAGGGTTGGAGTAGGTTCAGGTTTAGCTGCATAGATCATTGAAGTTGTTTCACGTTGTTCACCTCCCGTCACCTCACCTCTTCTTTACAAAGCATTAGCTCTGCGCCATCCGCCTGCGCGAGAATATAGCCTGCTCATGTGGCGATCGGGTATAGGGTTATAGCCTGAGAATATAGCCTGCTCATGTGGCGATCGGGTATAGGGTTACGAATCGTCGGCTCACAGGCGTCCGCAGCACGGCAAGGGCTGCAAAATGACGCAGTTGGTGACACAGACATACACGACATTGTTTAGTTCACGACCATTACAAAACAACAGGCAGGTGGACGCTACATGATTGCATATTCTTGGCGCGAAGCGCCCTGAAGCTCAAATGACTAATGAACAAACAGAAACACGCAGAACGCAACAGACGAGTCAACAAATGGCAATGTGCTGGAAACTGGCACGACAACTGTGCCAAAGTCACGCCGCAGAGCACCGTGCCAAAGTCATGCCACAGGGCACTGTGCCAAAGTCATACCACAAAGAACTGTACCAAAGTCACGCCACAGAGCACTGTGCCCAAGTCAAGCCGCAGAACACTGAATCAAAGTCACGCCACAGAACACTGTGCCAAAGTCACGCCGCGGAATACTGTGCCAAAGTCACGCCACAGGGCACTGTGCCAAGGTCACGCCACAAAGCATTGTGTCAAAGTCACGCCACAGAGAACTGTACCAAGGTCACGCCACAGAACACTGTGTCAAAGTTACGCCACAGGGCACTGTGCCAAAGTTACGCCACAGGTCACTGTGCCAAAGTCACGCCGCAGAATAATATGCCAAAGTCACACCACAGAGCACTGTGCCAAAGTCACGCCACATAGCACTGTATCAAAGTCACGCCACAGAGAACTGTACCAAGGTCACGCCACAGAGCACTGTATCAAAGTCACGCCACAGAGAACTGTACCAAGGTCACGCCACAGAACACTGTGACAAAGTCACGCCGCAGAGCACTGTGCCAATGTCACGCCACAGAGTAATGTGCCACAGTCAAGCGGGGAAACTGTGTATGAACACCACACCTCTTACCGGGAAAACTGTATATGAACACCACACCCCTACCGGGCAAACTGAGTATGAACACCACACCTCGTACCGGGCTAACTGTGTATGAACACCACACCTCGTACTGGGCAAACTGTGTATGAACACCACACCTCGTACCGGGCAAACTGTATATGAACACCACACCCCGTGCCGGGCAAGCTGTATATAAACACCACACCTCGTACCGGGCAAACTGCGTATGAACACCACACCCCGTGCCGGGCAAACTGTATATGAACACCACACCTCGTACCGGGCAAACTGTGTATGAACACCATACCCCGTACCGGGCAAACTGTGTATGAACACCACATGCATGCAATAACTGAACATAACTGAACTGAATATACAAAATGAATAATATAATAACTACAATAACTGAATAACAAAATATAACTGAATGTTTGGCGGGAATGTAAAGATATCCAAGAAGTCTGCGTGCGAGTCACGGATAATGGTTTCCGACGTAAATGGAAATGTATTTCTCTTTGGACGGTCCATGACTGGTTGCCGATACTAGGCATACGTCGGACATTTAAACCAGCAAAAAGTGGAAATCCATACAAGATGCCATTGGTAGCATGCAGGCAGTGTATTTTCTATTGGACAGAAATGAGTAAATCTTGCATGGCCGATGCGGAGCTGCGCAAAAGAAAAATGATTTTGAGTGACGCGCGAAGTGTTTTTGTTGATGAGATGACGTTTCAACCCAAGTTAGATTAGAAGTCCCAGCCATTCAGACCAGGCTGCTACAACAACACCTACAAGCTACTGAAGCTGGAGAAAATGTCACCGCCATACTAACTAATAAATGGGTCAATCTCAGGTCTTGATATAATTACAAAACAACATCCTCCAGGTGCTGTGCTTGTAAAACACGAACATCTGACAGTGCATCAGTTGGTTAACATATGTTTGAAGTATTCAGCGAAAGCGTGCAAACTATGCACGCCCCCCCCCTCCCCAATATATATGTATATATATATATATATATATATATATATATACAGACACACAGACACGTCCACAAGCATACACACGCACACACGCACACATGCGGCTCGTGCTTCAATTGCCTGGTGAACAAGCGAGTAATCTAGGGATCAGGTGCTCTCCGAACCCCAACCGAAAGGTTGTGGGTTCGAGTCCCATATGTCGCTACTCTTCGCCCGCGACCAATCGGCGTGAGCGATTGGCGACACCATATGACCCAACATTCGACGCGTCGTAAAACCAGTAGCGGCCATCCAAGTCACTTGCGAGAGCACATTGAGAATCAGATGATGATTGGTGACCGCTGCCCGTTATCTGCCTCTACCCGCCCCACCTTCCAGTCGTTTTGTTGTTGTTTATTGGGTGGTTTACGACGCACTTAACTTACGATCACGGCTAATGGTCCCGCCCACACTGCTTCGCCGGTGGGCCGCGGGATTGCAAAATGTCCCGATTCGTGTGAGTGGTGAACCCGGGACCTTTGGTATCGAGAGCTCAACACCTTAACTACTCCCCCGACCTTCCAGTCGCCAGTTGGTCCGGCCACACTGCATCCGGCCGTCGTCCGGTCGTCGCCGTAGTTGTCAGATTCCGATTGTGAAACAAACGTGATTTCGTGCTTCAATATCAATAAGATGCTCACAGAGAAGACACTGTACTCAGTATTAAGAGTAAGGCCTAGCATGGTAGCGGTGTCTCGAAGTTCGTGATCGAAGTGTGTTATGCCACTGTGTGTGTGTGTGTGTGTGTGTGTACAGCAGCGGATATAAATAGATATTATCTGCATTCAAGTCGCCTAATATAAGTGTCAATGTCGGCGAGTGAGCATGTGCTAAGCTGATACTTTTGGTGAAGCGATGGATAAAGAGATATAGCCGTTCAGAATTCAGATTCGGAGGCAAGTACAGGCAACATCCTGAGCCCTCTTGCACGCTCAGGATACTCTCCGTCCGGCCGGAGTCCCCTCTTCAAAAGCTTGGATTTCCTCTATCACACAAGGGGCTCCCCGTGCGTTTTCGGTCCCCATTGGCCCAGGGGCACTTCATACCGGCTCTGGTCCCTCTCCGATGGCCCGGATCCTCCCGCGGCTCGGGATCCTCTCCGTCGGTGCAGGGGCCCTCCGTAGTGATCCAGGGCCTTCTGTGTCAGGCCGGAGGCCCTCTTTTAACAGCTTGGGGCCCCTCCATCAGGCCCGGTGCCCTTTTACGGTTTGGACCACATCCGTTTGCCTAAGGACACTTTCTGACGGCCCGAGGTCCTCTTCGGCAACTAAGGCCTCCTCCGTCGTTTCAGGGGTCTTCTTTGACGACTCGGGGCCTTTTCCGGCAATCCGAATGCCTCTTGCCAAACCCTTGGACCCTGTCCATCAGGTTAAGAGAGGCCCTTTAGTCGACTTGAATTCCGCTAAAAGTCCAAGGGCCCTTCATCTCGTCTCGGACCCTCTCCGTCAGCCCGGGGGCCCGTTCAACTATCCGGGGCCCTCTCCGTCGATCTAGAAGCTCTTCACGTTAGCCAAGCCAAGGGCTCTCAACATATTCCTGAAGACACTCCCCGTTTACTCGAGGCCCTCTTCATCGTCCCGGGGCCCTTTCGTCGGCCCAGGGGGCCCTTGCGGGCCCCCTGTACCAACGACTTGTGACCCTTGCGGGCCCCTCAAGGCGGCCGTCTGGAGGGCCTCATCCGACCCTCCAGGGGGCTGACCCCTTCGACCCTCTTGGCTACGCCACTGTACTGTTCCTCGATAAACGGGAGTAGGGCATCCTGTATGCACTTCTGACGGTATACTTCGCCGCCCATGTTACTCTTACCGGGCATGATTACGGGCCGAGTTAGCCCCCTGGGGCTCATCACAAGCCAGATGACAAGGTTATGTTGGAACTTGCTTGATGGCCGAAACATGATGTGAGGAGGGACATCTCCACCAGCTAAAGCGTAGTAGCCGGAATTGGATGTGAGGAGGGACATCTCCATCAGCTAAAGCGTAGTAACCGGAATCCGAAGACATTTGGCTGCTGGTGTAGGTGAGTACGGCTCGTTGTCCATCAGCACCTCCACGTTCACATCTCTTTTCATTGGACCGCCTGACAGACGATGCAGTCCAGTTTTTCGGGTCTTTGCTCCAGTCTCGGCCACTTGCCGTGCTGCTGTTCTCTTCTGGTATGTGATACCTAACTCTTGTAGGAACTCTTGTAGGAGGTAAGATCGCGATATTCCAAGTTTTCTAGCGATAACCAGAGACCGTTGGGAGATCCCGATCTTGCCCACGGCCGCATGTATCATCTGTCCGCGAAGACCAGGAGACATATCTTCCCTGCTGTTCATTGTTGAGCGTGATTCACATTCCCACGGATCTACAGCCTTGGTGAGCATCTTATTAACAGCAGATCTAGATGTGTCATGAGGTTAGAAAAGACTCGGAATGCTTGCATTGTTATATGTGGGATTTTTGTGATCACAAAGTTCTCCATCAGGTCCCGCAATACTTGGTTATTCAGTGCGGGCATGAATGCCACATAATGCTTCTAGAAAATGAACCTACCCACATATGTTTCACATATATATGTGATCTTTCACGTGCTTTTTTATCCGACAATTAGTTCACATTCTACACATTGGCACATTGCTTCCATTCATGGCACCCACCATTTGGCACTGGCATGCACCTCTCCATTCCTACTACCCTCCAGTTGACACGATATGCACCTCTCCATTCCCACCCACCCGTTGGCGCTGATATGTACCTCTCCATCCACGCTACCCAGCCGTTGACACTGAATCGCACCCGAAGATGCGCCAATACCACCTGTCCAAGCATAACTTGGTTGGGAATGAGCACATTTATTTCAGACAAGTCTCCCGTTATATGATGAAGCTAATGAAACCTTCAATGTTTCCGGTGTGTGTGCATGGATGTAGGTGTGGGACAAGGAAGGATCCATAAATTTATATCTGGGGGGGGGGGGCACCTTGCCATAAGTTCCTCCAACAATTAGGTCTATACACTTCAATCTCAGCGTTCTTTTTTCTCCAAATGTCGCTGGTGATGCTATCCATCGGGAATGTAGGTACCATCCTGCTAATAAGTACCCTCCATCGGCAATGTAGGTACCATCCTGATAATTGGAATGTAAGTACCATCCTGACTACAAGTACCCTCCATCGGAAGTGTAAATACCATCCTCATCATGGGAATGTAAATGCCATCCTGATACAAGTGCCCTCCATCGAGAATGTAAGTACCATCGTGATAACAAGTACCCTCCATTGGGAATGTAAGTACCACCCACCGGCCACGGGTACGGTGGGTCACGGTTAGTGTATCAGTAGGTTATATACAGGACAGGGTTGCTCCACGCCGTTGCTACATCATGCTCTCAACCTGGAAATCGCTCTGTAAAATAACTGTAACAACTGTTTGGGGTATCCGACTGCATCTATGTCAATGCAGTCAGATGTATCCTGTCCAATAACAATGGTGGCGGAGCCCGTACTTCCACTGCTGATGGCTGCAGATAGCTGACCAGTGCCCAAGCGGTGCAGTTCACTACATGTCATGTGTCACCCAACGTCCTGCTCTCTTAACATGAAATCCTACGGATTGGGCACGACCAGCCAAATTGGCAGCCCTCATTGCCTCCACGCATTGGGCCCCACCAATGATCTTCAAACGACTCCACCCATGCTATGGAGTTGAGTGACAGAACATATGGGGTGCAGCTGACAAGGATGCACGAGCGAAAACCGGAACATCGTCCGAGTCATGCTCCGCAGCCATGTAGCAGCGTGCCTTGACGGATACTTTAGCTGCAGCATCATCTTCTGAACCTGCAACACCAACTGTCGTCCAAGATGTTGCGTTTTTACACTTGGCGTAACACTACCGTTATGTTGGTGTGCAAGTTACGTGTTGTGACTCGCTCCACTCTCAGCGTTTAATACCACCACGGCCCCGCCGAAATGCAGATGTGAAGCGTAAACCAGGAGCTCGGAAAGGCCACCGTCACCACCAAATGGGACCTGACGCCCAAATACCAGAGCTAAGACGAGAACAGGGATAATATGTAAAAGCATCTGGAGTGGATGAGAGTGGATTTATCAACATGCATTTATTCAGATCGTTGGAAAGTATTCATGTTTTGGTCTGAGTTGATGCTTATATCATGTTGAGCCAGCTTCCTGAAGGAATCTGCCCCCACGTGCCCGAGCGATGTCAGCCCATTGTAATAATACGGTGAGCGGGCTGTGCCGGTTCTAGAGCTCTCGCAACGTCGCAGTCCGAAAACTGAACTCTGTTGCTATCCGAGTAAAATAGCAATGTCCTGTTGATTTGTGCCTGGAGGACAATTACGTGTATTACGTCACAGCCCAGGTGCGTTCCAAATATGTTGTCAATTGAAGGGCGTAAATTGAGGCCCAGCAATTACGTGTTAACGACAAATTGCCCGCTGCAGCGCACGCGACATATTAAACAAGTAATACTTCCGACGGCGACGCATGGCGTGCCCGGGCTCAGATCAATTCCAAAAACTGCTCAAGCTCTGTCTCGGATCGTTGGATAGCTTGGATGTTGACCTTATATTGTGTTCCATCATTACGTACATTCCTGCGGTTAGGAGTCGACAGGAGCTTGGCCGAATGGTGCTGCCCGGGGTAGCGACCTCTGCTGGGCAATTCGTGTGGTGTGATGTAAATAACTTAACAGAACCGGTACTAGGCGCCCTGCTGGCTGGGTGAGGGGATGACGAAGGTCATAGGGTTCTGTGCTGCAGACACAAAATCCGTCATGTCGCTGCCGCAGGAACCTTATGCACCAACCGCAACTGCGATCACTTGGCGCACCGAGGAGTCCCACGAAGTCTGTGTGGTGTTAAGATTCGGGGAACTGCACGCATTTAAAAAAAGAAGCATAACCTGTGTCGACAGTTCTGTAGAGTGCTCCCGCACTTGTGATATTTCACTGCATTCAGCTAGTGCCTCTCATCTCAGCATAAACATTATTTCGGCATTTTATACAAATCCGCTTCGGCAGACATCGGCTGCTCTGGTGCCAATATTTGGGCTCATCTGCCGAAATCGGATTTATGATCTCTGATCTCGCTTCTGCCAGGCAATCATGCCAGTATAAGGTGCAGATAGGTGTGTTGGGCGATCGATTGCAAGTGATGACAATGCAGGAATTTCCGAAAGGCGGTGGTCATAAACGCAATGCAATCGCATCTCCGTGTGCCATAGTAGCGGGATAAATGTGCGTAAAGCAAATGTACGTATGGCAGATACACGTACGCAAATGTATGTAAGCAAATGTACGTAAGCTCAGATGTACGTATGGCAAATGTACGTGCGCGCAAATGTACGTATGCGCAAATGTACGAAAGCTCAAAAATACGCGTGCACGCACGTATGCGGAAATGTACTGGGTACACACATTGCGCAGTCGCAAGTCATGGGTGCATCTTCTTGAGTGCTTACATGGCCACTCGCCTTGAAGCACGCATACAAAACTGAAGTCAGTTCGGATGCGATACATTCACCAAATTGCATTACCAAAAGCAGAAATAAAATCGCCATCATTCCCAGGGACTGAAGCCGACACCCCGGAGACCAGAGCGCAAATCAAGCACGTTGTCTCTTCGTTGCCAGGAGCCGGTGGCGAATGCTGGCCGCGTTATACGCTGTGGTCAACTGCCATCACACGTGGAACGCCGCCGCCGCCGCCGCAAACCCCTTTATATGAACACAAGTCGCGAGTACTTCAGGGGAAACATTGCGATGGGAGTAAACTGAAGAGAGCAGATATGGCCCTGAGTGAGGAAATTAGCATCTGCAATGCTGTTGTAAAGTCGCCCGTGACTGGAACTGCGGTTGTGAACCTCTTTCTTCACTAAGAAAAAGACAAAGGGCACGTTATGAAGAACATTAGGATACAAACTCGTAAGAAGGAGCATGAAAAGAACACGTCTTATTCTGAGTGCACAAACTTAAGCGCGAAATGACGCAAGAAAAATATGTCATTACAACTTCAAAAGAGTGACGGTCGGGTCAGGTCGGGTCGGGTCGGTTTCTGATCATAACCACATTCATTGACCGAAGTCAGAGCATACATACATTTATAGGGTACCGCCGTCGATAACATGACACCGCCGATAACAGGACACCGCCGATAACATGATACCGCCGATAACAGGACACCACCGATAACAAGACACCGCCTATAACATGACACCGCCGATAACAAGACACCGCCGATAACATGACACCACCGATAACGGCGTCAGGCATCTTCTCCAGCTGATAATATTCATAGTTCAGCTTGCCAAGGGGCGGGGTTGGAGCCCACCAACTGATCAATGACTGGCTCAGTTGGAGGGAGCCAGTTGGCGGCAGATAGGTGAGCGTCAAACGTTAACTAAACCCACCGGCGAGCAGCCGCCACGCGTGATGTGACCACGTACGACGGCGGTCCGCCTGCGCCCGGGGACGAAGTAGTCTTGGGGTAAGGTGTCCGCCTCCCAACCTCCAGCCTGTCGCTACTCTTCGCCCGCGACCAATCGCCGTAAGTGATTGGCGACACCATATTCCGAAAGGCGACGCACCGTAACACCAATAGCTACCACCACCATCGCTTTCCTCCGGCACAAAGCCCGGTCACACAGTCGCAGCATGCGGAGTGCGACCATGGGGAGTAGGAGACCGTCCACGTAACCGTCGCCATTCAGACACACCTGGGAGACGAAGCAGCCGACAACGCTCTTCCAGCGTGACGCAATTATACACGGAAGTGGACAACGGACCCAGCTAATCAACTGCTCCTCGCCGGCCGGCGAAGGACATCAGCGTCTCCGCTATCGCCGGCCGGCGAAGAGCGCCGGCATCTCCGAGCCGGGGCGCCGACATGGTCCCGACACGGTCCCGACACGGTCCCGACATGGTCCCGACACAGTCCCGACATGGTCCCGACACAGCGCACACGCACCACCAACCTGCGGCATGGGTGGCGGCCAGTCGCGGCAGTAGGCGGTGGGCGGTGGGCGGTGGCGACGCACCTCTCGTGTCGGTGGTCGGCGGTGCAGTGGCGGCGGCGGGCGCGCGCCAGTGCGGGGCGGCCGTGTCGGCGGCGCGCCCTACCGCAGCGGCACGGTCACCGGCGCATGTCACAGTGCCGCCCACGGTGCTGTCAGTCAATACCTGCGGCCTTACGGTGACCGCTGTGTGACCGCTGTGTGACCGCCGTGTGACCGCCTTGTGACCGGGCCACACATCGCACGGCCGCCGTCCTCCAGGGCATGTGGCAGGTGTACACAGACGCTGCCAAACACATTCGGCCGTGGTTCGCCGTCCCCCCGGGCATGTTACAGGTGTACACAGACGCTGCCAAAGACATTGGGCCGTGGTTCGCCGTCCCCCGGGCATGTGGCAAGTGTACACAGACGCTGTCAAAAGCCGTGGTTCATTTGCCATCGTCTCACGTGTGCCGTGGAGGGAACTCCATGCATACCATGCAGTCGAAAGGGTAGCGTGAAAGTCCACCCGAAGTATAAAACAAGTGGGAAGTTGAGACAAAATCCGAAGTGAACTCAAGTCATAAGAACTCCCTGAAGTGAAGCTGACAAGGTCAAAGGTCAAGGTCATACCATGCAAAAACGGTACAATTGAAAAAGTATATTTTGCTGAACTGCGACCCGATTGGACCTGGCTGGCTCCGGCTGAATTTACGTCAACTATGTGAAATGGCTTCGGGCATTACTAATCACTATCTATCAATCGCTGAGAGCGCAGTGTCGACTCGGGAAGGACAATATTTTAATTCCAAATTGAACAGCACCTGAAACAACCAAGGTAAGAGTTTGGTTCAAACATAGTTTGGTTGCGCCTTTGGACGACCACCAACTCTCGGCGCAGGTCAGCATGAACCATAAATAATTGTTAGTTATCTGCCTATATGGCAAAGCCATCCAATTTTGGCACCCTATTTCATCTAAACAACCTAACTCTCTATCAATAATACTGATCAATGTGAAGCATGTACGGTGGTAGTCATCAATTTCTTTCGTCAATCATGCGGTCAAAAACTGAAAGACGTTCAAACCATGTATTACAAATATAACAAACAAATGTAATGGCAACGTCTCCCTGAGCATCGGCCGATTTCGCCCCTCCTCGCGTGACCGGTTGTACAAAAACCGTAACAATTATGTCAAAAACCGCTACTATAAACAAAAACAAAACCCTTCGTGATTTAAATGGCAACTTCAAGAGAACATTTTAGGATGCTTCAGAAAATGTCACCACACATGAATTGTGCGGCTACACGCTACATGGCCGTTCGCATACCGCAAGTAGTTGTAGGACAACGAGAAAAAAAACACACTTGCTAAAATCTCGACTGAATAGGTCTTTAGTGGTTGCCCGCCAGGGGAATGCGGTCACATTCTGATGTGCGCATGCTGCTTCTACCGAGAATCAGCTATAAGGACTCATTTTATGCATGCACGAAGCAAATAATGACATTGGTACAGTTCTTCTCGTCCTAACCGTTACCTATACCTCCCTTATTCATGCGCCGAAGAAAAAGAATGTTTTACTGCTGCTCAGGCTTGAACAGTCAAGCGTCACATTGAATGACCGGAGACGGATGGGGATGTGTCCCAGAAATCCTGCCAAAATTGAACATTGTGCCTATGACATTGCATGAAAAGAGTCTATCATTAAGCCCTCTCGTCCCTCCATATCAAAAACGCATGAAAAAGAATGTTTGATACGTACTCTCCCTCACCGCCCGTGCGATAACTATATATGAGGAGGGACTGACGGGTACGTGCTTCTTTTCGTTCATCTATACTGCAGACTCCAGCATACTTACCTACCATTTCCGATGACTGTCGAATTCGATTTACCTGAAATCTGTTGGCTAGCTTGTCCATTTCAATTGACCTGAAATACATTGCTGCGCCAACGCTCGGCGAGAGCTGTCCATTTCTTAGAGACCTTGGTCGAATTTGACGCGGTCCAAATTGTGACAGGACCGACTCCTTAGAAAACGTACTCGATCTAGCAATCACACACGGAGGAGATGCTGTCTCCGACGTGCTGCTTCAGCTGTCCGACACCGACGATCGTGTGGTGTCGACACCGACGATCGTATGGTGTCGACACCGACGATCGTGTGGTGTCGACACCGACGATCGTATGGTGTCGACACCGACGATCGTGTGGTGTCGACACCGACGATCGTGTGGTGTTGACACCGACGATCGTATGGTGTCGACAGTGGGATATGTCCATAGTCGGCCTGCACCGTGTTCCACCCGAACGACCGCATACAACTACAAACGTGCTGACTTTGCCGGTGTGTGCAATGCCATGCAGCTCATGCCTTGGACTATTTTGAGAGGATTTGGTGTCAATAGCGTTGTGCATTAGTGTTATGGCCTTCTGTTCGCGGCAATAACATACTTTATTCCGATTGCCAAGCTGAATGCGAAGTGCCCACCGTGGCTTGACGGATCTGTGCGAGATCTGCTGGTGAAAGAGGTAGAGCACAGACGCAAAAGCCTACCATACTCCAGAAAATGTAGCCCAGCATGTCATAGGCAGACATAATTTACATGCAAATGCGATGCCAAGTATCGTAAACACCTATTATAATTGGTGCATGGGTTTAAAGACAATCCTAAACGGCACTGGTCATTTGTCAAAGCGGTGAAAGCACCACAACGTGTATGTCCTATGATGGAGTTCGACGGTCAGGTGCACGGTGGTGACGTGGAGCGTGCCGCGTGTTTCATGTTCTGTTTCTCTCGTAAATTTGTGATCCCTATGTACATGTACTACCTGTTCTTAACGCTGCAAGCCTTTCACCAATTTGTAGTGTCCCCTGGAAGGATTTTACTGTTAATGCGGGAGCTCTGCCCAAGCAAAGCGTGTGGTGCAAGTAGCCTTCGTGCTTGCATCTTAGAAGAATACGGCGATGCGCTTGCGATTCCCGTCGAGATTCTGCATAAGCTGTCCCTCGAATTGGGCGTGTTTTCCACTGTGTGGAAACAAGCAAACGTAATTCCCATGTTCAAGAAAGGGTTCAAGAATCAAGCAAGGAACTATTGACCAGTGTCTCTCACCAAACTGTTCCAAGGTCTTGGAAAAAAATGTGTATGATCCAATAAGCCTACGTTTAGTAAGGTTAAACATTTCAAATTTGTGATTCTAATTTTGCAAATTTCGACACAAGGCTTTGCACCCCAAATTTTGCTCTAAAATACATTTTAACAACAGCATGCATCGAGGCGGTTCGTACAGACCCATGGACTACTTCTTTGCTGCGTTGAAACTAAAATGTGCATTCAGCAGTTTGCAATCCACCTGTATGGTAAACAAAAGGTATATTAGATTGCAATAGCCAAAACCTACTGCACAAAGAGGGAAGCTAGCTCTATTAGTCATCTAACTAGCGCACCTAATGTAATGCTGGTCTTGGAGAAAATGAAGACATATTAAACATGCGAGAGGTAGCAAAGCCCAACGGCATCCGTATGTCGGCGTATGTAGGGCAATCGGCCACCCAGTACAATATGAAGTCACCCTGATCAGAAGTAGGTTAGGCTGGATAAGATTCATCATCGAAATAAATGCAGTTGGTTATGTCCGGTTAACTAGAATACATCATGTAGCATGTCTGTTTCATTAGTTTTAGTCTTTGGACCATTAATATGAAGCATGCGGTGAACAGAACCTGTACCAATTTAAATTACCATTAACCATGCGGTGCAGAGAGCCGCCAAAATTATTCGGAGCAAACGTGGCTTAGCACTCTAAATGATCCAGTATATGGCGCACACCCATGTATCTAGTGCCCAGGTGACGCTCCGTACACGTTTGGTAGCTGAATCACTAAAGCATTGAACCATTACCCCGCGGGAGGCTCAAATCTGCCACCTGTCGAATATCCGCGATAGCTTAAAAACGTGTTGCGACATTTGCACGGAATTTCCAATAGCTGTCAACGGATCAACTCTACGCATCTTGCCGAAGTAAAACTATGAGGTCGTGGCATATCAAGCGTGAGTTACGTCACGGTGACGTCATGTTTGTCGATTTTCTACAAAAACACATCGGTACAGACGAATTGACATAATCCGAACGAATGGAGATATTTGATATCGGGAAACGGCACTCCTAAGAAATTAGGAGGTAAGTAACATGCAACGTCGTTGTTTTGTTTTGACCTTTCACGTTGAATTGTAGGCATGTAAATAAACCAAATGTTGATAGAAAAGTACTTTCAGAATGTTTACCCTAAGATACAAAATGTCCAAGAAATGAAACAAATCGTGCAAGACATGAATGGGACGAACGTCTGTACCAAGTTGCAAGTAATTATCGATAAAAATGAGTGAGTTATGGCTTGAAATGTACCCCAGTGCATAACAGGTTGGCGCGGCGTACGGCGCTCACCCGCCGCAGCCCCGCCGAGCCGCCGCCGCGGCGCGGCTGGGCGGCTCGGCTGGGCGGCTCGGCGGCGGCGCTGGGCGGCGGCAGCCGGACGACCGTTTTGCGGTGCGGTGTGGAGCGGCGGTGGTGTCAGTGGTGTCAGTGATGGTGGTGTTAGTGGCATCGCCAATCAGCAGTGGTAGTATCGGCTCGGGGGTTGCTGCGCAGTCTGCGTAACGGAGCTGATTGGCGGGCCAGACTACAAGCCCCGCTGTTCTCATGTGTGCTGTTTGTGCAGGCAACTCTAGACCCAGAGGCACAGTCGGAGGAGGTCCCCTTTGAAGATTAAATTAGATCACGCAAAAAATTGTGAGACTTGCACCACACCACACCAGACATTGCCGGTGCGCTTCGCGCATCAAAATCGCTGTGCGACAAATTACATTTTTTTCTGATCGGCCCCTTCAGAAAATCCTGGCTGCGCCACTGCTCAGACGGGATGTAAGTGCCTGACACTTGATGTCTCATGTGAGCTATGTCCCACATTTTTGTTGTTTGCTGTTTGTGCGCATTGCATGTTCGGTACGTGCATGGTGTGTAATGATGTGTACTTGCATGCATATCCAGTACAAAAGCAATATATTGTTATTAGTATCTCTGCAGTGATTTTTTTATAAGATCGCATGTCCTAGAGCTGATCAATGCCGTTTAGTTCATTCATATCGGCCGACTAGTTTCCGAGCGATCATGTGCTTCGTCACATCCTTTTGAATTGGGTGTGGAGGGGGGTGGGGGGAGTGGTAGCAAAGGCGATCCAGAAAACCCGCCTGCGACGCAGAGTACAAAATACAGAAATTCTATTAAGTTATCGGGTTTGCATTGTCACCGATACGAGGTCAGTTTTGATATATTATAGTGAGGCATGGAAAATAATAACTTGTGTCCATATTTCAAGAAAACTTAATTCAATTTACAGTTTGCCTACAAATTACACATGATCGGCGCGAGTGGAAGCTGGCCAGAACCCTCCCCTGATTCTGACATCATTGCATATCGAAATTACATCAGAGCGCGTTGCCCTCCAGCATAGGTGAATTGCCTGGGGGAGGGGGAGGGGTCAGGACCCTCCCCGGGTTCGTTGTACTCTCATTGAACCCTCACTGGAATATTTTACTCCACAAGAAAAATACATTAAGTGCAATGCAATAAATAAGAGGGGCTAAGACAACTCCGAAACCGATGCTTTTTCATCCCAGGTTGGAGTTGTTTTTGTTTTGCCTAGAGGGCAATTCTTGCTGCTGGACCGCCCTGGAATCTCGAGACGTCTCCACCTATTCCGTCCAGCATTACATTTTAGACATGAAGACTTAAATGAGCTCGCTATGGTCGTATGTACGTTGGTCCTACATCCCCTTTACAACTTCATTTACATAAATTCGAACTCCTGACGTGAGCACCATGTAATTTCGATTTAGAAAGGAAAGCAGTGCAATACGGAGATATTCAAAATACTTGTCACTGTGTCGTGCACTTTATTGGAGCTTTCACGACGCGCCAACTCATTTTAGATTGCTACGGCCAATTGTTCACGCAGATGTGTAGTGGCGGCGAGAATCGACTGGAAGACACAAGCTTTCGGTTGAGAGACGAGCGCTCTGCCCCTGGACTGACCTCTCTTCTTTTCGTGTCGTTTTTCACTCGTATATTTTCAACACAGGATACAATTGATGAAAATGAGAGGTGATGTCACCGCACAAACTTGGTGACTATATCCGACGGGCCGCCTGCGCCATGAGAGGTGATGTCACCGCACAAACTTGGTGACTATATCCGACGGGCCGCCTGCGCCATGAGAGGTGATGTCACCGCACAAACTTGGTGACTATATCCGACGGGCCGCCTGCGCCATGAATGTCACCGCACAAACACTAACGACGGGCCGCCGCGCAAGGTATGTCACCGCACAAACGACTAATCCGACGGCCCCGCGCCAAATGTCACCGCACAAACGACTATACGACGGGCCGCCGATGAGGTGATGTCACCGCACAAACTGGTACTATATCCGACGGGCCGCCTGCGCCATGAGAGGTGATGTCACCGCACAAACTTGGTGACTATATCCGACGGGCCGCCTGCGCCATGCACGGCGGCCCCGCTTCGTGGTAGTGCATGCTTGGTGCAGCTGTGGGGCCCGCTCGGTGTGGCAGTGCCCGCTTGGTGCGGCACCTGCGATTGGGTGCTCTAGATAGTCCATCAAGCTTTCGGGCCATCTCGCTTCTGTCTCACTTTTTTCTTCTTAAAAAAATGGAAACATTTTGCGCAGCCAACCCGCTGGGTACCTCTCACCAAGCAGCATTCTGTATCCTCGCGAATATGCCTGCAAACCTAGTCACTATACGGAGTAGGCCGTGCTCGATGCTGTGCCTTCCGATGTTTCGACCAAATCAGCTTCAACACCGACATTGGCGAACTTTCAACCATCATATCAGCGGATTTGGGTAAAGCCTTTGACAGCATCGACCACAGCGTGTTCCTTCAAAAACTCCTATGATACGGGAGACATGACAATTGGGTAGTGTGGCATTCTATTACAAACCATGATAGTGCATCCATCCGCTTATTCACCACCACGGACATCCATTTGACATCGACCTACATGGCTTATGATCAATCAACGACGCTTGCTAACGTGTCTGATACTCGAAATGACGGTTAAGCATTCCCTCCTCACGGTTAGATGATTAAAATAGGAGAAGCAATGGCCGAAATTTCAGCCCTTCTTTGGACTGCACTTGACTTTGGCCTGCGACCTGTTGCGGCACACCTGACCCTGACATCGGGTACCTCCTCATGCAGCATGCTTAATCAATGTGCAAATACTTCACACCATGAAATACACTTTTAAATCCAATACGTTGTCGAAAGAGTCACATATTCCAATACTTCACATTTTAAGCTTTGATCTTGACCTGTAACTTTAATACGGACTTGCACAGTGTCGCGCCTGCTCTGCGATCGCAAGCCACGGCGCTACCGATTGCCGTTCAATTTTTGTATCTGCCCAGCCATTATTACGATAAGCAGGGGGCAACATTCATTCCCACCTCACACCCGGTCGATGGTTTGCGGCTGAGGAGCCAGGTCAATGCCGGGTTACCAATAGCTGCTCAGGCACCACCAATAACTGCTGAAGCATAGCCAAAAAAGTAGACAAAGCGACAACTGCGACATTAGTCTCATGGATTTATGCCATGCATTGGATTAAGTCTAGTTAGAAGTTGCAGCCCAACTATTTTGGCGTCTTTTACAACTGCTTACCAATATTTGTCAGTTCGTGCACGTTCCGCTGAATGTATGTGTTGTATTTTTAGGCTAAATACTAAGACTAGGTAAACAGACACGTTTTGTGATGTATTCTAGTTACATGGGAAGCCCATTGCATTTATTTGATGGTGATACTCTTATCCAGCCTAACTGAAGATTGCCTTGTTTTTGGAACACAAAGTATGCCTTCCCACCCCTCCCCCAGAAATATTGAGAATAGGTGGAACCAGACCAAGCAGTGTTACGGAAAACTGAACTGTCTGAAGACTAGCAATAATTATCATAAAACTACTCCTGACCACAGTTAGGAATTGTCCAAGGAAGGGGCCGATGTTGCGAAGGTGGCCCGGACAACCCCCATACATTTGTTAAGTTAAGTATAGTCGTCCCGGTAGCTCAGTTGGCTAGAGCGCTGGCCTGCACTGATCTCCCCTGTCCTGTCAACACAGAGTTCGAGCCGCTACATGCGCTCGCATTTAGCCCCCGGCTGGAGGATCAGTTGGCAGCTGGCCAGATAAGGCCGGGGACGAGTTACCGGGCGGCCGTATTGGTGCATTGGCGGCACGTTAAACTTTCGGTCAAAATTTTGCCGTTGAACTGGAATTCATGGATCGGGTGGTGAAGCCAGGGTTCACGCAACAAGCTCTGCTTAGCAATAGGACCCTGGTTCATAAAGCCACCCCAGCCACTCGGATTATTAAAAAACACAAATAAGTTCTCGGATTTCGGTCACATGATTTGGAAGTGTCCAGTTTTTCTGTTTAAAAAAAAACAAGATTTTAATTAGAAAATCTTCATTGAGAGCCGGGACCGTTGGATCCACTCCCTCCTCAAACTATAAGTATGGTATTGTAAGTAAGCATGGCACCGTAAGCAAGCATGGCACTGCATTCCTAAGTCAGGAATACAGACCGCGTAAACATTCATCAAGAAGCAGGATGTCAAAGCTTCGTTGGAAAGGACGTCGATTCAGTATTCTGTAAGGGGTGAGCAAACGCCTGTAAGGTCCCATATGCGTTCGTAAGAGCTCGTAAGCATTCGCAAATGTCCGTGGTCGTTTCTAATGGCCTATGGACGTTCGTAAGAGTCCTTAAATGTTTCCATGGGCCGCAGATTTTTGCACGGTCCCGTGGGCGTCTGTCAGCGCCCGCATATGTTCTCAAGAGCACCTCGACGTTCGTAATGATCTGCATACGCTCAGAGACGTTCGTAATGATTCGTACACACTCACAGACGTTCGAGTGCATTCATGTATGCAGAGAGCATGCAGTCGGTCATATGGTCTCCCGCAGCAAAACAAGCAAAACTAACCCAACCATGACACATTTAACCAATGGCTTTGGGTGGAATGAGCAAAAATATTGGGGCAATCAGAGGACAAACTGCATGACAAAAACAAAACAAGCGCAGTTTGCAAAACTTCAAGCTGCAAACACTGCCCGAACTTCATACCCTAAGCTTCAGATTCTCGACTCATTTTCAGTCACCGATGTCACGGAAACAAAATGAAGAGAAATTGAGCACACTATTTAGTCGTATTCAAGCACCCACCATGCCATGGCCATCCAACGCCTAAATTAGTTTTGAACGAAGATATACCAAAACGTCAATTTTATATTCTGAGCAGGAAATGTGCCGACTCAGGCCAGATGACAACAGTTAGGCCATGCTCTGAGCGTTCAACCACGGCACTGTCCATTTCGATCGTGTGCACTGGCTTAACGCTTCACCGATGCCAGCACGCTGCTCCCGTTTTGAGACGACGCTGATTGCCCATCTACTCGTATTTCAGGCCCACCACGCGTCAGGACTTTGGATCCGTCCGGGACTTTGTCCTAACGGTCGGATTTTCTGGGCAGCGTAATCTCTGAGCAAGGGCGCAGCCAGGATTTACTTAAGGCGGGCCAGACCAAAACATGTCACGAAACAGAGACCGCTTTCGGTGCACTTTACGCGTAGAAAATGTCTGGCTTTGAGCGGTGAAAATCCCAAAATTTCTTCTTTGGTCAAGTGTACTTTTGGTTGCTAAGTGGGAGGGGTGGTACCCGCCCCCTCCTGGCTGCGCCTCTGTCTCTGAAATACCAGTCGCCTGTTCAGATCGGATTCCTGCAGCTACCCTGCTTTCTCTGTGCTTACCTACGTTCCGCTTAGAGCGCTAACGCCCCCGTGTATATGCCGTGCAAGGCCTCCGATAATGACTCAACACGAGCCGTTATTCGGCTATAGTCCAAGGCGCATCGGAACTTGTCCATCACGAGGCTGCAGTGGTGGCCAGTGCGCAGTGGTATCACATTTCAAACTTCGTCATGAATGGACGAAATGGTAGCGACTACTAGTGTCATCTCGATTATGGGGAGGGGGATGCCAACGGTACCGGAAAAGTTGCGATGGTGGCTGAACACTACCGCCTGAAACCTGGCAAAGATGTATTAGTAGTAATAGTAATATGCTAACAGTCTGAGATACACAGCCGTGTCTCCACTTCGGTGTAGGCCTTTTTGCATTTCTGCAGCACAAATGAATACGATACTGCATCCGAAATGAGCTCAAGCTATTTTAAGCGTGCCCTACTGAACGTGTGCAGGTGTACAGGTGTCCTGAACACACTCTGCTGAAACTGATATTTGCAAATACACAAACAAGATGTGAAATGACTGCTAGTCGTGTCGTGAGGTCGAGAAGATCGATATTGTCGATCCGCGTCCACATGCCAACGCCGCTGGCCGGTCGTCAGCGAGCGTCTCCTGAGCTAAGGCGGAGGCGTTACGATGGCTGATTAAGATCCAGGAATATGTGCGTTGTATCGCGCACAACTTCACGCTGTAAACGTGCCCAGGTGCAGACCCGGGTCATGCGGTTCAGTGGCGATTGAGAAGCGATGTGGAGATGCAAACCTATGAATGCCACCGGTATTTGCTTCTTGTTTTTAACAGATTCATTAATGCCGGACAGCAACTATGCTCGAACGACCCTAGGGGCGGCACGGGAGTGCATGTTTGAAAGTCGGCGCTTGCGTACTTGAGTGGGATTTGGGAGCCACCCGAGTAGGTAGTCAAGTGGAACGCGCTCAGGGTCGATACCGTGAGTTTCATTATTTAGTTGCGCATTTTTCACCTCACCCGGTCGAAATTTCAGGAGGGTTGCTTATTAGGCACATTACCACCAAAACAATGCTTGTCGAAGACCTCCCGGTGGTGTGTCTACTCATGATAATCTTGGATCCAAACTTGTGACTGCGATCTCCAACTTCGCTCCCGCTCGAGGACGGGTCAGGTCATTTGCCAATCAGCCACACCACACCACTTTGACTGGTCAATCCCTAAGACTCGACGCTTTTTACACGATTCCACTGCACACTTCTGATTCACTAACTTTCCTGCGCAAGTCCATCCCAAGCTGGGTCATGTGTGTCACTCTGAAATTCATGATGAGGGGATGACTTATTTGATGGCCAAAGCTTCCTCGGAATCCATCTTCATCTAGTGTACGCTGGTAGAGCCAATGGTTAAGGTAGGGTCTGATTGGGGTGGGGGACGGGGAACCAGTGGCAATCAGCAGCCGCACCTCAGCGTATGCAAAGTGACACCCCTGCCGAGCACATTACTGTTCAGTCTCAAACGGGAGAAGTTGACACATGAAAAATAGATGGGATTGGAGAAATATAAAATAATAGGGAGATATTTCGAAAAAGGGGAAAAGAGGGAGGGAAGGGGACACGAGATGAAAGACAAAGGGAGGGGAGGTGTTAATGAGAGGAGGGAGAGGAGAGATGGACAAACAAATCGGTAGGGTCGGAAATGGGTGAGGAATGATGGAAAAGATTGGGTCGTGTTCTTTTCATTTTGTCATTAGTTAATCGTATATTCAGTTATTTGTAATTCCATATTCTATGCATTCGATAATGTATAATTAATACGCTGCTGGTAGCATGCTATCGATAGATCATGTGGTGTCTGAGAGAAGTTGATTAACTGCAGTTGTATATTTACCACTACATTAACACTTTGTCCATTGTGTTGTCCATTAACACTTGTGTTAGCACTAGATGTAACCGCTGGGGGGTGGGGGTGGGGGAGGGGGCGGGGGTGAAGCAAAACATTGTTAATTATTATTTGTATTGATGCAATTCTCAAGGTAAATAGATCCCAGCAGCATCTGTCAAACAAACCCCTCGTTTAATTTGAAGTTGCGGAATTATTCGGAGACCATAACCTTCATTTGGACATCGTAACCTCGGACTTTCATTTTTGCCTTCATCATCCTCCAAAGCAGAATACAAACAAAGTAAGACTTTTCCATTCTTGATTGTTTGTTTATTGGGTGGTTTTCGACACATTTTATGCACGATCACGGCTAATGGCGCCGCCCACACCGTTTCACCGGTGGGCCGCGGGATTGGGAAATGTCCCGAGTGGTGCGAGTGTCGAACCCGGGACCTTTGGTACCCAGAGCTCAATACCTTAACCACTCGGCCATCCACGCCCCATATTTTTTCATTCTGTCGTGGAGTTCACATGCTTTTAGCTTGTTGGTTTCAAAACAGCATTCTAAAGCTTTTTCTTGTACTCACGTGGTAGATAATCATTAGTTAATAACCTCCACTGACGTGTCTTTTATTAACTGTATTTTTTTTTTTATAACGCCCGTGCATATAACTATCTTATTCCATACCAAGTGAAAATAAGATAGGCTCACGTGCTTTCCAGAAACAAAATATGAGGCATTGCGCGCATCGCTCAACTGGGTGTGCTAATCCACTCTGTTGTTAATTCACAATTGTTAATCTACTCCCCTTTTACTCTTTTGCTATTCGTTTATGAAGTGTCTGCTGACATCTCACAATACTATTCGTTTATCAAGTGTCTGCGAACATCTGACAAGTTATCTATGCGGTACAAGCCATCACATCTGGCATTTAATAATATAAGCATATAGCATCAAATCGATACGAATGCATGACATAGACATTATTCATGGATCTTGTATCGCAGCTTTGCACGTTGATGCTGAACACACAGTTGGTGACCATGCCACTGAAGGTGTTGCTGCCATCGTCGACGTCGTCGTAGCCTGTGTGCACCGCATGGTTACGAACACACAGTGCTGGCGCTTGTGGGTGCGGCCGCCGCCGTCGACGCCGGCATTTTCTCAGCAGCGGCAGACCGGCTTCAGCGCAGGTCGCGAGCGGCTTCACAGACTTGTGGCCAGCAGCTCGGGCCACGTACTCTTGTGGTATGTCGTCGTCCAGCAGCCGCTCGACACCTGTCTTTCCGTCGTTGCGGTTTGGCATTTGGTTCCCGCTCAGGCCTGCGTCGCCGGCTGCGCTGTTCATCACCTTCGATATTGTGTTCATTCAAAGTTCATTCTTGAATGCCATGTTTTCCTCTTTGGCCAGGTAAAATGCCACTTGATCAAGTTTGGACCTCAGGAGTTCCTACTTACGGAATATTTCCACCATGCAACGTGGGTTTGCGCCATCGGTGCATACACAGATGCAAGACTGTGTGTGCAAGATAGAGTCCTGTTTTCGTCATCATGCGTGAAGGCATTGCTCTATTTGAACGATTCCTCTTCCCAGAAGCTCTTGCAAGCGCTCGTTTGGCGTGCAAAGCGTCTCCGAATGTGCTGCACTGCGGTGCCTCCAGGCCGGCGATGGTTGGCCTATTTCGCAGAGATGCCTTTCCAGGGAATAACCGTGTACCTTAATATGCACTAGGTTCATACACTTGATATGCACTAGGGTCTTGGTCTCCGGCAAACGATAAAAACCTGAAGTTTCAATGAATATGCTTTGCAAACGGCAGGTAAACAAATCATGCGTACGGGAGTTAAATGCCCCATAATAGTACTAAAATGAAAAGCACCACATTCAGTAGATATATCAGGATAGTCCAGAACTGTAACATAATTCAGCGGTATTCTGAAATGAAAAGGTACTTCTGGTATATGACGTCTTCTGGTATATGACGCCACTACCTAGCGGTGCCGTCGGACGTAGATGAGCCGACTTGCTTTGGAAAAACAAAGAAAAAGGAAAAAATAGCATAACGTAAAACGACTACCCAGAGGAGACATCAGACGGAGATGAACCGATTTTCCTTGCAGCTCATAAAGTAAAACGGCTACTCAGAGGTACAGCGGACGTAGATGAGCCGAATTACAAAACACCGTACTAACCCAACTGACAACCCTGCATGGCATGCTTAGACCAGCCCGCTACTAACAACTAACATGCGACGGCCGGCGTGATAGGCGGTGTGGACAATTGCCTTCTTGTTCGCACGGTAAAGATCCCTCGGTGCTCTTCGATAAGAGTAGGCTAAAACTCACCCCATCTACAAATTATCTTGCGGAGGAGTAAAGTAAAATTAAACAATTTAGGCATCAGGGAGATGTCCCCAGCCCAGCCCCTGCCTTCAGCACCTAAAATATCCCACAAACTATAACGTAAAACTCCATTAACGGAAATGTCCACCTGCCTGCACGTTGCTTGCAAGCACTCGCTTTAAATAGACAGACATGCAACGTACTCGTTTGAAAGGCGGCGCAAATGACCTTTATGGTTCTATCGGTTCTATCTCGCTTAAACCAAATATACTATATGCGGAACGTGACCTCGTTGCTATGAAGCAATCACTCGAAAAGAGCAAAAAGCGAATATTGGTGCATATAACCTCATTTGACCAAAAAGGAATTGACCTAGTGCCGCCACACACAGAAGAGTTCCCGATAGCTTCCAGCCACCCCGCAAGTTTGGTGCATCCATCTTCTTAGTTTTTATCATCATAGGAGGAGGGCAGATTTCGCACATTCCCCATCACAGTGCGAGCTATTTTCCGATTCCTTTCAGTCAGCGTGTTGAATTTAAGGATTTGAAGTGTTATCATTTGACTTTAGTCAATAATTAATTGGAACATTCCATACTTACAAAATCCGGCGAGAGGAGGGGAATTGTTGAAGGCGAGAACGAAAGGCAATGGTTACTAACCAACCAATAAAAAGGCAGTTCCGAATTACTGCAATTGTGCCATTTTTTCCAAAAAGAGGCCCTGCCACTTTTGGTTGAGCTATGAATCAATATTGGGTCGTTGACATGATTCCTCAGTTTTGGTATGCACCTGGTGGTACCAACAAATAACTACCATACTTCATTCTACCTGTCTGCCAACTCCTAACCTGGCTTCATCTGCATGAGACCGTTGTCAATCTTCTTGATTTATGCGGTGATCAACCTGTCAATAATTGACACGCTACTAACAGTATTCATTAGTATTCGTTCTGGTCTCTGCAATTCCCTGTTGAACATCAGTCCGAACGGTAGTTGAAATCGTGGCTGGCAAATGCACTGCGCGACGCTTAGGACGCAGTGACTGTAGCATTCGTGGTCGGTGTTCAGGCCCCGACTGGTGTCGGTTGGACATCGTTCAGTCTACAGCACGAATATTTCAAAAAGATTGTAGAGGGCGCAAAACTTACCACTACAAAAGAGCAAACGGTGTTCTTCTCAGGGGTGTCATGTACAAAACTAACGTACTGCACCGCATCGGACAGTTTCATAGACGTATCCTAGGGTCGTCCTCCCCCACAAAAAAACAACGTTCTCCAATACGGCAACATACCACGGGTATAAACAGGGGGAATACTGGAACAGGGGAGGGTTAGAGCACTCGACCCTTACTTTCGGCGGTGGAGGGTGGGTGTGGTGACATGCACATTTCCCAGTCGCTGCGGAGGAAAATATGAGCGAAATAGCCGGGGAATATTTGCATGAACTAATTATCATATTTGTATCATATCATATTTGTATGAACTAATCTCATACGGCGGAGATGAGACACTCCTGCCTAGTTCAGAGAAGCTATTGTAATGAATAGAAAGGAGCTATATAGCTGGCATGTTCTCTGATGGGACAGGTAGCTACTTGGTAGGACAGGTGCCCTCCCATAATCACAACTGCCACCACAGGGTCACCAGTCCCACCGGTTGGTGGTGGGTCCCATCACAGGGTTGTGTGACCTGATGACAAAATTTCAAAAGAAAGTACCTGCAATGGCTTCACCCATAGTTCAACACATCCACATGTTTATGAATACGACGTTAGCTTGACGTACGTGTTTAAGGCTACCTAAGACGCCCATCCATGAACCTACGAATACCCAGGGAGACCCAGAGTCACGCTTTCTCAAGATATATCGATATATGCAGAAGGGAAGGTAACCTAAGACTTACAATGCCTTGCGATAATGCAAATTTGGTGCCTAGAAAAGCACAATTCTCCACCCACACCAAAACAGAAGATGGTCAGGGTTTATCTTCTTCAAGAATTGCCCCGAAGCATACATTTTTAACGATTGCTGATTTACCCATGGAAGAGTTTACAGATACAGATAGAGATACAGACTTATACTCAGGTAATCCACAATGTACTTGTGGCTATTAGTTAGTTAGTTATTGTAGTTTAGGGGCGCATCGACTGAAAACAACCTCGCGTTAATAAAATAAAACAGCAGAGCAGAAAAGGTCAACATCACAGAACAGTTAAACCAATGGTCATACATGTCATAATAAAAACAAAATATTAATACAAAATATAATACAGCAGGACGAGCAGCAAATCAGTCCGGCACGGGCGGCACGTTAGACAGGTGCCGCCGTAGGTGGCGACCGAAGATCGGCACGGGAAGCCGCATCAGCTCGGGTGGCAACAAGTTGTACATAAGTGGTACTCTTGAGCTGAACTGCCTCTTCACCATCTCAGTGCGGGACCGGGGGACATACAAGTGATAGTCCTAACGGGTGGTTCGGTCACGAATCTCCGCCACGGTGGTGAGGTCATGAGCCAGTGACTCGGGCTCACCATGACGGTGCACCTTGTGCGTGAGACACAGGGTATGACATCTGGCCAGGTTCTCCGCACCGAGTCAGCCCAGTCTCCTCAGCAGATCGGAAACATGGTCAAACTTTTCGCGGCCGAAAATTGCTTTTGCCGAGAAGTTCATTTTTTTTTAAATGCAAGATAGGTTCTTTTTGGTTCCGTTACCGAACACAGAAATACAGTAGCGGATCTGCGAGAAGACCAGGGCATTGACCAGCGCGAAGATGACAGCAGATGGATGGTACCCCCTTAGATGCGATAGACTACACAGAACTCCAAAACAACGCTGAGTCACTTTTGAGATGTGCGAGTCCCAGCTGAGCGAGCGATCGAAAATAAGTCCGAAATTTTTACATTCCGAAATGGTGGGTAAATCGTGATGGCGAAATTTCACCGTGATATCCGGTAAAGCACGCATAATTTGTTGGCTGCCCAATATAATCAGCTGGGTCTTAGCAGCATTAATTATTAGTCCATTTGCTCGAAACCTGATGTCGAGGGAGGCCAAAACTGTTTCCATGTGAGTGATGACGTTTTGAATTTTAGATTTCTTACCACTGACCAACATTTGTGTGTCGTCGGCATATTGGATAACCACTGCACCTTCGGCGAACAGGCTGAGGTCGTTGGCGAATACGAAGTAGAGGAGGGGTCCGAGAGATGATCCTTGAAAAACGCCGATGCTGTTGGGAAACAATTTCCGTCCAAAACGCCGATGCTGTCTTCACAATTTCCGTCCAATCTCCATGGTCACATGAGGACAGGATCTGGTCAGATATGGAGGTCAGGGCGGTTTCCGTCGAGTGACGAGGACGGAAACCGTGCTGAATTGGAGAGAGGAGGTGTTTTTCGGACAGATAATTGTAGAGCTGCTGGTGGACGGCACGCTCTACAATTTTCGCAATGACTGTGACGATGGAGATAGGACGGAGATTGGAAGGGCTAGAGGGATCACTGGATTTGAAGAACGAGGGAGTGCTTCCAAGAATCAGTAACATCGGATTGAGTAATGCTGGAATTGACCAAATGCAGGAGCACCGCACCTATCGAGTCGAAGCACACCCCGACCATTTGGATGCTGATGCCGTCCTCGCCGCAGGTCAACGGCCGTCCATCCCGAAGACGACGGCTCGCAGCTCAGATAGCGACAACGGCACCGGGGTAAACGCACAGGTACCGACACGCGGCAAACGGCAAGAAATACTCGGCGTCGATCCCATTCTGCTAACCTCGTCAGCCACGCACGGGCCCACGCGGACAAAATAAATCGGTTAAGGTCATCAGCTGTCACGTCGGGCAGCTTACGAATGACCTGCCTGCCGCCGACGAATGACCTGATATGGCGCCACGTTGATCTCCGCCCATCCTCACCGATGCGCCGCCCAACATCGTCGTGGCTATCACGTCTAATCGCCGATCGTACAGCTCGGTTGGCGTCCCTGTACTCCGAAGACTGGTGTCGATAGACAGCTAGCGCACCACGGCGGCGACACATTAAAGCTTTGGTTCCACCCGATACACCCGGGGCGCTAGAGTTCCTGATTTTAACAGTCCTGATGAGAGCATAAATGTCAATGATGGGTAAAAGGATGGCCAGAAAATAGTCCCACTTGAGCGTGACAGAGGGAGAATTAAAAACAGAACTCTAGTCAGCCCCCCAAAAAGATCATGAAGCAAAACATTCCGATCTGTACGGCGACCTCACATCGGGAGCGAAAAGTGGCGCCGCTCGGTCTAGATCTAGGCATAAGAACAGAAACACCAACAAATCTATGTGGACTAAAGTTACACAATTTTGTACGGCAGTGCTTCACAATGTCACGACAGTTGGTGATAACCACGTCAAGAAGGGAGCCAGTCGAATAGGTGGGCGATGTGACACACTGAGATAGCGAGTGATCAGAAATAAAATTAGCTAGCGCACGCCTGCCTGTGTGTGAGTGTGGTTTACGCAAGTCACAATACAAAAATCCGCAAATAAAAGGTTTTGGACTTGGGATAGTCCACAATCACACGTTGAAATTGTGCTTCCAGGTCTGCAAAGCCCGCTTTCAGGCCAGTCACACTCCGTCTCGGTGGACGGTATGCGGTGCACATAATGGACTGGCGCTTACTGCCCGGCTTAATGAACACCAACAACGTCTCCAGCTTTCTGTTGGGATGGCTGACAGCCGTAGTGATTTTCAGATGAAACGCGCTGATGCCGTCCCTGGCGGCCAGCGCCACTCCGCCATACCCTCGCCCGTCGGGGCGATCGGCCCGGTACAGCTGGTATCTAGGCGGCAGCAGCAGTCTATTGGGCGTCGCAGGCTTCAGCCAGGTTTCGGCCAGGCATATGATGTCATACTTGTTTCGGTGCAGTATGTCAGAAAGTTCCAGTAATTTGGGCTTAATGCTTTAGATGTTAAGCACGCCAATGGTGAGTCTTGAACCGGGAGCGGGCCACAGGTGTCTCTCTCGGCGTCGGGTGCCTTTGCTCCCCTGCTTCCTAGCACCGGACGCGCGCCTGCCGCGCCTGTTCCGGCGAGGGTGGCCGCCGGAACTCGCTGATAGGCCGCCCGGCAGAGCTGACCCAGTACCGGCGGGCACGCAGTCACCTTGCGACGTGCCGCTGTTTCTAAGGTCACAGTGATCGGCAGGGGCCGCAACCAGCACGAGCGCGCGCACAGCAGCCGGCAGCATAACGAACCGCAGTAAGCAACGGTGACTGTGATAACGCACCAGTCCCATGATGCGATTGAAGACGATGATGTCCGTCGTCGTCCATTTTGTGACGACAGATAAGCTTGTGAAGCCCGTTGATCGGCTAGATCGGCTTTTAGTATTTTTGGTGATTCTCTTGTCTAGATATTTTCAGTAATGCTTAAGTAGAATTTCGCGGCGATCATTCACAGGTATTTTAATAGCTGAGGCGAGACTCGAAATAATTTGAAGGGGACAAATCGCCACTTTTCAAAAATTGGATGGGGGAATCTCTCCCCATGGATTACACCCATGCTCCCAGTTCCCCCTTGTATCCACCGCTGCGATGTGTGTATGTATATATGTATACAGAGGTGTTCATTTCTGAAAATTATTGGGGGAGGAGCACAATACATGGAGGAAATTGGCAGGCCAAAATGAATTGGTGGGCACACTCCAATTGGTCCGATGTTAAAAGTTGCAATTATTGGGGGGGGGGAAGCCAACATTGAGGGTGCATTTTCCTACTCAAAAGTATATGAAACAACACCCATGTATGCAGGTATGTATGTATGTATGTATGTATGTATGTATGTATGTATGTATGTATGTATGTATGTATGTATGTATGTATGTATGTATGTATCAGTCAACTGCAGAGTCGAGTGCCCATCAGAGGGTCAGCAGTACAATGGAACAACTATTTTCCCCTCGCAGGGTTACCGGTGTTCTTGGTTATTCATTAGTGCCATCGCAGTGTCACCAGTCACACTAGGTCACCTGTCCTGCCCCATCACTTGGTCATCACTTCTATCATAGTGTTACCAGTCGCTCAGCTGGTCATCAGCATCATCAAAGGGTCACCAGTCGCATAGCAGCATCATCTACCCCATTAGAGCGTCACACGTCCCATAACATTGTCACCTGTCTTATCACAGGGTCACCAGTCCCATAGCAGCAGCATCTACCCCATTGCAGCGTCACATGTCCCATAACAGTGTCACCTGTCCTATCACAAGGTCATCCGTCCCATCGCACGGCCACAGGGTGATCAGAGCCATCACACGGTCACACGTTCCATCACAGAGGCATTGGAGTTCTTCGACTTCGTCGGTCATGCAGCATCACAGAGGCATTAGTATCATCACAGGATCATTAGTTCCATCACAAGGTCGCCAGCCCACAGGATATCCACCTGTCCCGTCGCAGTTACCGCTCCTGTCCCACTCGGGATAGCCATATTGTTTATATCGGCATAGCCGTATTGCTCATATCGGCATAGCCACATTGTTCATATTGGCATAGCCATATTGTTCATATTGGCACAGCCATATTGCTCCTATCGGTATAGCCATATTGCTCAAATCTGGAAATGTACCTGAAATCGGCAAACGTGTGTAGCTCTCCCGTCTGAATATTTTCCACGGATGTGGCAAGCTGCCAAGTGTGACGTAAGCTCTATAGTTACCCGTTTCCCTAAGTGCATTTGCGCTCATGTTACCTGCGCTTGCTAACATTTAACTTGCATACATTTGCATTGACGTATATTTGCCCTTACGTATACTTGCGTTCACATGCATTTACGCTTTCGTCCATTGGCGCCTATATACATTTGCCATAGGTAGAATTGTCATAGACATTCAGCGCAAAAACAACAATATATATCAATTTGCCACCCAAAAATAGGCCAGCAAAGGCTGTGTCAGATCCCCTAGGTCATGGCTCCAGGATGACCTCGAAAATCTACAAACATTGTGAAATTATTTAGGAATAGCAAGGGATGACATTATTTGGCTTCACAAGTGGCGCTCTACATCCATGCGACGGTTCGTCACTTCTGAGAAGTGGGGGATCACTATACCTTTCGGGTCATGTCTCCGTTACCTGATCGGATATCGACTTGAAACCTGACTTGCGCATAGAAGACATTGTGGTCTTCCACATATACGCCGTGCTTTGCGCTAGCCCAATTAAGCTTTAAATGATTAGCAGAAAAAACAAAGGTTTCATTGACTTCATCTAGAGGACGAGTAGTCTAGGGGCAAGTTGCCCCTATCGCAATTGAAAGGTTGTGTGTTCAAGTCTCACCTGTCGCTACTCTGCGCCCGCGGCCAGATTGGCGACGCTAAATGACTCAACGGTCGATGTGTCGTAAAACCAATAACCAACCAACCAACCAACCAACCGACTTCATCTAGTGACCTGACCTCACGTCCCTAAAATGTTGCAATTTCGGGAGGTCAATTACGTACACGTTGGAACAATATTCTTCTATGTGCCTTTGAAACTGCATTATGGACAGCCCTTGAATGGTTATCCTAAAAAGAACACTTCACGAACCGATGGCCTGATTTTGACTTCGCCTGACGTTGGGGCTACCCAACACACATTTGGCTCACAATGATCCACTATTCCACTGTGAGAATGTAGACCAGAAATATGCCCGACCGCCGCAACGGCTCTGTGGTTATTCTTGAGAAAAAAACTTCGGGGACACGTTTCTCATCTCCCGGCAGTTCTAAAGACTATTACAACGCTCGGATGTACTCCAATTCCTCCATCCAGCTGTAAGACGTGCCATGTGCCTGTGTATAGGTAAGCCGCGTGGCATGCCTCTAGTGTAAAGGTAAGCTGCGTGGCATGCTTCTAGTGTATAGGTAAGCCGCATGGCATGCCTCTAGTGTAAAGGTAAGCCGCGTGTCATGCATCTAGTGTAAATGTAAGCCGCGTGGCATGCCTCTAACGCATAGGTAAGCCGCGTGTCATGCCTCTAGTGTATAGGTAAGCCGCGTGGCATGCATCTAGTGCGTAGGAAAGCCGCATGTCGTACCTCTAGTGTATAGGCAAGCCGCATGACATGCCTCTAGTGTATAGGCAAGCCACATGACATGCCTCTAGTGTATAGGCAAGCCGCATGACATGCCTCTAGTGTATAGGTAAGCCGCGTGTCGCGTGCCTCTTGTTTAGTTAAGCCGTGAGGCGTGGATCTTGAAACGCTTCCTTCTCCCTCAGCGACGTCCAAATGGTACGAAAATGGATGGATATGGCATGCGATGCATGGATGTATTATGCCTATTATGCCTATGTTTTTACATGACAAAAAAGAACACGAAGCCTAAAGTTTTGACAAGTACGGTAGAAAAAGGTACGGTCAAAGATCACGCTGAAAGCATGTACCATATGTGGTCCTCCTGAGGCGCCCATACGAAACACTAATTGTGAGCCCCCAATACAAGTAGCTCATTTCGCTATTGTATGTGTCAACATCTCTCCTTGCACCGCCATTCAAAAGTTTGCAGAAACGAATGAAATAACCTTTATCCATTTTATCCAAAACAGCAACATCGCACCAGAAGGCATAATTACATAACTGACTAAATACAACGATGTTGGCCGATTGTTATATTAGTTTTCTCCTCAGAGTACAAGTGCCAGTTACATAAGATCCCAACCATTCTGTCCAGTTTGCGAAGCTTTACCGGCCAGCCAGTGAACTCAATGGTCGACTTGTACATCACCGTGAGATGTGTTCATTTGAAAGGTGCTCGCTGGCCATAGGAACGCATCGTCATATACTCAAAATGAAGTTAAACATCACCACTGTTTCCAACACCAACTTCACGACAGCGTCCGACCAGCTGCCGATTGAAATGCCACACATGGAAGCACCGAACCAGCCGCTCGCGCTGGTGAGAAGTCAAACAAGGAGGAGTTCCATCAGCTGCTGAAGGTAAGGCAGGCCGAACAGAGGCGTCCAGAGCTGCTTCCCGGAGTTAATTTTTGCTCATAATCGCATATAGTTCCTGCAATGTCCTCTGTGGAAACACAAAACGTGTGTTAGGGACACTATCTGTCATAGGAAGCCACAAGGGGCCACTAGACATGTCTCTGATGCTGCTGATTAGACCTATCGAGCCATTCGAGCCAATTCGATTCCAGACAATTTTCGCTCCCATTCGAAATAAATGGCTACCGAGCGGTGCCGTCGGACTAGATGAGCCGTCTTGCCTTAACAATTAACAAAGCGTAAATCGATTGCTCAAAGGAGTCATCGGACGTAGATAGCCGATTTGCCAAGCAATTCATAACGCAAAACGGCTACCCAGAGGTACAACGGACGTAGATAAGCCGAATAGGAAATTTCTATACAAACCTCACACAGCCCTGCATGAAAACATGCTGCCACTAACCCACTACTAACAACTAACACGCGGCAGCCGGCGTGATAGGCGGTGTCTGGTGTCGACAATTACCTCACTGTCCGCACGGTAAAGATCCCTCGGTGCTCTTTGATAAGAGTAGGCTAATGCCGGCACACTGGCAAAACCAAGTTTTTCGTCAACCCTCCCCCACCACAACTACACAATATCTTGCGGAGGAGAAAATATACTGAGGACACTGTACACCCCGTAGATGTTCCCCTCCAAACCCCAGCCTTCAGCACCTTAACGTCACATCCGGTATAACAAGGGGACGAGTGGTCTAGGGGTAAGATGCTCGTCTCACAAACGAAAGATTGTGGGTTCGAGTCTCACCTGTCGCTACTCTTCGCCCGCGACCAATCAGCGTGAGAGATTGGCGACGCTATATGACTCAACAGTCGACTTGTCGTAAAACCAATAACCAACCATCCGCTATAACGTAAGACTCCATTAACGCAAATGTACACGTTCCTCAGACTGCTTGCAAAACTCACTCGCTTTAAAGGCGGAGCAAATTACCTCTGTGGTCCGGCACGACTCTAAGCTCACTACCCCCGCCCCCCGATTCAGCAATGGTTTCAGATAATATTTCCGCGCAGACATTCAACTTTGTGATGGGTATGTTTGCTGCGACGGGTTTGTCTGCATCGGACCACACCATCGGACCATAAAATACCACAGCAACGATCAACTCGGCGCCGGACGCCGAGCGAGGGAGCCGTCAATGCCCTGTGCATATTCAGGAGGCTGAACATCTGTCTCCAACTGCCAGGGCCAGTCGCTGGTCAGCTGTGCCGACGGAACCTCTACGCTCGCCCTGGCGCGGTGGGTGTGAAAGTGCCCACTAGGGCGGCGCCACCAGCGCGATATCAAGGACGATGGAGAAACCAGGCTGCAGGGACCAAGCACAGGACGACCTGAGTACAAATGAGGAACGCCACCAGAGGTGGGCACATATGTATGAATCACGACACGACAGGTGATCATGATGAATCGCAAACGAATCAAAATATGGAAGAGGCAAGCGAATCACACCCCGGGAGATGGTCATGCTGCAGACGAATCACACCCCGGGAGACGGTCATGCTGCAGACGAATCACACCCCGGGAGATGGTCATGCTGCAGACGAATCACACCCCGGGAGATGGTCATGCTGCAGACGATCACACCCCGGGAGATGGTCATGCTGCAGACGAATCACACCCCGGGAGACGGTCATGCTGCAGACGAATCACACCCCGGGAGATGGTCATGCTGCAGACGATCACACCCCGGGAGATGGTCATGCTGCAGACGATCACACCCCGGGAGATGGTCATGCTGCAGACGAATCACCAGACGAGAGACGGCCGCCATGCAAATTAATTACGACACGAGAGGCGACCGCTCTGATAGGTAGTACAGTGGGTGATGGGAACTACGACACGAGAGGTGACCGTTCTGATAGGTAGTGAAGTCGATGATGCCGATGATCTACGATACGAGAGGTGACCGCTCTGATGGGTAGTGCAGTGGGTGATGGGAATTACGGTACGAGAGGTGACCGCTCTGATAGGTAGTGCAGTGGGTGATGGGAAAGGTTGATTAGGCACTGGCGAGCGGCGTGATCCGAATGCGAATGGAGCGGCGAAGCAAGCTAATGCTCTTAAATGAAGTGCATTTGGTGCATACGTTTCAACCAACATGACATTCTGAAGCCTTATCCGTTTGGCAAAGTATCTCGAAGAACACAGCGGCGTTAAGGTAGTGTGTCAAGATCCTACGGACAGAGGTTCGCACGGCAAGTGTTGAAACACACAGCTACCAGGAACTAACAAGCTGAGCAACCTCGCCATTGATACGAACCAGATTTTTTTGGTGGCTGGGCTTGTGCTTAGGAAGCCTTGGAAGACTGTTTCCAGGAGCGCTCTGTATTTCCTGGATACCTTCTCCGGTGTCGCTTGAGACGTGGTCTATGTATGTTTTGGCCGGATTTCTTCCCTGTCCACAAGCCATGCTCTTAACATGTGATACAATCCTTCAATCACGGCACAGTTTTGGGATATGGTGAATCACGTGCATTCGAACATCCATCACGGGCAGATTAGCAAACACTAATCTGCTTGTGGTCGGCGCAAATAACAGATTCTCCTGTGTCTTTAAAGCAGCATTGCGAGATGATGATATATCCAAGTGTTACTTGCGTTTTCCATGGGTTGCACGTGCGTCACTTTGTGAAATTGATTGGCGGGCCAAATAATCTTTTTGATGGCCGAAGCTTCCTCGAATGTCATTTATCAGTTTACGCCCCAAGGCGCAATGGTTAAGCTGTCTGATTGGGAGAGGGATCAAAATCAATGGCTGAGGGAGCTAGTGTTCTCTTTTGCGTATGCAAGGTTACATCCATGGCGAGACGTCATGCAAGTTTCAACCTTTATTTTGATGACATGTTATTTAGCAGGTTACATCATGTTTTCATCTTGTATCCAATATTGCATTTTGGCAAAGCTATATAATATACCAAGGTTGACCAAGTTTTTTTGGTGGCCGAATGGTCAAATGACCTGGTCGGCCCTCGGTCGGGAGCGATGTCGGAGTCGCAGGTTCGGATCGATGCGTCTCCGAGACTACTCCCGGTAGACACAGACCACCTGGAGGACACCGACAAGCTTTGGTGGTAATCAGGTGCGCTCCGCCCATAAGGCACTTCAGGTAAGGTTGCCTGAAAAAAAATTAAGTTGGACCTATGGCACACACCAGATGTTCTGAGCTTAGCAATATACCGTAGCAATGGACCTATGGCACATACTAGATGTTCTGAACTTAGCAATAGACCTGTGGCACACACAAGATGTTCTGAACTTAGCAATAAACCTATGGCACACATAAGATGTTCTGAAACTAGCAATCGACCGCATCAGTAGACCTATAGCACACACTAGATGTTCTGAACTTAGCAATAGACCTATAGCACACACAAGATGCTCTGAACTTCAACCGTATCAGTAGACCTATAGCACACACAAGATGTTCTGAACTTAGCAACTGACCGCAGCAATGGACCTATGACACACCAGATGTTCTGACCCTCAAATGCGATAGGTCTGAGGTCTCCCAGGTCTGAGGCGAGACCTCAGCTGGCCAATGAAAGGCAGGGAAGTACATTGATCTGTACATTATTAGTGCGGCTATCGGTTTCTGTAGATCACAGGACAAATGTGCTGAACTGCTAAAATCTGCTAAGCAAGTGGCTGCACAACGTCACAGTGCTTTGTGCAATCTGTATGCACCGCTACAGTACTGCAGGTAAGCACAGGATAAAAGTGCAAGACAATATGCCTCACTCACCATCAGGATATCTTTTTTGATATCGTCGATATCCGGGATATCGTCCACAGGCGAGAAGATTACGCGGTACGCTCCGTCTCCTACATCTTCCGCAACAAGTTGCAAGTATTCCTTCAATATGTGCATTGGCTGTGAAGATAATGTTTTTGTTAGTACACACTCATTTTTAATGCGTACAACTGGAAATGCATTTGCGACTTTTTGCATGGACAATTTTCGTAATTGTCCTAGGGAATGGTGCTTTTTCCTTTTGAAAAAAAAAATTATATGTAAGATGCATAGTGCGTTGTCCAGATCAGTTATTTACTTCGTGGCTTCTTCCACCTAACGCCTTGCTGTACGGAATTGCACCTGCGTCATTCCGACTAGTCAAATAATCGCGGCAGGAGATAGGAGTTTTACCTGAGGTTTTAGTCATGACTGAAAATTATGTAGAAATCTGGCTATGCTCGTCTAATTAGGGAGTGCAGTGGCGGGTAAATAAAGCACGCCACTTACAGCCAGTGCCAAGCACACGAAATGGAAAGCGGTGTTTTTGTTCGTTTTGTGTCTGAATGTAGTTATTTAATTACTTGTCTTGTTTTACTTGTTTCAATTTCATGATAATTTGGAAGAATTAATGTTCCTAGACAGAGTATAAGAACATCATTTCCCTCCAACCCTTACAGCCGATGGGAAGGGCGTCGATTCCGCACACACCTGCTGTTCTCGGAAGATGAAAATAGGCTAGCATAGAGTAATACAATATCTTTGACTTAAATTCATTAGCATATTTCATAACAAAAGTATTTGTGAAATATGTTGGCAAATATAGGGACTGTGAAGGCGCAAATTCGACCGAGCAGTCGTCGACCGGCTGCCACTGATATTTCGTCGGGTGGTCCGGCAGCCCAGCCAGCCACACTCGAATGGCGCTGAGTTCGGGTCGTCCGGATCGTGTAGGATTCGTGGTATTTTCTAATCCAGACTGTGTATCAGCAATGAGAGTGTCGCTCACGTGGATGTGTCTTGGCTGCATCTCTAATAAACTCGCTAAATTCACTTTTGTATCGGTCTTCCCAAATAAATATTGGCGGGGTAATGACAGGCGTTCATGTGGAGCTGACAACAATGAATAGAAGTGGGTACCTATGCTGAATAACTACTGCTTACAATTCGTAATACCACTGTGAAAGGACATCAACCTAGCTCCATATAGACATTTTGCATTATAGCGACCAGCTGAAATCCGCTGTCGGCAGTCGGCCATGATAGTAAACAGCCCAGTTGCCGGAGAGGACCTCGAGCCGTCAGAAAGGACCCTTTGGCCGACAGATGGGGCCCTAGCCATACAAAGGCCCCTGGCCTGATGTAGGAGCCCGAATCTGTTGAAAGAGGGCTTCCGGCCGAATAGAGGAGGCCCTGAATCACTAAGGTCCCTGTGCCGACGGAGAGGACCCTATCAGCGGAAGGACCCCGGACCATCGGAGAGGGTCCAGAGCAGGGATGAAGGACCCCTGGGCCAACGGAGTGGACCGAAATTATACAGGGGCTTCTTGAGTTATAGTGGAGGGCCCCGGGACAGTGATGCCACGTGAAGGTATCGTGTAGCAACAGAGTTGCATAGACATATGTCGAGAACAGTAAAGCATGAAGCAGCAATTTGGTGTAACAGTAATGCCACATAGCATTACTGTCGTGAGCGGAGAAGTCCCCAGCAGTAATACACGTAGAAATACTGCCGGGAGCAGTGAAGCCCCAGCAGTGATGCCACATGGAACTACTTTCCGGAGCAGGGAAGTCCCCAGCAGTAATGCGACATATAACTACTGTTGAGAGCAGTGAAATCCCCAGCAGTAATGCCACATATAAATACTACTGCGAGCAGTGAAGACCCCAGCAGTAATGCCACAAAGAAGTACTGTCTGGAGCAGTGAAGTCCCCAGCAGTGATGGCACATAGAAGTACTGTCGGGAGCATTGAAGTCCCCTGCAGTAATGTGCACTGTGCAGGATTAATGTCACGTAAAAGTAGTGTCTCGAGCAGTGAAGTCTGCAGAAGGAACGTCACGTGGTCGTGATGTCAGGTCGCGGCAGTGTCGGAGCAGCACTGTCGTTGCCAGTGAATTTAGTGACAGTTTGTGCGGCACACCGAGGATATCCTGGCGTGTGCGTCGCACACGATCCGGTAGCACTCGCCATATATCAGCAAGGAAGGACTCTCGAAGAATTCTAGGACCTCTTACATTGTCGTGTATCCGTAAGGCAAAATAAGCCCAAGGCTCCGCCCCCAGGCGCTAAGAGCTCACCCACAGGCCAGCGGCTGACGCCCGCGGCTGCTGCACTTCCTTGACATGTGCGGTAGACGGGTACGACGTTGGATGCGACGCTTACGCACGGGCCTGAGTGGAGCCCACCGTGGCAGACTGTGCACGGCTTGATAGCAAGGGTCATAATGGCTGTGGGGCCAGTGAGTGCAGTGTTTCATGCACAAACATCATGCACAAGAACACGCCGTCATGATTCACGCTCCTTTGACCATCCATGGGCGCCACGATATCATTGCGGCGGTTGCGTTTGATCAGGATGGGCTGTAATTTATAATGTGCTAAATACACTACATGTGTAATATATTGCTTCTTCTGCACTATTTTGCTGGCCTTTACAGCTATTCTAAGAAGTGTCCATGTCCGATGTCCCTCCGTCCCATATATGCTACACGTCTTATACGGTACAATACATATATTTCACCATTCTCCATGCTGGTTGGTACGTGCCCGCGAAATAGGCAAAGCAATCGTTATAGTACAAGTCACGGATAGTACAAAAGAAGGTATTCTATCAGACATGTAGCGAAGAATCAGCGGGTAAAGAACTCATCCCGGCTCCAGAATAGACGCACCGTGGCGCAGGATTTGTGACATCACTCCTTTCAAGGCTGTCTCATAAATGGTCAGGGACAGAGTCAAGTCGAAGCCTGTTTCTGGGAGTCAACGCATACACAGCGACGTAACGGGGCTCTGGTGCACCAGTCCTACGAATCCCATACACAGCGACGTAACGGGGCTCTGGTGCACCAGTCCTACGAATCCCATACACAGCGACGTAACAGGGCTCTGGTGCACCAGTCCTACGAATCCCATACACAGCGACGTAACGGGGCTCTGGTGCACCAGTCCTACGAATCCCATACATAAATGTGAGCAGCTGCAAACAGCGCAAATTGACAGCTGTCAACCGGCCCAAAGCTGCCACATGCGGCCCAGACATGTTGGCGTGTTTATTTTCCAGATATATTACGGGAAACAAGCCTAGCGATTGGCTTCTTTACCGACAGCATGTTTTTCGGACATTCACTTCTATGCCGTCCAAGACATAGCGAGCTCGTGAAAAGGGTTAGAACCACTGTAGTTAAAATGAACGAAGGTGACGGATAATGGCGTTGGTGGGAAATGCCGATGAGAGTGCAGATAAAATGGTCAACAAAGAAGAGTTTCAGCAGAAGTACTGATTTAAAGAAATTTTCACTGTTTCAAAGAAACTTTCATACATTGTTTTTATATCTGCTAGGAAGGATGGACGCTTTGCGACGTGTAGTATGAAAGAGAGTGACTGTGCATCAATTCCTATTAAAGCTATTGGGCATCAGCCGGAATTTGTCTTACTCAGTCGGTCATTTCAACAGAGGTGACCATCAAGAGTGAAAGAGCCGTGTTCATGTTGGCGACTAATACCAACACGGGTCCAATTTTGAACCAGTCATGAGTACTTGAGCTTCTTCGGTATACTGAATGGCAAAGATGCCTTCACCGCAAGGCTATAGAACACCGGTAGAACGGTCCGCTTCCCAAAAAGGGAGACGCTTGAGCGGACTGTTAATTCTATAGCCTTGAGCCGACCAATCAGCGTTTGACGACCTCCACCGATCGTGGCAATAGTAAAGACCGTAGGGCAAAACTTGTGGAAGCTATTATTCATATATTGTTCCATTCTTCGTGCTAATTTTCTACAAAGGCATTCTTGCTATTTTAATCTTGATCTTTAATACTACTTTATCACAATGTCATCGCTAACAGGGGGAAAAATTAATATTTGTGTGAATGTCACCGGTTTCGCCGCACTAAAAACAAAATATTTGTTTAATGTTTGTTACCATTCTCACGATCGACGGAAGTCGTCAAACGCTGATTGGTCGGCTCAAGCGTCTCCCTTTTTTATTGGACTAAAATGCTGGAGCGCACCCCCTGCTTCACCGTACAGACTGTGTTAAGTTGATAAAATGTCAATAACAGCATCTCCAAACACAAGCTTTTCAAACTACTTTCTTTCATGAGGAGCGTGACCGATATTTGGCAAATATTGCTGATTTGTTGAAACCCACACTTTCAGCACGACACAGAATAATCTTAAATCAGTTTGTATCGATGCAGTGACGCTGCACGTGGTGACTGATGACATCAAAGCATTTAATCAAGTAAATCAAACAGAGGCAAAGCTTTACCCTGATTCACGGCGGAGTAGATGCGATCACGACTACTCAGAAGCGTGGTTTCCGTGGAGTGGCGTAGTTTAAATCTGTGCTTGGCTGGCGTGGGTGATTAGAAGATAATAATCAGTGCACTTGGAAGTCTGAAAAACCTTCTCCACTAGCTTTGCAATCATTCGCAGAATGAAGACTACTCAGAAGCGTGGTTTCCGTGGAGTGGCGTGGTTTAAATCTGTGCTGAGCTGGCGTCGGTGATTAGAAGATAAGCATTGGCGAACCAAGTAGTCTGAACAACCTTCTCCACTAGTTTTGGAATGAATGTCGGGATAGCACCTTCTCCACTAGTTGTTTTGGAACGAATGTCGGGATAGCAGATGGACACAAATTTGAAGACGCAGAATCTCTAGACTTGTCAGTGGGGTGAACTAGGGCATGATTTCGCCAGGACGAGAAGTCGTAGGTAAAGCAAATATTTACGTGATGAAAAACATCGATCCAATTTCTCCAACGAACATTTTCAAACGCCGAATGCAAAATCCGTGTGGTCTGCAAGCTGTTGAGTTTCGCGCACGCGAAGGATGGCGTGTCCAATATGGCCTGAAGTTATAGACTAAGATGCAAAAGCGCATGCGCCATCACATGGGCAGACTGGCGAGTGTCAGTGGCGCAGCCTCAGGCGGCCACCTCGACTACCACCTCGAAACAAATTGGCCAAGAAGTCGTACATGATGTTAGAGCTGGTGACTGGTGCTTTAGTCCGGCCTGAACATGCACCACCTGTAACCTTTTAGCCCTAGAACTGCCCGGGGAGGAGGGAGGGGGGATTTTTTCCCCTAAATCTTTAGCTGAGGCAAAGTGCCATCTGCTAGAGATTGTTACGTTAAAGAAGGAATTACGTTAATCCGGCTTATGTGACATCCAGTTATATCAATTAGGCAAGAGAGGAGAGACGCCGTCAAATAAGAAACATGGCGTAGAGGGACGATACATACATGGCAAACAGGTACATGTTCAGACATACATACATACATACAATCATAACAATGGAAGGACATTTGGAGGGTGGACAGCTTCACAGCCTACGAAGAGGCTCCACTGCCCACCTGAGACCTGAAGCGAAGCGAAGCAGAGGTCTGTTACCCAGAGCGAGTCGTGGGATTCAGGCCCGACCTTGTACGTGTCGGTGTATGTTAAGTTAAAGCTTGGAAACCCCTAACAAGGAAAAACCAAGCTGCTTGGAAAACCCGTAGGTAAAAAACCAAGCGCAATTTAAAAGGAAATCCGTCCATTTTGGTCAAATTGGATCGGTTCCTGTCTACCTAGTGTGAGATAACCTATATGTATGTGTTTTGCGACGTCGGAGAGGAAGAGGTGTGGAGCGGAGTCATACAGCCAGTGAGGAGTGTAGCGCGTGTCATATAACTTTTAACTTCACATCATGCTTGCTTGGATCGGGTCAATGCAACGGAGGCTTTAGATCAGTTCGGAGAGTTTGGTGTCTTGTAGAAAGCGGAAAAGTAACTCGAGGAGTGCCGGGTGCTCATTCCCGAGGAGAGCTGGAAGCGAAAGTTGTGAAAGGTGAAATACTGGATTATATAGCGACGGTGAGGAGCATATGCTGGACAGTTAAGTAAGATATGGGTGACAGTAAGGCGTACGTGACATGTGCTACAAAGTGGAAGGCGGTGTGGTCGATGAAAAATATAATCGTGTGTCAATTTGGTGTATTCGAGGCGAAGTCTGGCGAGTGTCACCTCGTTCAGACGAGTGTGTTGGTTGGAGGAGGGCCAGCTGGTGAGTGTAGGCTTGATATCGTGTAGGTGTGTGGTGTTGTGTGACCAGCAGTCCTGAATATATTTTTTAGATAAATTATTAGTGAGGGATAGAAGATCCCCGGGGGCACCGGAGCTCCATTGTTAGCGGGGAGGTCGATCGCCGCGCGGGCGAGACCATCTACCCTTTCGTTTCCCGGGATACCCCTATGTCCAGGGATCCAGAGCAGGGTGAGCTGAAGGTGTGCGTGGTTGTCATTGTAGAGGTGTCGGATGGCGTGGAGCGTGGGATGCGTGGTATTGTGTAGTGCCGCGAGGGCGTCCGCGGAGGATCGTGAGTCAGTGCATATTATAGTAGAGGTAGAGATGTGTTGCGCAGTGATGTGTTGGAGGCAAGTGAGTATGGCGACTAGTTCTGCTGTGTATACCGAATGGTGAAGTGTTAATTTGGTTTGACCAGTGTCGGGCCTACCGCACCAGGCGGCTCCCGTACCATTGCTGGTACGTGAGCCGTCCGTGCAAAAGAAGGTTTGTTGTGGGTGGGCCTCTTGATATTAAAAAAACTTAACTTGGATTTCGATGGGGGTGAGCAGGATTTTATTTTGCCTAAAGAGATACTCGAGTTTGGGGGATTTCATGTGCCAAAATGGGAGAAGGGGGGGAGGGGAACTCGGTGAGGGGTAACCTCCGGAAATTTCCGTGTGGATGTGAGAACCTGCTTCAAGTGAATGGCAATGCTGTATTTATTTTTGTTTTTGGAACGCCGAACCGGGGGTTTAGTCCATGCGACATTGGAGGGGTGATTTAGCTGTGTTGTTGTCCTGAAGTGGTATCTAACGAGTTGTAGTGTTCTGCGTTGTTGTAGGTTAGGGAGGTTGGTCTCACCTCGGAGACTGGTGGTAGATGTGGTGCAGTGCGCTCCGGTGATGAGGCGGAGTGCGTGCTTTTGTGTGCATTCCAGTGACTTGGTGAGTGTTGGAGATATATGATCGAAGATAAACGCATTGTATTCCAGGATTGAACGAATCAGTGCAATGTACATTTTGGTAAGAGTCGTCCTGTCTGCACCCCAGTCGCGACCGCAGATGCAGCGCAGGAGATTAAGCCGAACAGCACAACGCTGTTTAATATAGGTGATGTGGGGGCTAAAGTAAAGTCCTTTGTCGAGGATAATTCCGAGATATTTGAAGAAGGTTTGGAGGGGGATAATTTGATCGCGAAAGCGGAGCGGTTTGCTAGGCGGGATGTGTCTGGGAAGCCGGGAAAAGAGCATAGTGACTGATTTGGTGGGGGAGATCTGTAGCCCCCAGAGGGAGCACCATGAATCAATGTGATTCATGGCGAGTTGGATAACGTGATTCGCTGAATCTGCCGATGGGTGCGTACACCAAATAGCCAGATCATCGGCACAGAGATAATATTTTAGTAGGGGAGAAATTAGGGGAAGTTGCTCTAATACGTCGTTGATCATGATAAGAAAGAGGGTTGGAGATAGGACGCTGCCTTGCGGGACACCTTGGTCGAGAGTGTGGGGCCGGGAATGAATGTTGCCGCAGCGGACGACGAAGGAGCGATTTTCTAGAAAGTTGGTGATAAAGGTGGCCATTCTGCCCTTGATACCAATACGGTGTAATTTAATTCGCAGGGCAGAACTGTGTATTTTTTTAAACGCGGATTTTAGGTCCCAAAAAGGACGATAGTTTCGGATTTTTTCCCGAAACCACGCTGGATTGAATCCACAATTTCGAGTAGGTTGTCAGCGGTGCTTCGCCTTGGCCGGAAGCCGCTCTGAAAGGGGGATATAATTGTATTTTTTTCGAGATAGACTCTGATTCGTCCATTGACCATGCGCTCAAAAATTTTACTAGCACAACTAGTGAGAGAGATAGGACGATAGCTAGAGGGAGATGTCGAGGCTTGGAAGGCTTAGGTATTGGGATGATAGTACTAGTAGACCAAGAGGGTGGAAAAGTGCCGTCAGTCCATAGTTCATTTAGTGCCGAGAGGAGGTTATCTTTACCAGAGCCAGAGAGATTTTGAAAGAAGAGATATGTCAAGTGATCAGGTTCAGGAGCTCTACTGGATACCTTGGAGAGGGATAAATTTAGTTCGTAGGGGGTAAAGTGTGCGTTGTAGGGTTCGGAGTTGTCTGAGTCGAAGTGGCAAATAGCAAAAGTATCGCGAAGGAATGAGGTGGTGTGCTGTGAGTATTGAGTGTTTGAAAATATGTCGGACTAATAAGTTGCGAGGTGTTCCGCGACGGCTGTGGGCTCAGTTATGCGCTGTTGGTTAATTGTCAGTTGTGGAAATGCGCGGTGTGGGGCTCTGCCATTGGAGAAGGAACGAAGTTGAGTCCAGATTTGGGAGATGGGGGTGAAACGGTTGAATGTGTTGGAGTAGAGCTGCTAGCTGTGTTTCTTGGCCGAAAGGATAATTTGCTGATAGCGTAGTTTTGCCTCGCGGGCTTCTACCATGTTTTGTACTGTGAGGTTTTCCGAAATTTCCGCTCAGCCCGCCGCCGTGAGGCGACGGCTCGTTTGCACTCGTCGTTCCACCACAGCACGGATTTACGGTCGGGTGGGCGACGAGTTTTGGGTACGTGCTTTTCTGCCCCGAGTAGTATGGTATTGAGCAATGCCGAAATTGTGGGTGAGACTGGGGTGGGATAAGATTATCAGTTTCCTGGGAGAAAGATGGCCATTTCGCTTTGCGAACGTTCCAGTTGGACATAAATAAACGGTCTCTAGACTCGGCTGAGCGTTCGAGGGTGACATGGATGGGAAAGTGATCACTAAAAAGGGGGTCGGGTTGAACGTGCCAGGAGAAGAGGGGTGAGATAGAAGCTGAGGCTTGGGAGAGGTCAATGGCAGACGGGCGGAACGGGGCGATGTCTGTGTTGTGTGTGGGTGTTTGGTCGTTTAAAAAGACCATGTTGTGGGTGTTGAGGAGTGTTTCAATATGGTGTCCACGCTGGGATGTGGTGTGACAACCCCATGGCTGGTGGTGGGCGTTGAGATCACCCAGCACCATACAGGGGTGTGGGAGAAGACCGAAGAGATTGGCTACAGAAGCTAGAGATAGTGTATGCGTAAGAGGAAGATAGAGGGAAATTACAGTAAGCTCTAGTTGTGCAATTTGGACTGATACTGCAATGCAATTCAGGTCATTGGGAATGGAGATAGGGCGATGAAGAAGGGTGTCCGAGACAAATAAGGCTACCCCGCCGCCGCGGGATGTAGTGTTTCTGTTTTGGGAATAAAGAGTATACCCGAAGATTGTAAAATTATATGGATCATTTTCGCGCCATCTGGTCTCCTGAACGACGGCAATCAATGGTTTATTTCTGATGATATATTCCTTTAATTCTGCCCAATGGGATATGACAGACCTCGTATTCCATTGGAGCAATAATTCAGTGGTGGATGTCTGCGTTAGTGTTGTGTTGTGTGGTGTTCACGCCCTCGCAGGCGTGTGTGTGGCGGTGAGGGCGTGACTGAGTCGTCCGTCGTGTAGGAGTCGTACGACCCTGGTGAGGTGGATGGAGCCTCTGGATCCCCAGGGGGTCCGGGCTCGGGAAACGGGAGTGGTGGTTGATCTCGGGGGACCGGGAGGGTGGGCAACCCAGAGGGGGCGGAGTGGATGCGGCTCTAGCCCTGTTGGGCTGAGCGGCCTGGGGACGGATGGGGGGCCGGGCGGTCGAGCAGCCCTCGACGGGAGCGGGGCGTGCAGCCGGCGGTGGTGCTGCCTTGTGGTAGAGGGGGGGGGGGGGGCGGTGCCAGCGGGGTCCTCCACGGGAGGGGGGCGCGTGACCGGCAACGAGGCGGTCCGCTGGCGGTGCGGGGGCCGGGAGACGGTCGGGTCCGCTCCGGGGGCGGGGCGCGTGGTCGGCGGAGGGTGAGGTGGGGAGGAGGGGAAGGGTCAGGCCCCGTCGGTCCTGGCGGGGGGAGTCGGGGCACTGAGCCGCCTCTGCAGGGGTCGGCCACAAGGGGGCCAATCGGGGTCGGGTCCACACTGCGTGTGGCGAGGGCGCCGTACCTCTCTGAGTGGCCAGGCGACGAGCCTGCCTCTCCTTCGCCTCTATCCAGGCCGGGCACCTGGGGGACGATGCTGGGTGGGGACCCTGGCAGGACGCACATCGTTGCTCCGTGGAGCAGCAGGACTCAGTTGGGTGCCCTTCCGCACACTGCCCGCAGACTTCCGCCTTTGCCCTGCACGCCCGGCTCTGATGGCCGAACCGCTGGCAGAAGGTGCAGCGAGCCGGGGGCGGAGTGCCACCCTTAGGTAGCCCGCCATGACGTGGCCGGGAGGGTTGAGGGAGCGAAATCCTTGTTTTAGAACTGGTCCCGGTCTGGCTCGGCGGCCCAGACGCGTCACCTCACAAACTCCCTGCGACCCGAGCTCCGCGAGGAGCTCTTCCTCGGAGAGCTCCGCGAGCTCGGGCGCATACGCCGTCGTAAATGACATGTTGAGTCGGTCGGCGATCTCCACATCGGTGTCACATCCCAGGAAGTCCCCCAGGCTCAGCAATATGCGGGCATTGGCCGCCTCTCGTACGCGGACCAGGAGGGAACCGGAGCCGATGACCTTGGCGGAAATCACGCCACCGGTCCATCCGTCCAGCTCCCTCGCGATCGCGAACGGGGAGGTTCGAGTCCACGAGCCCTCAGCTTTCGTCAGGAGAACGAACGATTCACCCTCCGGGAGGTCCCGAGGAGTGGGCAGGCGGGCTCTCGGTCGCGGCCGGCGGCCTCCGTCCTCACGAGGGGCGGAGGGTCCCCGGGCATACCGGGGCGGGGCGGGGATTGTACCCGGCAGACGAGGGCGGAAGTGCGAGTGTGTGAGAAGGGCGCCCTGCAGGGGTGCAGACAAGATAGTCACCCTGATGGGGCGCTGCAAGGAAAGGTGTGGAAGGAAGTGTCGTGAAAAATGGGGTGGAAAGACAAAGAGTTTTGGAGGGATGGGAGTAGCTGAGCAGAGGCGGGGGCAGTCACGGTTGTGTACCGCTAGCCCGATCCATTGAACCAGAAAGGTACCCCTGTCAGCTCTATCCTATTGGGTGGGAGGGGACAAAGACAATCAAGGCTGGTCGCCGGTACAATTCGGTTTCCCGACGGTGCCCGAGGCACCGGTGGGCCGAAGGGGGTTGGGAGGGGGGCTATGCCGGCTTATCCGGCGAGCAACTGACTAGTGGCGTCGGCCGGCTAGTCCGGCTAACAACCAGCTAGTGGTGCGGGTGTCTGACGTCACCCGGGGGTGGAGCTTCTCGCAGATGTCCTGGGAAGGACACCTACGAGACAGCTGGGAGGGGAGGGCGGGGCTTGAGGGCGGCTGGCAGCTTCTGTTGCTCAATCACTAGTACGGGTTAGATACTAGATCCTGTCGAGCCATCCACGACGACGACGTATTTTGCCTTCTCCCCCGTGTCCTTTTACGGGATTCCCGGTATAGCCATTTCTGCACTTTGGGCGTCGCAGCAGAATTTGGACGGGGGATGGGCAAACGAACGAGTTTCCGGAGTAGTTTTTTAGCGATCAAACACCATAGGCGTAAGGTTAAGTTTGTTAACACGCGCCCTGGATGCGCTCTTAAATTTACGCGCACTGGAAGGGAAGGGGGCGGATTCCTCCCCCAAGATCTCGGTTCCTCTTAAAGCTAGAGTAACGAAATTTCAAGGGTGGATGGGTACGGTGATGAACTCTATTGTGTGCGAAATTCATGACCTTAGATCGATATCTTCAAGGTCAAATGATGTGAAATATGTTACATTTTACTTGTTTAGCGTGGTCTGGCTTGACATTGTAATTGATCGCTGATATTGTGTTTAAATGCTCCAAAATTGGCTTCAATGATGTTTTGGACATGACTAATGATTCACTACAGATGATGGATGCGGCATTTGACCTCAGGTCACCTATGTATCGGCACTTATCAGGTCAGTTATCAGCTCCAGTTACCGGAACCGGGCCGCCTGACTGGTCGGGCGGGCGGCCCGTCGCCGTCGGCTTCACAAAGAAAGGGCTGAAGTACACAAATGCAATATGGAAACGCTTAGGTTCACGATGACAAGAACAATAGTTTTTAAGATGTGTAGGGAGTAACATACAAAATGGCATGAATCGCATGACAGTCGTTTGCGTTTATGACAACCTTCCAATTGACCAAGTTTGGTTCCAATGACCTGGCATGAACTTGACCTGACTTGACCTCGGGGACCTAACATGGCCTTGAAACTATGTAGCATGAAAATATATATACACCAGTAAAATGGGGAGTTATTTACACACAAAAACGGAGGGGTAGGCTGAATTCTCCGCCCCCCCCCTCCAGTGCGCGTGTTAAATGAAGTTTGGCAAAGACGCGTCACCCGTCGCCCACCGTGGCAACTCCCATGTTGCTGTGACGACGCCCATGTTTGGCACCTTGCATTAACTTAACCTGGGGCGCGGGAAAGGAAATTGATACCAATATCAGCAGGGGTGTAGGTTACTATTCAGTTGGGCGGGCTCCAGTTCCCCGCCCGCACTTGCAGCTAAGACCCCCCGCCCCCAACTTTGGAAGTCAAACCCACGACAAATTGAAGCAATGCTGCAGGGCCCGGTGCCTTTTCGACCTCTCGTTGTGCTCTTGTAGTCCTGCTGTTTTTATTTCCGGTTTCTGATGCACATTTGTGGGCCCAGCACGTCTTTCGGGTCCCGGCGCGACCTGTCGGGCCCAAGCGCGTGGTTCTGGGGACCAGACGCCCGTGTTTTGCGCTCGACGCGATTTTTGGATCCTCTTCTGATTTTGATGTTCGAATCTCGACCTGATTTCCCCACTCCCTCCCCGGCGCCACATCTTTGTGTCCCGCCACTATTTTTTTTAGCTCCAGTACGCTTTTTTCTGGTGCTTGGGGTTCCAGAGCGATCTTCTTGGCCCAGACATTCATTTTTTGTGTAATCACTCCGTATTTTGGAGGGCTCAGGCTTGATCTTTTTCGGCTCCCTATGCGATTTTTATGGTAATGCCGTGGTTATTTGGGGCCCTCGACGACAACTTTTGGGAGCCCGACGGGAGTTTTTATGCCCCGACAAACATTTCTGGGACTACAGACTGGAATTTTGGGTCCCTAACGCGATATTTCGAGGCCCGTCGGGAGTTTCCGGGACGCGTTATGCTTACCAGGAGACAAGCGCCATTTCGACAGGCCCCTGTGCAAATTTTACACCACCGGCGCGAATTTTCTGGGCCCGTTCTATTAATTCGGAGTCCTCGCGAATTCGGACGGCCCCCATGCGAATGTTTGGGGTCCCAGCCAGATTTTGGGGACACCGGTACGATTCTTGAAAGCCAATCCCACTCAGGATGGAGGGGGGCATTTTCCACTTTGATACGCCACTGCGGCTGCACGTCGAGTTTTTATTTGCAGCCGATGGCACCCTTCAGAGTAGAAAGACCCTTCGGATAATTTTATTTCGGGACATATTCGTAATTTTCCGGTACTCTGGGCGATTCGATCGAGTTGCGTTGCGATCTTTTTGGGAATAGTTCTATTTTTCATGGCCCCTGCTCGATATTGTCGGACTCCGGTACGATTTTTCAGGCTCCCAGTGATATTATTTTCGGTGGCTGGGCAAGTTTCTTTTCCGTGGCCCGACGGGTTTTTTTGGTGGTCATTGACGCGATTTGTGAGACCCCAGTGATATTCCAGGGTAAACATATATTTTTGTGGGTCAGCTGCGACTTTTGTGGCCCCTGTGTGATCTTTTGGGCCTCAGTGTGATTTTCAAGGGCTGCGATGCGACTTGTTTTGGTCCCAGTGCCATTTTTGGGCCATGGCGTCATTTATTTGGATCCCTAGTACGAAGTTTAGTGGCCTCGACACGTTTTTGGGGACCCAATACGTTTTGCGAGCTTTTGGTGCGATTGTTGGGGCCACAGAGTGATTTTTAATGTCCGGAATATTTCTTTCGCTACCCCGGCTTCATTCCTTTTTGGGTCCCGATGAGACGTTTGTCGGTGCGACCTGTCGTGCCCCCTAGTGATTTTCAGGGTCCCAAGCGCGAACGTTTGAGGCCTCCAACGCAATATATCTGGGCCCGACCCGTCTTTTTGGGGCTCCGGCGCGATTTTCAAGGACACCGACACGACTTTTTTGGCCCCAGCGTGACTTTCAGGTGCCCCAATCCAACTTTTGGGGGTCAGGAGCGATTTTCATGGATCTCGGCCCGATCTTTTGGGCCACAGCGTGATTTTCAGGGGCTACGACCCGACATTTTAGGGCCCACAGCGTGGTTTCAAGGGGCCCCGGCCCGACCTTTTAGGACCAACGGCGTGACTTTCAGTGGCCCCGGCACGACTTTTCTGGCCCCAACGAGATTTTCAAGGGCCCAGCCAGACTTTTTTTTGTTCTGAACCCTATCCGGGGACGCCGGTCCGACCTTTTGAGGCCCCAAGCATGATTTTTAGGTGGCCCTGCGCGACTTTTTGGGGGCCCAGAACCCACATTTTGAAGCCCACCCCCCCCCTCCCAGTGTCATTCTTAGAGGTCACTAAGCGATTTTTTTTAATGGCCATCAATGTGATTTTCAGGTGCCTCAGTTCGTTTCTGGGCACCCGGCGATATTTACAGGGGCCCCTGCGTCACTTTTGTAGTCCTCAATGTGATTTTCAGGCGCCACGGTGCACATTTTCGGGCCCCAGAGAGATTTTTAAGGAGTCCGTTGGACTTTTTCGAACCACGGTGCGGTTCTTGGGGGCCCCACAACCTCTCAGGGGGGCACTGCCCCCTTTGCCCGGGGGTAGTAGGTAGAAAGGGGGTAGTGTCGCCCGGGGGAGGAAAAGTCGATCAACATTCCACCATGTTACATACCTTGCCTTTTTTACAGAGGCATCTAGCTTCATCTGTCCCTTCATTTTAGCAACATCGAAGAAAAGACAACAAATGAATATCTAGCTCTCGTCACTCATGTCATGCGGCCTTGCTCGGTTCGTCCTCTCCCCCTCGGGTGTGGTGTGCGTAAAAGTATAAAAGGTCATGATTTTGTAATACCACCGTTAATAGACCCAATTGCTGGCTTTGTAGCATGCATTTTTCACAAAAAAATCCACATTTGAGCCTTCCTCGTTGCTTTGACCTCAGTATAAGTACTGCCAAACTACTATCATTTTTCTTCTTGATAAAAACACACCGTTCCAAGGAAAAATCATTTCCGCTACTGGAACTATACCACGGCTTTTTTGGTTGCTTTCTCCATTGAATCTCTCTTTGACTGGGTGGGATGTTTCACTCCACTAGGTGGGATTTCACGGCACTAGGTGGGACGCATCCCACCTAGTTAACATGTTAGAGGAGGCCCTGTTCGTTAGTACTTTTCAGATTAACCATTTCTTGATTATTTTGTCCCCGGATAGGCTAAGTTCATGGAAAACTGGCAGAATACAAATAATATTCATGAAATTAATGTGTTTTCAAGATGGCAAAATATAGTGGCCCAAATCCGGGGACAAATTGATATTTGGGGTTAACCTAGGTTGATCGACCCCGGGCAGAGCCCCCAACTGATCTTGTGACCCTACACCCCTGAATATCTGTGGATAGAGGAGGCATGACTTGATAATAATTGTCTGCCCAAGATAATGGGCTATATATACGTACAGACCGGACTAAAAGTAGTTCGCAGTCAATATCGAGGCAAAGCATAGGGGCCACGCCTCGATTGCACCATAAGGGTGTGGTAGGATGTCTGCGGAGGAGGGGCATTGAGAAGGCCACTACTCAATCACAGGCATTATTGTATGAAATAATGGAAAATTGAGACAAAACACACTGAAGCACATATACGTCACATATATATGTCATCATGATGTCAAGTTTCATATTATGCAAACTAGTTGGTGATGGGGGAGTGACGTAAGTATCATAGAGGGAATATGGAGGGAAGCCACACAAAAGTTGCATCCGAATCACCAGAAAATGTCCCGCCCTGCAAAGTTTTACTAATTATCAAAATGTTGCTTTAGTAGCGGGGGAGTGGTGTAGCGGCAGCCACAGGCATTTTGCCCACCACTACTTTCAGGTAGCTATCATAAAACACTGAAGGCAACTAGCATGTTGATTCTCCCCTGATGCTTGATTTCGTGTTCTATTCCACCTCCTTGCTGGGAGTGCCGCGACTTGTTAAGTGATTTTGGTGTTGACACAAGGTATTTTGAGTAGTTGTGCGAGAGAGCTGGGCATTCCTAATCACCTGCTTATGGGTAACAGACTATTTAAAAAGATGGTTGATGAATAACTGTGCACTGTGTGACTATGGACCGTTTAATACAATGTAGGTAATTGGTTACGCTAAAGACGAACGATCCCGTACCTTATACAGACTTTTTTGGCATTCATGATGTTTCCACTAACGATCCCGTACCTTACATAGACATTTCCTGTCATTCGTGATGTCTCCACTAATGATCCCGTACTAATTATCCTCCACTAATCATCCCGGAATAAGCTACATCGACGGGCAAGTGGAAGGGTTACGTTTCAGGTTTCAAAATAAAAGTAAGCCGATATGCGTATGTCAATGTCACGTTTATATTTCTCAGCGTCTTCACATCACGTGCTGATGTTTATATGCATGCAGTGCAGCGTATTCCGTGAAGACTGCATTTAAGATACACACTTACGTCATCTATATTTACCTGTGTGAAGACAGTTAGCAGAACAGCGCAATATAGCAGCAGGGTAACAGTAATGGACGTCATGGTGTTTACTTCGCACCGGGTTGCTGCGCAGTAATTCCCGGAGACCGTGATGTGCAATTTATACACATTGCACGCCGTTCGACCGCGTGTCACCTTGGCCAGATACCATCTCGGCGCTGACGCGGGGTTCGGCAGCACGTCACAATATCGCGCCAGCGGCGGGCCTGCCGCGAGGTCAGGTCGTGCGCTATCAACACAGAGCTGACTGGCGCTTCCTGCTACCATCAGCGTGGCCGGCTGACGCCCCCCACTGGCTGGCGCCCCCCTGGCTGGCGGCACCCACGCAAGTCGAGCGATTCACCGCGAAATGCTCGGTGGTCACGACCGGTACGTGTCACGTCAAAGCAGTCGGAACGTGTCGGTCCAGAATGACGAGAGCTGGTGCAGTGTTATATTTAGTAATTGGTGATCACAATTAGCGACGACCAACATCCCCTTCCACTTCCCTTACCAAACTTCTTTGGCACTTGCCTGCCTATTATGAGGAGGAACAGGAACAATATCATGAGCCCAAAGAACAGACCAAACATCATCTTGTCAGACCAAGCCTGGTTTTGAATAGGGACCAGTTTAGCATATCAGTACAAATTGGGCGCATTGGCAGCTCCAGAGAGCTAGTTTTGAGTTGTCCAGTTGGGCCAAGCAGAACTGATTCTCAGATTTGCTTATTATTATTTTTCACATGTTTCTAACTCTGGATTTGGCATCAAATGCTTCTAGTCTTGCATAAATTGTGACAATAGACCAATCTTGTTCTAAAGCAGGCTGTTGAGGGGGAGGGGGGGAGCATGGTTGAGATGGCTCCCATGGATCAGCTGGTGAATGCGTGGTAATTACAGAGGCGGCTAAGGACCATATCAAAGCCCTGTCTTAGAGCCCACAGGTCCCGAACCCCTTCAGTTAAGCTTTCGGTTCCAGTAATCCTCACCTCTCGTACATATATGCACAAGTATGTAAGTAACCTACTCCTACCCCACAATGTCCCACGTTTCTTTAAATTCAGGAATCAATGGAAACGCTTTGTGTGAAACATGTCTCGATGTTGCCCGGAAGTGAGCTCACATGGCGATTTAATCGGACGATACAATACACTCCAAAGAAACGCTTTCGTTCATCTAGCGAAGACCCTGGGCCCTATACCCTGGGCTTCTTACGAAACGAAAGCACAATATATGGCGATATCCGACTGAGGCTTGCTTCATTCATACGTATTTCATATCAGTGATAGAGCAGTCTCAAGTTCAATATGTAACTCTGAACTTAAATTTTCACGATAATTACGAGTCACCCATGAATTTGCTGTGCCCAGTTTTTATTTTTCGACCTTCCAGTAAGCAGGGTCATCATTTTGTTCCAAAACAAAATTAAATAATACCCTTCAGCTCTACTCAGGTGAGAAACTGCCTTAAGTGCCTTAATGGATGGACCTCATTCTGGTGCATTCCTCATGGTTGGTGGTGCGCGGTGTGTACGAGTACCATGAGCAGCCTAACAAAAACCCAATTTTACGATGATGCTAAAGATGATGATGATGCCACTTTCACACCAATGTTCCGACACGACGTGACACATATCCCTTGTGGAAATGCCGGGAGAGGGTGCTAACTCGGCCAATATTTGCAACCACTTGGCCTCCTTCACCAGCTGTGACTTGTCTCCGAGTGGTCGACTGACCTGAAGAGTGATCGATGGACCTGACGAGTGGTCCATTGACCTGACGAGTGGTCCATTGACATGACGAGTGGTCCATTGACATGACGAGTGGTCGATGGACCTGACGAGTGGTCCATTGACCTGACGAGTGGTCCATTGACCTGACGAGTGGTCGATGGACCTGACGAGTGGTCCATTGACCTGACGAGTGGTCCATTGACCTGACGAGTGGTCCATTGACCTGACGAGTGGTCCATTGACCTGACGAGTGGTCCATTGACCTGACGAGTGGTCCATTGACCTGGCGAGTGGTCGATGGACCTGACGAGTAGTCCATTGACCTGACGAGTGGTCCATTGACCTGACGAGTGGTCCATTGACGTGGCGAGTGGTCGATGGACCTGACGAGTGGTCCATTGACCTGACGAGTGGTCGATGGACCTGACGAGTGGTCCATTGACCTGACGAGTGGTCCATTGACCTGACGAGTGGTCCATTGACCTGACGAGTGGTCCATTGACCTGACGAGTGGTCCATTGACCTGACGAGTGGTCCATTGACCTGACGAGTGGTCCATTGACCTGACGAGTGGTCGATGGACCTGAACCAGCCTCGGATGGAAGCAGTGAGTCGCAAGTTTGGATTCACGCGTCTCCGAGAGCATTATCGATGGAGACACCGCCAGGAGAACCCCAGCAATTATTAATGGCAGGTAGTAGTACGCTTACCAAGCAATCCTCCTCACCTGATGCCATACAATTGCAGTTGCTAACATATTAAAATTGCCAAATGCTATAAATAATTCCGACGAGATGGACCAGATCTATCTGGTGCAACTGATAATAGACATCCACTCGCATGAATACCTCTGGCACTCTTCCGTGGAAGCGTAGCCGACGGCCTTTCCAATTTTTTTTTGGGCGCAATCCGTATTAGCTAAGATGCACGGGTCACGCATACTCCGGAACAAATGCCTGAAAAGCAGTCCTGCTGCGAAGTCGTGTCGAGGCATACATAGCGCACACGCTGACCGCTGACCAGAAGCAGAATAGTTCTGAAGCGTCGCCGGGCATCATTTTGTTATCCAAGGCATCGTATTACACAATGCATAGCTGATCTAAATATATTGTGGATTTTTTGGGGGTCAATTTTGTTCGTAACGATTATGTTGTTCCAGACTAGCGTATTGCAGAGATGTCAGTAAATAGCATAAAGCAGGCTGGGCTGGCTGCTCAGCTGGGGAAGACTACGCATAAAGAAGTAGATCCCGTTTGACTTGCTCTCTTACTCTGAACAAACTGGCTGGACCAGCAACCAGTTTGTTCGGCCAGAGGCCAAAAGCAACCAGTTGAACACACCAGGTTGGGAAAAGTCGGCGTGGGTGCACATTGAACAATATTTTTTGGTACACCCCATCACCCAAACACGCACACCTGTTCTTCTCGTTCGTGACTGGAGTGGGGCCAGTTTATCTTTGCGTATTGAAAGAAATATCTACCATTCTCATTAAGTTAGGGGTTCAAGGCAAAATATGCCCTAAAGTCGTAGTAGCAGAACGAAATTGTTACAATACGAATAGTAATGCGGGGACTCAGACTACTCAGGAGTAGCTTCAGCCGTTAGTAGCGTGCAGCTGCCTTATTTTAAATATGAAAATTGCCAAAATTGCACAAGTGGACGAAATCTACAATGTAGCTTTGCGGATTCACACATCAGAGGGCAATTTCACTAACATCACAAGCGGTGTAATCACACCGAATTTGGTGTGAATACCACTTGAAGTAATCTTACTTAATTAATTTTAATGTAATAAGATGTATTTAATTAATTGCATGTAATCATGTTTAATATTTAAGTCACCAACAGCTGCCTGGCAGTCAGCTGACAGGGACTTAAATAAATTGTTGATATGAAGAATGTGTGAGAGGTAATACTTTACCTATATTGGATTGCCTAAAGGTGTATTCACACTAAATTCGGTGTGAATACACAGCTTGTGATGTTAGTGAAATTGGCCTCAGCTTGTTCGGTGCAAAATTAGGTTTGTGGGTGTATGTGCATCCCTAAAGAGGCATACACTGACACCCCAGCTTTGCACGATATATACAGGAGAAATACGCGCCACCAGCACATACGTTTACCGTGAACCAGTCAGGTGGTCGAGGACGTGATGCCTCTGTCTGTGGTCGGATGGCCGAGGACGTGATCTCCCCCCCTGTGGTCAGATGGCTGAGGACGTGATGCCCCCCCTTCTGTGGTCAGATGACTGATGACGTGATGCCCCCCCTCTCTGTGGTCAGATGGCCGAGGGTGATGCCCCTCTCTATGGTCAGGTGGCCGAGGATGTGATGTCCCCTCCCTGTGGTCAGACGGCCGAGGATGTGATGTCCCCTCCCTGTGGCCAGACTGCCGAGGATGTGATGCCCCTCCCTGTGGTCAGGTGGCCGAGGATGTGATGTCCCCTCTCTATGGTCAGGTGGCCGAGGATGTGATGTCCCCTCCCTGTGGTCAGACGGCCGAGGATGTGATGTCCCCTCCCTGTGGCCAGACTGCCGAGGATGTGATGTCCCCTCCCTGTGGTCAGACGGCCGAGGATGTGATGCCCCTCCCTGTGGTCAGACGGCCGAGGATGTGATGCCCCTCCCTGTGGTCAGAGGGCCGAGGATGTGATGCCCCTCCCTGTGGTCAGACGGCCGAGGATGTGATGCCCCTCCCTGTGGTCAGACGGCCGAGGATGTGATGTCCCCTCCCTGTGGTCAGACGGCCGAGGATGTGATGCCCCTCCCTGTGGTCAGACGGCCGAGGATGTGATGCCCCCTCCCTGTGGTCAGACGGCCGAGGATGTGATGCCCCTCCCTGTGGTCAGACGGCCGAGGATGTGATGCCCCCTCCCTGTGGTCAGACGGCCGAGGATGTGATGCCCCTCTCTATGGTCAGGTGGCCGAGGATGTGATGCCCCTCCCTGTGGTCAGTGGTGAAGCCAGTGGATTGGTCCCGGGAGCGGAATTGGCAGTCATTTTGAGCTCTTCGTGATGCCATTTCCGGTACGGTCCATTGCAGACGAGAGCAGGCAGGCAAGTCTGCCGCGGAATGTGGAAACAATTGGCGATGCCTAGCACGACCGCAATAACACACCGGTGATGAAAATATAGACTAGTCATTAAATGTACCATCTAATCTTAAAATTGGATCACCGATCAGCTGGGAAGGGTCTTTGAGCACACAGTAGCGAAGACAGTATTGCTTTCTGCTTTGTGAGCATCGAAACGCTGGAATAATTGTGTCCACAGCTACCTTTTACACAGGCACAAATCAATTGCTTTCTTGGCAGAAGCCACACAGCCGGATATTTCGTTAGCTTAGGAGCCACTTCAATCAAACTTAATAACTAACATGAAACGCTTCCATCATATTGTATCCCTGAATTGACATGATGTCATCCCAGATATAGACTAAGCAATAGCAGCGTTGACGCGACCTTTAGTTTTGCACTTCGTTTCGTATTATCCAGGGGACAGTTACTAGTTGACAAGAGTTAGCAGCCAAGACCCACCTTCAAAAAGGTAAGTCCCATTAAACAAATTGTTTTACTTTTTTCCAAATATTTTGATATCGCATGTGATCACACTAACGAGACTCAATCATTTTTTTTCCAGCGCCACTGCAGCTTCCCTCACGATCTACACCGAGCTGCAGATCGTGAGGGAAATTTCCTTGGTCAATTTTATCTGCAGCTACAGTTGCAGCTGAAGGTAAAATTGACCAAGGCAATAAACCAATGCGCTGACATCATATGCAACAGTGCTTTTACTTTAATTGCTTCATTGGTTGTTGCCCTGACGATTCCTGCTCGTGACCCATTAGCAGCCCCATTGACCTCTATATTCACTAGATGGTAGAAATATATTTTTGCTCGTTCCACACGGCAACGCTGGAAAGGGGCAAATCTCAAGGTCAGGCATTGCCCTTCCTTCGGCTTCGCTATGGCGGTGGATAAGAACAAGTGGCTGTATGAAGGACAAAACAAACAAGTTGTGCTGCATTAGTACTTACTACTGCATTACTGAAAACAAACAAGTTCACTCTCCCCACTTGCCTTCAAAATTCGCATACCTTCAAAATACTCCCCCCCCCCCCCTCCTCCACTGCGCGTCATTCTCAGACGCAGAAGTGTAGGAGCCTCGCTATCTTTGGGCGGGAAGCGTAGGAGTTCCGCTACCTTTGATAAATCCAGGAGCCCGGCTACCTAAACTGAGGACCCTCAGGTTAAACACGGTACATTTTGGCGAGTTCCAGGGGTTTTCTGTAGTGTCGAGGGATCCAAGAACGCCGTTATAGTTATGCTGATAACATGAGCCGATGTTTTTCACCAAACAATTTTGTTCTATTAATTTTCCTTCCCCTTTCTAGGTCCTCCTCCAAAGGCCATGGGCCTCCATTCTTGAAGGAATGGGGAGAAACCCGTGTTCTCCTTCCGAAATAGCTGAATGGAAGTTACTGCCCCCTCCTCACCCTTACTATACTCCGCCGTCCCCGTATCCTCAAAAATCCGCCGACTATAATTATGAACGTGGGTTAGCTTTGTATGCTTGGGGGGGGGGAAGAAAGTTGCCCCCCTTCCCCGCCCAATGTTGGCTGTGCCCCCAAGCATTTCATTACATGGGATCAATGTCGTATATCCCCCAATCCATTTGGACCCGCCCATTGCACTCATGTATTGTTCCCTCCCAATAAGTTTCAGAAACCTACACATATGATTATGAAGGGGAATGGCGCATTTGCCCTCACCAAAATCAAATGATATGGCTGTTGCATTGCTTTCCCGCATCTAAAAATACGTATTCCCAGCCCAGGCATGGTTCTCAATCGAAAGCAGGTTGGTACGGACTTAGAAATAAAGGTGATTAGGTATATTTGATACTGCCTCCGCGAATTCTAGGACACATGTACGTAAGGACAAATGTACGTATGGCAGATGTACGTAAGCAAATGTACTTTAGCGCAAATGTACGTAAGCGCAAAAGTACGTAAGCGTAAATTTACTCGGTTGTGTACTCGGTAAGATTGTGCTCGATTGGTCAGCGGAACCTCTTCTGGTCAAACCTTTTCTCTTCATCAAGTGGCCTCCCATGGACGGGCCAAGACAACCAGCTTTGGAAGTCAAGCTCTGCTTGGGGGATGACAGAATCCAAAATGTTGCACACATTTTCAAGCATTCCTCGGATTTCGCTTGTTTTTGTCCCAAAGGGGTGTTTTAAAACGAGCTTCCTCATAAAAGTTGTCTAAGGTATCTTCAAAGTCCAAGAGCATATCAATGCTTTCCTCGGTTTAGGGCACATGGCCGGATCTCCCCCTGGATTCACCTACTGCTATGGGGAGATGATGGCTATGGCCATCCCAGCTTCCCTGGGCACATGGCCGGATCTCCCCCTGGATTCACCTACTGCTATGGGCAGATGATGGCTATGGCCATCCCAGCTTCCCTGGGCACATGGCCGGATCTCCCCCTGGATTCACCTACTGCTATGGGGAGATGATGGCTATGGCCATCCCAGCTTCCCTGGGCACATGGCCGGATCTCCCCCTGGATTCACCTACTGCTATGGGCAGATGATGGCTATGGCCATCCCAGCTTCCCTGGGCACATGGCCGGATCTCCCCCTGGATTCACCTACTGCTATGGGCAGATGATGGCTATGGCCATCCCGGCTTCATGGCCGGATCTCCCCCTGGATTCACCTACTGCTATGGGCAGATGATGGCTATGGCTATCCCAGCTTCCCTGGCTGGGCCGCTGATCTCATTTTTAAGATGGGCCGTCGCTGAAAAGGATTTTTTTTATTCAACGAAATATTGATCTGGCTATGCAACCCAATATATTTCGCGCATGCCAAATAAACCAAGTACGTGGTGTTAAGCTTCACAGCTTGCTAAAAATGCGTGGGATCCTTCACACAAAAGCATATAAGTTCATTCAGGCACAAAATAAAATAAGCCCTGGAGGATAGTGAACTGATAAGCATAACACAACTTCTCTCGTGGTCCCCGCTCACGGTTCACAAAAACCCTTCAAATACTCGGTTAACAGAATATAGAAAATTCGAGGCAGGCACACAACGTTTCACAAATGTATAATCAGCCCCAGATTTGTGCTACTCCAAACTGGTCCAAGCTGTCCTCGCTCTCGGCAAGAATTGGCTGGAGCAAATTGGTGCTCCTCCGATCTGCTCTGCAAATGCACGTGAACACGTCATATATACTCCAAGTTGCTCGGAGCAGATTGGAGCCGGGCCAGGAACAGACCATATGCAAAAGTGGAAACGGGCCAGGAACATACCCTATGTCAAAGTGGAGCCGGGTCAAGAACATACCCTATGTCGAAGTGCAGTCAGGTCAGGAACGGACACTATGTCAAAGTGGAGCTTGGGCTTATTTGGGCAACTTAGGCAACTTGAGCTGGATACACAATGATCCAGGCAGCCTTGTGGATTATTGAGGTAATCCACAATGAACTCGTTGATATTACAACCTCGTGTTCATATGATAAAACAGCAGGACACCAAAAAGGTCAATATCGCAGAACAACTACAAAGGTGGTCATACAAGTCATAAAATACAGCGGGGCGAGCAGCAAATCAGTCCGGCTCGGGCGGCGCGTCAGACAGGATCAGTCCGGCTCGGGCGGCGCGTCAGACAGGATCAGTCCGGCTCGGGCGGCGCGTCAGGCAGGATCAGTCCGGCTCGGGCGGCGCGTCAGACAGGATCAGTCCGGCTCGGGCGGCGTGTCAGACAGGATCAGTCCGGCTCGGGCGGCGCGTCAGACAGGATCAGTCCGGCTCGGGCGGCGCGTCAGACAGGATCAGTCCGGCTCGGGCGGCGCGTCAGACAGGATCAGTCCGGCTCGGGCGGCGCGTCAGACAGGATCAGTCCGGCTCGGGCGGCGCGTCAGACAGGATCAGTCCGGCTCGGGCGGCGCGGCGCGTCAGACAGGATCAGTCCGGCTCGGGCGGCGCGTCAGACACGATCAGTCCGGCTCGGGCAGCGCGGCGCGTCAGACAGGATCAGTCCGGCTCGGGCGGCGCGTCGAACGATCAGTCCGGCGCGGGCAGCGCGTCAGACAGGATCAGTCCGGCTCGGGCGGCGCGGCGCGTCAGACAGGATCAGTCCGGCTCGGGCGGCGCGTCAGACAGGATCAGTCCGGCTCGGGCGGCGCGTCAGACAGGATCAGTCCGGCTCGGGCGGCGCGTCAGACAGGATCAGTCCGGCTCGGGCGGCGCGGCGCGTCAGACAGGATCAGTCCGGCTCGGGCGGCGCGTCAGACAGGATCAGTCCGGCTCGGGCGGCGCGGCGCGTCAGACAGGTGCCGCCGTAGGTGGCGACCGCAGATCGGCGCTGGAAGCCGCAGCAGCTCGGGTGTAACCAGTTGTAAAGCAGTGGGGCTCTGCAGTCAAATCGTCTCTTCCCCATCTCAGTGCTGGGCCGGAGAACATACAGGTGATGCAGTGTTCAGATATTGGTGTTTCGCTAGGTGTAAGACGTCGAAACGATTACAATAGGATGGAATAAAATAGGATACAATATAATTCCCAATGGAAACGATTTTGCTTAAAACATCGATCAAATCCTTCAAGCTAAATCTTGAACTAATAGCGCACTCATAAGTTGACGTTCTTAATTTATTTGGGGAAGCATCTAACATATGGAAACCGATAATAACGAAAACGATAACGATGCCATACTATGAACAACTAGTATGGTATAATCCACATCATAGATAATCCCTTTACGTCATTGTTAAAATAATGATTTCTCGTTAGGTGTGAGATGTCGAAACGAGTACAGCGGGATGTCGAAATCGCCATGGACGTAATGTTGTGTACAATCTTGCTATGTCCTGCAAGCCCAGTTTTGAGGCAATTGCGTGAATATGACTGTTCCCATTGCGCGTGCTTTGAAAGATACCTAATTTGGGGATACCTATATCAACGAAAACGATACAAACAACTGTGCTATAAACTGTTATTGTATAACATATCACATCATATGTAATCCCTTCACCTGGAATTGCGCTACGGGATGGTCGTTATCACGATCCCGGATCCGTTATGGTGAGCAAAAGTATTATATTTGTAAACTAGATGCCGAGCTGTATCTAGCTTACATTTTAAATGAAGATTGCATTCCTCGTCTCTAGCTCTAGAAATGAGGCATGAATAATTCACAAACGCGCACCAAGAAGCACGATGTCGATGCTCCTTTGGGAAGGATGTCGATTCAGTGTTCAGTAAGTGGTATATTCCACCCCATTTCGCGAATAATTGATCAGTGACTTACCTAGACTTGCACTTGATATTTGCGTATTACAATCCGCAATGGTGAGCCTAAGCATGGCACATATTCATACACGAAAATGCTGTTCAAAACGAGCCATGGAAACACACATCAAGAAGCACCATGCCGATACTTCTTTGGGAAGGATGTCTATTCAGTGTTCAGAAAGTGGAATATTCTACCCTATTTTACGAGTAATTTATAACTGAGGCGATTGCCTGCCGGATGGTTTGGTCGCCACGGTGGAGTCCCCGCCACGGTGGAGTCCCCGCCACGGTGGAATCCCCGCCACGGTGGAGCACAGTATCCATTGGCGTTAGTTTTTAGGCCCATCATCAAACGGTTGTAATGGGCATAGCCTGATATTGTGGTTTCAAGGCACACACAAATTTGCATCATGACTGAACTTCATACAAATGGTCCATCCCTTTCCACGAATGCCATACAAATGATGCCAGGTGATTGTAAGGCAACAAGTATTCATCGGGTAAATTGAAGCAACGACATCAAGAGGAGTACCACCGCACGGGAAATTCACATGGACCGCGGCCAAGGTTTCCCGCATTTTCTGTAGAATTTCCAAGGTTGAGGAACCATCCATGTAGAGAAATTGTAGAAGTCGCGTACACACACACAAACACACACACACACACACACACACACACATATATATATATATATATATATATATATATATATATATATATATATATATATATATATATATATATATATTATATAATATACCTCCACCTAGTGGTCCAGTGCTTTCTGTCTTCCAACCTCGAATAATTACTCAAATGACTCAAGCACTTCCCTTGCCACCCCCAAAGCTGCCATGGGGTGAACTCGGTTTTGTGGGACTGAAGCCGATGCTTAGTCGATTATGAAAGCCGGTTTCCAGAAGGCTAATTATCTTTTTACCATATTAGCTGATCCGGAGAGCACATTACCTGTATAGTTGTAGCATTTTGTTATAAAGAAAACAAAAGCGTTCATTCCCCTCCAAAGCTCGCCCACGCCACCATGGTTCAGATTTCAGGAAGGTCGTCACAGCATACATGCTATTGAAGATCATTTCGATGACGTATACCTTGCACATTTAATGTTTTGCTTTTATGTTGGTTGTGTCCATAAAAAGCGACACATGTTTTACCTACCTGGTGCAGCTCCTTTTGTCGTCCAAAGTTGCTGTAATCCAGACATTGTTATTCCGTGGCCGCCTTACTGCATGGAAGCCAAAGAGCCCCACTCCACTATCTCAGCATTCTCCAGCTTCAACCGGCACCATCTCCAGCTCCAACTGCCTTCGCGGCTATAAATACAACTCGATTATTGTACCCGGAGCTGCAATAACCGCAGCGAGGACGGCCCTGTGTTCGTCACGGCTTCTATTCGTGTCGATGAGAGCGTAGGGTCCCGCCCGGCCGTTCCGGTGAAGTGATGGCGCCGCAATGTCGCCGCGTGCCCCCTCCAGGTCATATCGTCTATAGTCATCAGCGTCCACGAACGAGTTTTAGAACCTGGGTGGTATCGACCCGGCTGTCTGGTCTCTCCTTCGGCAACACTTCCGGAAACGGTTCCGCTGCTGCTCGGCGAGTGATTTGGTGTGTCCCTGTCGCCGGTGCCCGGTATACGTTTCGCTCACCACAAATTCCACATCGCCTGTCTCTGTCTTGTCGTCTGCGTCCGATGGCATTGTAGAATTAGCTGTATCTGACCATATCCCTATTATTCTAGCATCACCTCTGCGTTGTGGAGGCATAGCTAATGCTGTGGAACCTGACAGATTCAGATGATTCAACACTACTCTTATAGAACAATTTAACCATTTCTCCCACATGCTGTCGTCATTTCCATGCTATTGAACTCCAGACGCTGTCTCAGCTTTATTCTGTCATGTAATTTAGTTTCACATTGACATCAATAGATTCCAGTTCAGGATGTTGGAAGGAAAACTAAGCCATTCATACCGCCGAGTAGTCAGGGTTCCATTGAGGATCGTATTAGATGGAACTTTCATATTTTATCTGTCGCTTTTATGATGTCGGACCTTGAAAGTCACGGTTGACGATTCCAATTCAACCAGCAGCGAAGCTATCAAGATGATGCGGCATGTTCGAGGTGACATCACGCCCAACATTCCCAAATCCCATGTTTGTGAATTCAGTAGACATATAAAATAATAACTAAATGCCGCAACTGAAAATCCTAGCAATTTTAAATCAGATATGTTTAAATAGATGACACAATCATGCATGTTTTCCATATCAATATACTCCACGAAATATTATGTACCAGATTCTGGGGCCGGTGCAGCTTAGTGTGGCCCCTCTCAGCCACGCAGAGCACTTCACTCTTCACACCTGCCATGTGAGCTGAGTCTGTGCTCACACCTGCCATGTGAGCTGAGACACTCCCATGGGAGCTGAGACTGCTCAAACCTCCCACAGGAGCTGAGACTGTGCTGACACCTCCAGTGGGAGCTGAGACAGTGCTCACACCTACCATGGGAGCTGAGACTGTGCTCGCACCTACCATAGAAGCTGAGTGTGCTCAAACCTACCATGGGAGCTGAGACTGTGCTCACATATCCCGTGGGAGGTGAGACTAAGCTCACGCCTGCCATGGGAGCTGAGACTGTACTCACACCTACCATGGGAGCCGAGACTGTGCTCACACCTGCCATGGGAGCCGAGACTGTGCTCACACCTGCCATGGGAGCCGAGACTGTGTTCACACCTCCCATGGAAGCTGAGACAGTGCTCACACCTCCCATGAGAGCTGAGACTGTACTGACATCGAAGTCCTGATCTTGAGCTGGGTCCTGCGTTTAATATCTGCAGCTGTTGCCGCGCTTCAGCCGTTCTTGCAGATCTCATACTTGAGTAGTGTACACAAGCTTGTTTTCTGGTTGTCGACGGTTTATCTCCAGCTAGCTTGGTGGGGAAAGTTACTGTGCCGGCTAATCGTTGTCCAGCAATGCAAAGCTACGCAAAACGTAAAAGAAGCTGGCCCGTAAGGAGAAAGCCAATCCGGCTAATGGGTGTCGAGCGACAACAAACTGATGTGGGTGGGGGTGGGGGAAGGTACAGCACATCCACCAAATGTGAGCCAGCCCAGGGCATCGCAGGTAACGGCAGCAATGCCCAATGGACCTGAGTTGAGGTGCCGCGGATGGAGTGCCGGAACGCTGCACTATGATCAAGCGCAATGTTCTTGATTATCCGTCTGTTCAGCTCTTCCTGCTCCTCCTCTGCATTTTCCACAAATAAAATGAAAATGTTTTGCGGAGACATGCATGTTCGGATGCCTCGCAGAATCTGAATTACCGTAAATAACAAACAAAAAAATTAATGAATAGTCCAACGTTTGTAATATAATGTGAAATATGACATATTTTCGCTCCTATTGTATGTGAATTGGCTACCATATGCTTCCATGTTGAACATGTCTGGACTGACGTTATCTTTGCGAAGCCTGTCTCCTTCGCGGTCGCCAATCCCGGCAGATTTACCACCGACGGCGCGTGCCGCGAACACATGATTTCGCCCGGAGCCCTTCGTCTCGGTTTGTCTTTCTGTCCGGTGAGCGCTTTGTAACATCCGGCAACTTCTCGGCTTTTCTGGGTGTGTTTGGTGAGTGATGTAACTTACATCACTCACCATGCATGCATATTGAACATGCATCATTGATTTGGCTTATACCTACCTGCTTGTGATTTGGCTTATTCCTGCAGGATAACTTAAAACCAGATAGTTGACCTGAAGCATGTCATTAACAAGCGATGCCGTTTTATGTCGAACTTACAATGACTGATAACATTGACTCATATCGACAAGACTCGACTTTAAGGAATATTGCCGCTGCTGAACTGTTTAGCATTGTCGAGACTCGGCGTTCTGTATCCTGTTAGCGATAGGTCCGCCGGACACCGACTGCCTGCAGCCAACGACGGACCCATGCGTGTAGGAGAATTCTTTATCGGTATGTCTATGCCAAACTACAATTGTATACACTACGCGAAATATGTCAAAGCAACATGATTGTTTCGGTCTGAACGCTTGCAGCCGAATTCTGCGCGTCTGGGATTGAGACCATGGAGGGCCGCGTACCGACGCGCGAATGCAGCGCCATCTATTCACGGTGTCAATGCTAGCGCCGCCGGTCGGCGTGCCACGATAAGTGCGTTGGAGCTGTGTGCCGCTCGGTTGCTGGGTTCGAGATGGCGTTCTCTCGGCGGACACGAGCAGCCCCATTCTGGCGCGAAGTATTCGTGAAATGTCATCACTACATTGCAGAAACCATCATAAATACGTACATACATGCACCAGCTACACATACATACATACACCAGCTGGCCGTCACGCGTTTCAATTGCTTCTTTCCTAGTGAACCGCGTGAACCCTACAGTAGGTAGGTGCCCTACCTAGTTATAGGCAGGTGGGCCTTATTGTGCTAACTCAACCGGTAGAGGGCACAATTTAACACCCCACCACTCAGATATTCTTCTTATACTTTGTCTAGGAGGTTATTTTATCCGCAGGACACGATTCGAACACTGCTAGGTCCATCAGTTTGATCTGTACGGTAACACAAAATGACCACGAACTGATCCTTTTAAACTGTCTGCCTCTGGAACGGAGAAATCGTTTGGAGGTCGGAAAACTGTTGCGGGTGTGACAAATTACAATACTGTAACATATATGCATGTGCACGTTTTTTTCTAAAAAATTCGAAAAACCGTTCATTTTCTGAAAACTTGGCATGCAATTTACACTACAATAACACACGTCTCGATTTTCGATAAACATCGATTTTTCAATTCTGCCCTCGATTTTACCTCGGTATCATTCATAAACAGAGCAGGACCTCAACTCGAACAGAGTGCAGAGGATCGAGCCAGCGGTTGCGGAGATCGGCCATGTATGAGCCAACAAATGTGTTTTTCGGCGATTTGGTGACCTTTGACCTGACCCAAGGTCACGAAAGCCTAAACCGCACGCATCTGGCACGCGACCGATCGTTTGGTGAAGGTTTCATTAAGATCGAGCAAGCGGTTGCCGAGATCGGCCATGTCTGTGAGCCAAAAATTTTGTTTTTCGGCGATTTGGTGACCATTGACTTGACCCAAGATCACGAAAGTCCACACACCGCGCGCCTGTAGCACACGACCGATCGTTTAGTGAAGGTTTCATTAAGATCGAGCTAGCGGTTGCCGAGATCGGCCATGTCTGTAAGCCCAAAATTTGGTTTTCGGCGATTTGGTGACCTTTGACCTGACCCGCGGTCACGAAAGTCCAAACCGCACACAACTGGCACACGGTCGACCGTTTGGTGTAGGTTTCATGAAGATCGAGCCAGCGGTTGCCGAGATCGGTCATGTCTGCGAGATGGTGTCTGTCAAACGGTGTATGTGAGATGGTGTCTGTTTTTAGACCCTCCCTGGCCAGGCACGAAATTCCCGATGGGTAAAGGTTATGTTGGAGGCGATAAACTTGGCCTGCTGAAGGGCCCATATACTGTGCAGGAGTTCACAAGAAGCTTCGTAGGTAGCACCCTACGTGCTGCAAGCGGTAAGACGCAGAGTGGGAAACTTACTCTCCGGGTTGGGAGTCGGAGTGCATACCGATTTCTTCCGGAGTACATTTTCATGGACATTATTTGTTTTATGCATGGAATCTGTTTACCAGTAACCGACCGGAAAAACCTAAATCAGTACCTACATAATATGCATAAGTAATATAATTCTCATTTTTGGTCAAATCAAATGCCAAAACATAGGAACAAAGATGTGAACAATGGATGGCACCATTGACCACCAGTGACCCGTAGTAATCAGCACTGTTTCGTTTCTCATAACTCACAGGAGAAATGCGCTTTCCTTTCACTGTTGGTCTCAGTACAAGGCTAGTCATATGAAAAACAAACAAAACTACTTCACACTTCACCCTCAGCTCAGAGCGCATACCTACCTTCGCAGCCAATTTCCCACGTAATACGAACGCAACTCCGCTACCGCAGACGCCACAGTTGGATGTTTTTTGTTTGTTTGTTTTTGTTAATGGCTTTCCTAAGATTCGCCAGGGGAAGCAGGCCACTGTGAGCATTATCCCGCACGCCAAGGGATAAGCTCGCAGTGTGGCGAAGCAAGTTACGTTAAAGCGGTGGGTCCAGGAGTTTACCGCTTAAAGCCATTTTTGTTTGTGTAATAAAGAGATATCAGGGGAAAACTCAGGATGCACGCATCAAGCTTACACATCCGAGGTAGGTGTAGAATCCTACCCGGGAAGCGCCCACGAAGTGCATGCACCTAGGGTGAAAACCCCCCGACAATATTGGGGAATACACGAATAAGTGACCACGATGGCGGAAATCCATTTTGAGACCTACTAAATTGCTTCTATTAACCGAGCTTCAGTTATATAATCGAGAACTTTACTTACCAGGTCTGGGTGGTCGTTCCCGAGTAGATTGCCGAGATTTGCGTCGAGGTTGCGTGCCTGCAAGTAGTTTTCTACAAGCCGTCTTTCCGTGCGATGTTTTGGGCAGCTGATTAATATGTGCTCTACTGTCAGGCGAACATCACACTCATTGCAGAGCGGAGGCGAGGAACGATCAAGAAGATGGCCATGGGTCAGTCTCGTATGGCCAAGCCGCAGTCGAGCCAATGTCACCTTCAGTTCACGACTGTTTTGCGAGCTGGTGGACCACGGGGCCAGAGTCGGTTTGATGTTGTAAAAATGGCTGGAGTGCGTGGTTCTCCATTCATTTTGTGGGTAGTTTGCGAGGCACATTTTTGTTTGATGTAAGACATCGGAGAGCGCAAGGGGAATATCCAGCGGCGTCGGTGAAAGAATGGATTCGTTCGCCAGGGTATCAGCTCGTACATTTCCCGGTATTCCAAAATGTCCAGGGATCCATAAGAAAATAACATTCTGCGAAGGAGGAAGAGAATGCCACATTTCGATCAGCTCCAACACATAAGGGTGTTCGATGTTGTGATGTCTGTGTAATGCCTGTAAGGAAGCTCGGGAGTCCGTACAGATAACTGCCTGAGCAATGCCGACTTCTTTGATATGCGACAAAGCGATTTTCATTGCATATTGTTCAGAGGTGAAAACGGTGGTGAAATTAGGGAGTCTCGTGCCGAAGCGGAAGTTCCGACCCACAGCGGCTGCACCAGCCTTTTCTCCGTGACCAGAGCCGTCGGTGTAGAAAAACTCATAATCACTATGTACACCTTTGTACTCATTGAAAGACGCTCGCACCTCAAATTCCGTGGTCTGTGACTTGTTGAAGTGGAAGAGATATTCGATGGGTAATGTGTTGTAAAGCCAGAACGGAAACAGACGAGGTTTTGTTGCAATGGACAGCGGTGGCATTCCCAGCGTTGCAGCAGCCACTCCAGCGAGCCTTGCCACGGTGTTGATTGGTCTTAGGTGCCTTCTGCGGCCTGGAGCCCGACACGGTCTGAACGCTGAAGATGCTGGATGGTTTCGTGTGCTCTGGACCTGATACCTGTATCGGATTATGGAAAACATTCGACGGTCCGATAAGGACGGAAGATTCAGATCCACCCGCAGCGCGGATACCGGAGAGGTTCTGAACGCTCCTGATATAACACGAAGGCACGATGATTGGATTGCCTCAAGGCGTTTCCCTAGAGAAGGTGCTGTCATCGAAAAAATGAAAGAGTTGTATTCCAGTACCGATCTAATCAGCCCGATATAAAGCGTTGTAAGTGTTTTTCGATCGGCACCCCAGGATCGACCTATAAGGCATTTTAAAACATTCAATCGTGACAGACAACGATTTCTGATGTTTTCTACATGCCTGCGGAAGGTGAGACGACTGTCTAGAGTAATTCCGAGAAATTTGTGTGAGGATACCAGCGGCATATCGTCGCCCGCAATTCTTGGCGCGACATTCAAAGGTGACGGACCTCGTTTAAAGGCTACCGTAGCGGACTTCGGAGCTGATATGAAGAAGCCCCACTGCTTGCACCACTGAGTAGTGTGGTCCAGCGCGACCTGCAATATAGTGCACGCCTACGCACAGGTTGGCTGAGTACACCAGAGTGCCAAATCATCGGCAAACATGGAATGCCGGATGGATGGGAGGGTAAGCGGTAGGTCGCGGAACATGTTATTTATCGCGAGAAGAAACAGCGTTGGAGAAACGACACTACCCTGTGGAAGTCCATGATCAAGGTAGTGCACATCCGACAAGGAGGAATGGCAATTTACTTGGAAGGAACGTCGTTGGAGAAAGTTTTCCAGAAAGTGTGCCATATGTCCTCGTACTCCAGCATCGTGGAGCCTGGCGAAAACAGTTCCTCTGTGAACTTTGCTGAAAGCCGCCGTTAAATCCAGGAACACCGCCACTGTTGCTTGCCGTGTGAGGAATCCATTTTGCACGGAAATAACAAGGCGTATTATATTTGAGGATGTGTGTCTCTCGCGACGAAAACCGCTCTGGAATGGGCAGATGATATTGTTGGTTTCTAAGAAATAACGCAATCGTGCGTTTACCATTCTCTCCACCACTTTACAGAGACAGTTCGTGAGTGAGATTGGGCGATAGGAAGAAGCCGACAGCTTATCTTTTCCAGGTTTTAAAATAGAGATGATAATTGTTTCGAGCCACTCTTCAGGGAACAGATGGTTTTCCCAGAGGTGAATTATTGCATGTAGCAAGCTACATAAATTCCTCTCATATAGCTCGGTATAGAAAGCATATGAGATACCATCAGCACCGCAGGACTTGTTGGTTGATTTGGCCAGGGAAATCTTAAGTTCTTCCAATGTAAACGGAGCATTATATGGTTCCAAGTTGTGAAAATTAAAGTCTAGGCTCTCCGTGATAGTTTCGATGTCGTGGAGAATGTCTGGCGAATAAATGTCAGAAGTAGAAATCGAGGAGAAATAGGTGGCAAACGCGTTTGTTACGTCTCGTCGTTGGGTAAGAATGCCATTCGTGCTACGAAGCTGCGGAAACGTATTAGTTTCGTGCTATGTGCGTCAAGAGGCGAAGGAACGGACCGAATTCCAAACACTTGTCATCGAGGTGAAACGGTTACACGAAGAGGCGAACTCTCGCCATGCCTCCTGTTTTTCATATCGCAGTGTTGCTGAGCATTCTTTCCGTGCCTCGGTATATAGTTGACTGTGATGTTCACAAATGCAGCGCTGAAAAGCCCGCAAAGCCCGCTTCCGCTTGGCCTTTGCCTGCTCACATCGTAGATTCCACCAAATTGCGTTTTTACTTCGTAAATTGAAATTGCGAGCAGGACGTGTGCGAGGAACAGTCGATGCTGCTGATTGAGCGATTGCCGAGGTAAACATGGTAATAGTGAGTTGTGGATCATCGTTTAGATTTCTTGTTAGAACATTGTTGAAGGCGCTCCAGTCAACATCCGAGAGCTTCAATTTCTCTATGAATGGGGCTGGAGGTAGTGGAGGTCCGCTGGTGAGGCAGATGTGTATAAGGAAGTGATCAGAGAACAGAGGGTCAGTAGATGCCGACCAGTTCAATAGGGGCGCGAGGTTTGCAGAGGCGAGAGATAGGTCTATGACAGAAGTAGTACGATAACTGGAGCTTAGGAACGTGTGGGATCCATCGTTAAAAAAACTGAGGGAGTGTTTTTCTAATAACTTCTGAATCATTCTACCACGTGGTGATACCCGTTCGCTTCCCCACATTGGGTGGTGGGCGTTGAAATGGCCTAAAATCAGACATTGAGACGGTATTTCTTGAAACAAGCTATGCAAGTTTGTGTATGTGACATGTGGTGAGTGAGGGGGTAAGTAAACGGAGACAATTACAAAATTAAGTTGTTGATTTCAACATGGACCGCGACTGCGTTTATAGGAGAGCAAAGCTGCAATTCCCGTTGAGGGATACTATTTGACACATAAAGAGCTACGCCACCCTCTCTAAAATTGGAATTTACGTTGTTTTGATACATTGTGTAGCCGGGTATTGAACAATTGTATTTATCAAGGTCCCGAAGATGTGTTTCTTGTAGGGCAGCCACCGCTGGCGCCTCCTTCAGTATTAATTGTTTTAATTCCCCACAGTGTGACAGGAAACCAGACACATTTAATTGTAGAAAGAGCATCACTGATCACTCAAACCTTTGTGGGGGTGGGAGGGCATCTCCTCCACAAAGGCCAAAGGATCAGTCAAGGTCTTGTGTTTACAGTATGACACTGTTAACTATGTGTTCAAAGTTGCTACTGGTTATGACGTCATATAAAAAATACCTTGCATTGATTGGTTGACAGATATATTTCAGAACAGAAAACGCTAACGCAGCCAATTCTGATCGGTGGCCTCCGGGACTCCGGAGGACGTCTCTTAAAACTGTCAAACTTTCCCACTATATAGGTGGCAGGAACACAGGTTTTCCAAGACGCGGCTCCAGAGCCGGAGAACAATGTTCTCAGTGCGCATGCGCATCATCTTGCAAGTTGCTGTTGGCGCGTTGTTGTCGGCAATTCCGGTGGTTGAGATTGTGGAGTGTGTGAAGCTGTGGTCCGGCTGCTGACTGCTACAAAAAGTTATTAGTTTGAGTGGTGACCGTAAGTGGAATAACCAGCGTTTTTTTGGGTGTGTTCTGTGTTTGTTTTTATTGATATATTTGTTCCTACATTTGTGTCGGAGTACATGTGAAGCCCATCCTATCCAGTATGAACCCGGAGTGCAAAAATGTTTTCAGAGATAAAATATCTTAAGAAGTGCCTTAATTCCCACCCTGGTAAGACGTCCTTCAGTACGTACCTAAGTCGACAAAGGAGTTGATAGAAAATAGGATACGCGGACCATTCCTCACTCACCGCTGAAGATTGTTCAAAACCTCGATTTTACAATCGGCCACAAGATCAAGTCAGAATGCCATATGCCTACGATGGTTATTTATCAATTAATAACTATACACGCACACGCAACAAACCCATCACAATCCGAGAAATACCACACAGTTTCAGTTTGACCTCGAAACCGACGAACACTGGCGCGCTGCCAGCTATGAGCTAGTGACTATTATCAAATATCGCTAGATTCGGCGCCATTTGTCACCCGCCATGGTAAATCACTGGCACTTCACCAAAGCATATGCTTTCACTATGCCAGCCACCTACGGCCGGTAAGCGGCGTTTCAGTATCCCGAATGTTTGTTCGACTCGCACGCGCGTGCGGGCATGCGAATTGTTGTAACTGGGAAAATGTTCAAAATGTTAATTCGCTTTGTCAAATAATAATGGAACAAATTTGCGACGGTCCTCCTCTACCCTCCTACCACTCCATGGCAGGCAAGCCTTACCAGGGATCCTGAACAGATGCCTTCAAAGCAGTATGTAAATTGCATTATGCGGTTATCGAGGGGCTGTCACACGAAAACATTTATTTTATAAATGGTGATACATAATGTTAAACATGACCACCACTTCTCTAAGTTCGTTATCGGGTGATTGTCCGGCGTCATTAACCAGGGCAGAAGGGGATAGGCAGAATCACCAAGGATGACCCATCGTGCCCTGGCCACTGGCCGTTCAGCGGACATCCTGGAAAAAGTTTTCAATTTAAAATAATGGATTTGCATTCATCATATGGCAAGGTTATTCAAGCTATACGCGACATCCCAAGAGGAGGAATTTCGCCACGCAGGAATTTCCATCTGGCTGCTATGGCTAGCCAGGAGCAGATGAAGGAATTGCCATGGGGGCACATGTCCGGAGGGGTGCCACCTTCACATGGGGGCACAAGCCCCAATGCCTCCCCCCCCCGCTATTCGCACCTGTAGTTAGCTACCCGTGTGTTCGGATTCCTTACTCGTCTTGGGCTGCGCCATTGACTCGGAAAAACATGTCGCTCACAGAGTGGGCAGGTCGGAGGTGTGCATGACTCGCGAATCATGCCAGCGTCCGGGCGCGTGCACCGGGAGGTGGAGTAGCTGGCGGTCCGGACCGTGCACCGAGAGGTGGAGTAGCTGGCGGTGCGGACCGCCGACGGCCATGACATTCAGTGATGTCTGGTGGTGTCTGGAGATGTCAGTGATGTCTGGTGATGTCAGTGATGTCTGGTGATGTCTGGTGATGTCAGTGATGTCTGGTGATGTCTGGTAATGTCAGTGATGTCTGGTGATGTCTGGAGATGTCAGTGATGTCTGGTGATGTCTGGAGATGTCAGTGATGTCTGGTGATGTCTGGAGATGTCAGTGATGTCTGGTGGTGTCTGTTCATGTACACATCTTCTTCTGCCACCGGCACACGTATCCGGATGTGGGTGCCATCCACACAGCCTGAGGAAAAGACATGAAAGGATGCCCCTATTCTACGGTGATGAAAGAGGCCTTTTGACCACAACACCAACCATGGTGTTTCCGGGGGCATGAAATTCAATGGTGCGGTGGCCTTTTCTGCTCTGTTTGTCAATACATGTCGAGAGCCTCCCCCGCCACCTTGGTGTCCCTCCCCTCCACCACCACTTTGGTGTTCCCCCCCCTCTTATGGCCTGCACGGTCCGATCCCGCCCCCTCCCTTAGGAAAAAGGTCCTTGAGACAAGATGCCACGGGGACACTCCGAATGAGGGGCACCTCAATCAAAGTTCGACGGTGGCACCGGTTTCCGTGAAATTAACCGTTGAAATGTACTTTTACTCCAATATATCTTTAACATTTGTTGACCACCTTTTAGCCAAGGTCAAAGACCTGGTGCCAGTGGTGGCACAGGCCACCAGTGAGCACTAGTTTAGTGCAGTTGTAGTGCAGGTAGGAGTAAATAACATAGGTCCTGCTAGGAGTGAGGAGCTGCTGAAGGACTACAGGGTCCTTCTGGCCACCCTGAAGCAAAGAAATAGCAGAGTCATTGTGACTGCTATTCTGCCTAGGGCTGGAGTCTCCCCGAGTGGAGTTCTATGGCACTGGCAGCCAATGCCAGGGTAGGTAGGCTCTGCAATGAGTTAGGTTTGACCTTTGTTGACAAGTGGTGCAGGCTTTATGGCTCATGGAACCTCTATCAGAGGGATGGCCTGCACTTCTCCGAGAAGGGGGTGCAAGTGTTAAGCAAAGTATATGAGCATGTCCTTCAGGGAAACTAGATAATGGAGTGGGGAGGGAAGAAGTGGCATTGCCATCTAAGGGATATGCCAATAGTGACAGCCTAGGCAATAGAACCTCAGTCAGCAAATAGGGATAGCAGTATTTCAAGGGGGCAGAGTGGTAGCTCATCCAGAGATGAAAGAGCTACTCAACATGAAAATGCCAAAGCTGGTTATGGAACATATGTTAAGTGTATGATGCTTAATGCTCAGAGTATTCGATCCAACTTTGATGAGTTCCAGTGTTATGTTGCTGAGGAGGAACCAGATTTTGTTTGCATTACTGAGGCATTGGTCAGTGAGGGGTATTTTTGGGATAACTTGCAGGACTATGAGACCTAGGGATACAATATGTTTTCGTGCAATAGAGGTCCAGCAGTGAAAGGGGGTGGTGTATTGATCTATGTGAATAGCTTATTCAGTTCTGAAAAAGTAGCAGATGGGGTAAAAAATGTGTCTGTGGAGCCCATTTGGCTTGATGTTGCTGTGGGAAAAGGCAAGAACAATAAACTGAGGATAGGAGCTTTGTACCGATCAGGAACCTTGCCACATTCTCAGCAACTGGAGCTCGATAAGGTGATTTGCGAGGAAATCAGTAGAATCTTTCGGAGGAAATGCCTTATTCTTGGTGACTTTAATCTAAAAGGATATGAAAATGTTGATGTTGGCACCCCATCATGCAAACTGTTTAGGAAATGCCTTCAAGAGGACCTGTTCTTACACCAGTTTGTAACAGAACCAACTAGGCAAGGCTCATTCTTGGACCTTGTCTTCTCAGATTTAAGTGATTTAGTTCAAGACTTGACGGTAGGAGAAACTCTGGGAAGAAGTGACCATAACATAGTGAGATTCAAGGCACAAGTAGAGAGCACAATCGATGATAATTTGACAAATGTTCCAAATTTTAACAGGGTAGACTTTGACTGCATGAGAGCGGCCTTAAGTGCCAGAGAATGGGAAGAAGAATTATCCAATTTAAATGCCTGTGAAATGTGGGAAAAGCTCAAATCTTACTTGAGGGAAATTCAGATTAGACATGTCCCCCAAAAGCAAAGGCGCAAAAGAAGGGTAGGAAAGCCAGCATGGCTTGCGCCAGATTTGATAAAAGCAATTAAGGCTACGAAATATGCATTTGGAGTGTTTAAGGTAGCTTCAAATATCGTAAATCTAAGGTCCTATCAAAAAGCTAGAGACGCCGTGAAGCAGAAAACCAGAGCAGCAAAGCGAGCAAAAGAATTGGATTTGGCTAAGAACTGTAATGGGGACAGTAAAAAGTTCTTTAGTTTCTACAAGCTAAGTAGAGTCTCAAGCACAATTGGTCCACTGGAAGTAAATGGGACTATATTGAGTGAGGATGGTGAGATGGTTGAGGAGCTAAGCAAGCAGTTTATATCAGTGTTTACATTGGAAGATGTGACTAATCTGCCAACCGTACACCACAGTTCAGTGACAGTTGATCGGATAAACGATGTTGATTTCATGGACAGTGATGTTGTTTTCAATCATGTCAGAAAAATACAGCCAAACAAGGCAGTAGGACCTGATGGAATGTATGCTAGGGTATTACTGGAAGCTGAAAAGGAACTGGCAATTCCACTTAGTATAATATTTTGTAGATCAGTTTCACAAAATGAAATTCTAACAGATTGGAAAATGGCAAATGTAGTTCCTATTTTCAAGAAAGGAGAAAGAAGGAAAGTTGAAAACCATAGGCCAGTAAGCCTCATATCCCTTGTCTGCAAGGTACTCGAATCAATTACCAAGGATAGAATAGTTAGTTTTCTGGAAGGAAACAGATTCATTCAAGATACTCAACATGGGTTTAGAAAAGGGCGAGCGTGTCTCACAAATCTCTTGAACTTTTTTAATTTTGCTACAGAACAATTTGATCAGGGAAATCAGGTTGATGTAGCATATCTTGACTTTAGTAAGGCCTTTGACAAGGTACCCCATAAACGGTTAATGATGCAGCTTCAGGGCCATGGTATTGCAGGTAGCATCCTAAAATAGATAGAGTTGTGGCTTTCAGATAGACAACAGAGAGTGATGTTAAATGGTACAAAGTCATCACGGCAAAATGTTCTTAGTGGAGTCCCCCAGGTGTCAGTACTGGGGCCACTATTGTTTATTATATTTGTAAATAACATTGACAGTGGCCTAAGCAAGGGCGTCGCCACCGGGGGGCAGGGGGGGCAGTCGCCCCCCTGCCGTCAAACAGGGGGGCGCCGCCCCCCTGAAATTTGAGGAGGCCCCTATCCGGAAATACACAGAAAAAAAGTGAGCAATGAGGCCGACGAGACACGAGAGGAGGCCTCCAAGACGTGAGAGGAGGCCCCTAATTTGAAGAAGGAGTCACCTAGGAGAGGATAGGAGGCCCCAGAAATCACGAGAGTGCCAACAATTGTCACGGAGGCCCCCAGGAATGCAAAGGATGCCCCCAGGATTGCAAAGGAGGCCCCCAGGATTGCAAAGGAGGCCCCCAGGATTGCAAAGGAGGCCCCCAAGATTGCAAAGGAGGCCCCAGGATTGCAAAAGAGGCTCCCAGGATTGCAAAGGAGACCACCAGGTTTGCAAAGGAGGACTCAAGGATTGCAAAGGAGGAATCCAGGATTGCAAAGAAGACCCCCAGGAATGCAAAGGAGGCCCTCACGATTGCAAAGGAGGCCTCCAGGATTGCAAAGGAGGCCCTCACGATTGCAAAGGAGGCCTCCAGGATTGCAAAGGAGGCCCCCAGGATTGCAAAGGAGGCCCCCAAGATTGCAAAGGAGGCCCCAGGATTGCAAAAGAGGCTCCCAGGATTGCAAAGGAGACCACCAGGATTTCAAAGGACTCCAGGATTGCAAAGGAGGCCCCAGGATTGCAAAGGAGGCCCCATGATTGCAAAGGAGGCCCCAGGATTACAAAGGAGGCCACCAGGATTACAAATGATGACTCCAGGATTGCAAAAGAGGCCCCCGGGAATGCAAAGGAGGTCCCCAGGATTGCAAAGGAGGCCCCAGGATTGCAAAGGAGGCCTCCAGGATTAAAAAGGAGGCCCCCAGGACTACAAAGGAGGCCCCCAGGATTGCAAAGGAGGCCCCCAGGATTGCAAAGGAGGCCCCCAGGATTGCAAAGGAGGCCCCCCGGATTGCAAAAGATGCCCCAGGATTGCAAAGAAGGCCACCATGATTACAAAGGAGGACTCCAGGATTGCAAAGGAGGCCCTCAGGATTGCAAAGGAGGACACCGGGATTGCAAAGGAGGCCTCAGGATTGCAAAGGAGGCCCCATGATTACAAAGGAGGACTCCAGGATTGCAAAGGAGGCACCAGGATTGCAAAGGAGGCCCCCAGGATTACAAAGGAGGACTCCAGGATTGCAAAGGAGACCCCCAGGATTGCAAAAGGAGGCCTCCAGGATTGCAAAGGAGGCCCCAAGATTGCACAGGAGGCCCCTAGGATTGTAAAGGAGGCCCTCAGAATTGCGAAGGAAGCCCACAGGATTGTAAAGGAGGCCTCCAGGATTGCAAAAGGAGACCCCATGATTGCAAAGGAGGCCCCCAGGATTACAAAGGAGGCCCCAATACGGGAAGGGAGACCTCAGAAAATGAGAGAAGGCCCTAAGACGGAAGAGAAACCAGTGGATATGAGATGAGGTTTCGGAGACGTAAAAGCAGTCCCCGAAACGGGTAAGGTTCCACCAAGATAGAAAAGGATAATCCAGAAAAGTGGCAGGAAGCACCTAATACGGAAGAGGACGATATAAGATTGGAAAGAGACCCTATGATGCACGAGGAAGCCCCTAAAATAGGAGAGAATGGCCATTAGATAAGAGGGATGGCTCCCAGGCGAGAAAGAAGGCTTCAAGACGGGTAAGAAGGTTCCCAGGAAATGACAAGGTAACTGAGATAGGAAAGGTTGCGTGTAATTTGGAAGAGGAGCCACCTAAGAGAGAACAGGAGTCCACCAGGAGATAGGAGGCCAACCTTAAAATGGGAAAAGATAGAATCAAAACGCGGAACAGGAGGCCCCGAAGACGTGAGAGGAGGCCCCTAATTTGAAAAAGAAAGCCTCAAAAAGAAAAAAGGAGGCCCCTGCCGGATTCGAGAGGAGTCCCTCGAGATGGAGTAGGAGGTCTCCAGGGCCGAATGAGGCCCCGACGACCGGAAGGAATTCCCAGGAAATGAGAGAAGGCCCTTAAAATGGGAGTGGTAGGTAGCAGGTATGGAAGGAGGCGAGGTTTCCAAAATTGAAGATCCTCAAGACGGGTAAGCTTTGCGAGGACAAAGGAGGAGGCCCACGAGGCGTGGCAGGAGGCCCCTAATTTGGCAGAGGATGCCCCTGGAACATGAGAGGAAAGTCCCATGCCATGTTAAAGGGGCCCCAGGATGTGGGAGGAGGTCCTCCAAAACGGGAGAGGAGGACCATTGAATATGGATGAGGGCAGGACGGACGAGAAGACGTCCAAAACCGGTAAAGAAACTCCAGGAAATGAGACGAGACCCCTAAGACGCGAGAGGAGGTCTATAATTTTCTAGAAGCATCTGAAATGGCAGGAGTCGTGCCGGGGTACTTGAAAATCACGACATGGGCCCAAAAAGATCCGGCCGGGGCCCCTGAAAATCTCGCTGAGCCTATGGGTACCAAAAATTCACGCCCGGATCATGAAAATCACGCTAGGGGCACGATAAGTCGTACCGTTCCCCAACAGTATCATTTGGACACAAATGAAGCCGGGGCAACGAAAAACAATCCGGACATGGATAATCACTCTTGGGCCCCAACAATCACACCAAAAGCATCCAAAACGTATTGGACATCCACAAAGTGTCGAGGTCGCTAAAACTCGCGCTAGGGATCCAAGCAAATGACGTCGGGACCCAAAAGATTACATTGGACTAAAAAAGTCGCGTCGCAGCCTTCGAAAATCTCACTGGGGACCAAAAAAGTCGCGCCTGGACCCCAAAGGTTGCTGCTGCCCCAAAACTCAATTATCAACCCGAATGTCACTCTGCGCCCAAAAAAATCGGGTCAAAGTCCCCGCAAAACCCATTGGGCACTGGAAAAAAACGTGTCAGGGCACCGAAAAAAATCGCACCTGGAGACCGAAGAATCGTACCAGGACCCAAAAATATCACATAAGGACCTATATAAAAAATAGAACTCCTTCGGTTGCCGCAGTGACATATCAAAGGGGCAAATGGCCCCTCCCTCCTAAGAGGGATATGCTCCCAAGAATCGAGCCGAGGCCCCCAAAAGTCGCGCTGGGACCACACAAATTGGCGTCGGTCCACCAGAATTCGCGTAGGGGCTCAAAGTAAATACGTCGGGCCTCAGAAAACTCGCTCCGAGGCACGAAAATCTGCAACAGGAACCGCCAAGATCACGTTGGGGTCACAGCTAAGTACAACGCACCCCGCAAACTCGAACCGGTCCCACCAAATTTCGCGCTCGGACCCACAATTCGGTAGTACCAAAAATTTCGCACTCGGACCCATCGGTAGTACCAAAAATTTGGTCTGGGCATCACAAATTAACGTCGGGCTGCCAACAATTGGCGTCTATGGCCCCACATAGGCACCGTGTGACCCCCAAAGTCCCATCGGTATCCGAAAAATAAAGCCGGAGCCCTCCAAAATCAGGAGGGATTGTAAAAAAAAGTCCGGGTCCGGACAATGGTTCTGGAGCACCGAACATGTCATCAGATGCCTTGACAAATCGCGTACGGCATCGAAAAACATACCGGAGCTCGAAGAAAATCGAGGTGATATACAAAAACATGGCACCAGGGACTCGAAAAATCAGGGCGGGATTCGGAAGTTAAAGAAAATTCAGAAGAGATCCACAAAAATCGCGTTGAGCCCAGATAACTGGCGTTGGGTCCCAGAACCACGCGCCTGGGCGCGATAAGTCGCGCTGGGACCGAGAAAAATCGTACCGAAACCTCAAAATCGTACTGGGGCCTCACAAATGTGCGTCAGAAGCCCCAAATAAACACAGCGGGACCCTAAGAGCACAACGGGGACCGAAAATACGACTGGCCCTTCAAAGCGCAGTCTCGTAAAAAGCGGCATGGTCCGAAAACATGCGTTGTAGCCATAACTACATATATATATATATACCGGGAACACTAAAAAAAAAACAAAAAAAAAACACCGGAAGCTCTCAAGGCATATAGGGGCCATATGACCGCACAAGGGCCTGAAAAGAGGCTGGGGCCGCAAACAGCAACATGATCCCAAAACGAACAAAAATACCGGGCAGTAAGTAAACACATCGAGATCTTTGAAAGCGCCCCGACAACTAAAAAAAAAATATTCGGTGCGCAAAAAGCAACAAAACCCTAAAACGAGCAGGGGTTTCGAAAATGCGTTGGACCTCTAACAAAAATGAATTGGAGCCTTAACACGCGCACTGGAGGGGGGGGCGAAATCCGCCCACCCCTCCGGTTTTTCGCAAATAACTGCAAATTTTACCGGTCGATATACGCGATTTTCGGCGTACCTGCTTAGAAATGAACGGCACGTTGCTTAAAGCAAGAAAAATGGAAATCGGCCGAAAATTTGTCAAGTTAGGGGCTGCTAAAATCAAAAAATGTTATAGCGCTAGACCACAAAAATCGCCGCTGATGCGCTTCCAGTATACTGACAAAAGGGAAGTGTTCTAGGCAACACTAGCGACTTGTTTGATGCATATTGATATGCTGTATAGTTTCACGGTCATGTTAGGTCACCAAGGTCGAGTCAGGTCAAGTTCATCACAGGTTAATGGAACCAAACTTGATCAACTGGAATGTTGCCATAAATGGACTACTGGTTGTCATTTGTACTATGTCATTGCGTTTCCATACTTTATTCATGTACTTCACTCCCTTCTTCACGAAGCCGATTGCTCCGAGCTGCCCGACGGAGCATTCGGGCGGGCGGCCCGGTTCCGGTAACTGGATCAGGTAACTGACCTGATAAAGTGGTGCTATATTGGTGACCTGAGGTCAAATGTTGGGTCTAGCATCTGCATTGCATCATTAGTAATGTCCAAAACATCATTGATGCCCATTTTTAAGCATTTAAACACAATCACAGCGATCCATAACAATGACAAGCCAAGCCACGCAAAACCGGAAAATTTGCCAATCTGACCTCATTTGACCTTCAAGTTATTGACCTAAGGTCACGAAAATTGCACACAATAGAGTTCACTACGGTGCCCATCCACCCTGCGAATGTCGTTCCTCCAGCTTTACTAGGAGCCGAGATCTTAGGGGGGGGGGGGGCGGAATCCGCCCCCCCACCTCCAGTGCGCGTAATTATCAGAGGCCCTCCAGGGCGCGTGTTAAGACACATCCGTTGACGAAGAAATACGAAACGGGTCCAAAGAAGTACACTCAGGCAGGGCTTCGGTTCGGTAGCCAACGTGGAAGCATGTTTAATCAAAGATATGAGGTGCATCAAAGCTCAGCGGGTATCTGCATTTCTTCACCATAAAATATGGTAAGAAGGGAACTAATGATCGAATTTAATGAATCGAATTTTCGGAGCGAACGCCCATACGAAGCATTTTATCACGTCAGATATGGAGCAAATCTATCATGTGGCAGCAATTAACAAAGCGTAGGAGGCCCAGCAGAATCCGTAGCATCGCACGAAGTGTGGCGAATGCGCCGAATGCTCAAGATGGGTGTGCACGTGCACTAACGTTGGCGTCGTGGCGACCGGGCACTATGAACTGGAATGTCTGAAATTGAAAAATTGTACATTTTAAAGTGATTTGTGCAGGTGTAATTTCAGCAGTGCGAGGTGACTTGTCAAGGAATACCAAAAGAATACATTTGAACAGGTTGTGGGAGCTAGAGTTGAAATCCGACGAATCAGAAACGATAGTGGTAGATTAGGCCCCTCCACAGGATAATCCAGTTGATCATTAATTATTTTATTTAAAAAGTTCCCCTTTGACAAAATAGTGGTGGAAATCGGAAGACTATATTCAGTAGTTGGACCCCTCCAAATACGTTTGCCCCCTCCGCTTCACGCAAATATGGGTGCGTCACTGGTCTCCCAATAATTTTCAGAACTTATGCCCATGGAGCAAAGCCAACATTGCGGGGGTAAATTCCCCCTCACAAGCATACAAAACAACACCGATGCCCCATATTAAATGTGAGGAATGATGTTTTAAAATGTATTTTCTTCCTACAAAGTTGTCTCCTGTGATTACAGCCTGCATGATTAGAGCTTCCCAGCTTCAGTACCTTCTCAACGACATAATTTACAAAACGGTACAGCACAGCGATAACCATGGGCGTGACGGCGTGGAATTCGAAGGTTTTGCATTATTTATGCATTGTCATTGTTACATTGTTGCATTGCCATTGATGCATGGTTGTTCAATGCTTGTTCTTGCCGTGAATTTATTCGCGGAGTATTTATTAGTTTAGCTTCTGTGCCAAGTGCCTTGCAGCCAGCAGCAAATGTTATGAAAAAAATTAATAAATCCCGAAGATGACGATCAGAAAACCAATTCAATCCACTTCTCGTTTTCACCTTCGTGAAATTGTTGTCCTGGGACTGAGAAATGATCGTTTAAGTTTGTTTATGAGATCAAGCTGGTGGGAATGACTAACAGTAGTGATGAACAAAGAAGTGGGTTGATCAATGGGAGATATGTTTAAGATATGCTCAGCACGAGCCCCACCAGCTCGCTACAATCTAGAGGCCAGCGGAGAGATTCTTCTCGTCGATAAAGCATAAAGATATTGGTTTGTTTGGCACTGACGTATTTATCTCCATTTGCTTATTTATACCCTGGTATGGCTCGGTTCTCAGCGAAAAAAAAACAGATTCTTGCTATTGCGCTTTGCGTAAATTATATACCATGCCAAGAACAAACAAGACATCAATATGAAATCATGTTCGGGAACCATACTAAGAGCCTAAAAAGCAGGAGGCCCTAACACAGTGGAGGCCCCTTTTCGGGGAGCAGGAGGCCCCCTATCAACATTGCCCCCCCTGGAAGAATTTCGTGGCGACGCCACTGGGCCTAAGCAGTAAGGTTTTGAAATTTGCGGATGATTTGAGGGTCTTTAGGGCAATAACAGGACACAATGAGCAGGTCTCGCTGCAGAAAGACTTAGACGAGCTTCTGAAGTGGTCCGAAAAATGGCAAATGAAATTTAATTTTGATCAGTGCAAAATCATGCATGTAGGTAGGCAGCATATGAATGCTCCATACTTGACGGGTGGTCAAGTAGTATCTGTGACCCAGCAGGAGAAGGACTTAGGTGTTATTTTGAACACAAAATTTGGGGCATCAGGACAGACCAAAGAAGCCAGGAAGAAGGCACTAAAAATACTCGGGGAAGTAAATAGGAATGTATCATACAAAAGTGAGGAAGTCATCAGGAAGCTTTACTGTGCATATGTCAGGCCTCATTTGGAATACTGTGTCCAAGCTTGGGCCCCTAGTTATGCAAAATATTGTTGGCTTTTAGAGAAAGTACAAAAGAGGGCAACATAAGTGGTTAATGGTATAAGCAACCTGGCATATGAGGAAAGATTGAAGAAATTGAATGTTCTCACTTAGATATAGAAGGCTGAGAGGAGATCTCATCGAGGTCTTTAAATTTGTTCATGGTCAGGAACAGGGATATCTCAGGGAAATGTTTGAATTTAACAGAAATGATGCAATTAGAGGTCATCAATTCAAAATTAAAGTTAATCACAGCAGGACAAGGTTAAGATAGTCTTTCTTCACCAACAGGGTAATAGAACATTGGAACCAGCTGCCAGAAACCATTGTCAGTAGCAGCACACTGAGCATCTTTAAAAACAGCATAGACACTCATTATAAGAAAAGAGGGCTTGCTTTTCGGTGTTCCAGGGAGGGCTGATCGACGGATTTGATGGGCAACTGGTTCAGTGTTCAGAGTGCAACCAAGAAGGGCCCTTGTGGCTCATAGTTGACCCGATCAACATCGGCCACATATTGTTTACATGTGGCACCGCCTCTTGGCACCGGCATCTTCGTGGCGCTGGTTGGGTGAGTGTGGGGTTCTGCGTACGCTTTTTACGCTTTGCTTCTAAAATTGCCTACCTACGACATCCGGAACGCCGACAATGGCGTGAAATTGCCTTTGCAGCTGAAGGCACCAGCTGGGTTTGCGGCCAGCGGATGGCACTGCGCAGTGTGTTCACAATGAGGAGGCACACTGCGTGCACCGTCCTGCACACAGTGGCCTTGCTGGGGCCGTGTGCGTCCTCAACCACCTGATAAAAGAGCCCCCAGTGGCCAGAAGCCTGGAATAGACAAGCGAGCCATCGTTATTGCGGGTGGAAAGAAACGTTTTGTCTTAACTGTTAGTGAATGGCAAGTGCATTTTGAAGAAAAAATACCATTGAAAAATCAATTATGACTGAACTCAAGAAGAGGAGTATCTTCTCATGCACCTGTAGTGCACGGCTGCAGGCAGTAGTTGTCCTTAGTGCCGGCCCCAACAGCTGGATTAGGCGCTCCGCTGTTTGGGGAAGAACCCTAAAACGCCTCCTGGGTATGTACGGAGTGATGGGAGAATGCAATTTTTGGATAAAGTATATTGCATACATATGGGCAAGCACCTACTCATTACATATTTAAAGATCCACACTTGTTTGTACATTGTTTAGTGTGAACCTTATTCAAATTTAGATGCACGAAGTTAGGCAGATTCTTCTTTAGTCAATATAAATGAATATGGCATGTTTGTAAAAAAAAATGTTAGTTGGATAGGAATCATTCTGGGTATGTAAAATCTTAATTATGTAGTAAAGCTGCAAATATGGAAATTATTATATCAGTCTCACCTAGACTCTTCAGCACCAAAATGAAAATTGCTCCTGTGCCGAAAAATTATAATGTTATGCCTATCCGGGGCCACCCCTTCATCACCCAAAATGCCCAACTTCAGCATGTCCATGACAACAACACTATGCACAACACTTGAACAAAAACACTACACTAAGGCTACGCTAACACCAAACTAACAATGAACTGCACTAAAACTGGATTAACAACAACAAACAACAACTAATAAAGCTCAATAACCAATGATGAATAAATTGTCTCCTATGCAGCCTATCTCCTCTCACGTCTATTGGCCAAATCACAATGCAACGCCTGTCATGTTGGGCATCATTTTCATGCCATCATTTCGTTGAAATTCTTTCACCACTAAGGTTTGATGAAGCATTGACATGCATTGATTCGTAGTTTTTGGGCTGTGAAATCATAAAATCTTGCGCGTGTTTTCGAAAGTGTGTTTTTTTAATCGTTGAATTTATTTTGTTGACACTGGAATTCACGTTTAACGTACGAAAAAGCTGCTGAATCGTGAAGTCATCAATTCGTAATATTGATGAAACTGGGCAAACTTAACTTGCCTGGCAGTGATAGTCTAGGGCTTTTCCTCGCTTGTACGACAACTGGTTCTCAATTTCAACTCTTTTCAACCACCAAGTTCTCGAATCGAGCAACTTCTCAAACCAACAGCCGTTACTGCCCGTATTTATATTGACTGGGCGAATGCTAGTTAACCAATACGGCGATCCTTGTGCGGCAATTTCAGCAGTTCACTCAGTGATACCAACCGTTCCAACGTCCACATCTTATCCCAGGCTACATCTTGCCAGCATCGACAACACAACTCCGTCTCACTTCTGTCTTCTGTCTCTCAGCTACATGTTACGGGCTCGCCGTTCAATCGCGTCTTCGTTCGGTCGAATTAATTTTGTTTCATGCATTATCATTTGATGAATTAATCAATGAAAATATCGAGGATGAATTGGAAGAGAAGCCGTGTGTCAAATACGCTGTGCAATGGAAAACCGAATAAGAATTAAGAAACCAAGTCAGCTTACAAAAGTCTAACGCATTGCCCCGGTGTCGAACATTTGATTCGGCGAAACCTAGTATTTCAATAGCCGTGCGTCGAAGAACAGATAATTCATGATTCGGAGGAAGCCTCCTTCGCATCGGACGTCTGATCTAATTCTGACGCTCCCTGCAGAAGTAATTGGTCTACCTTGTATTCTCCCATATTCTTGCGTTGCCTGTGTTGATCCATTGTGTGCACCCGCTCCTTCATAGATGCCAATGGACCCATTTCGTATACTTGCTCCTACCCCTCAGCGCAATAATCGAACACATCGGGGACGTGACTGAACCAAAATGTAGACACATTCACGGTGGGTTCAAGGTAAAATTAACGTTATGTTCGAACACAAAATGAATGGGATTTTGAATGAGCTTGAAATCATTTCAACTGTTCTTCATCTTTCGACATGAGCCGGTCCAGAAAGCCTGTGTATGTCCGCACATTGCAATAATGCCCTGGGGCAGGACTCACGTGGCCTTCTATCTCCTCAACAAGACGATATGGACTGAAAGGGTCGTACTAGAAACTGGATAGAATCCGTGACGTCGATGCTGACCTCACCTCGTGTGTGACGTTCCGCAGAAATGCTGGCACGAGAGAGGGCAGGCTCACGAACAGGATGTGTTGGGAAGAACAGTCACGTTTATGCCGCAGCTCAGACAACAAACACCGCTTTCTTGTTCATATGGTATAGAGGTTCAATTATTATTGAGGAAGTAGGTAGGTAGGTAGGTATGTTTCCGCCTGTTTATTAGTAGAAAGAAGGCTACCTAATATCGGAATATTCACAAATACACCCACCAATGTTGATGCTGTAGGTATGCACCATAAGTATGGTGTAACTTTGTTGTTTATGCACCATACATGTGGTATGAATGTTTGAACAGGACAAATGCTTGCATTTTCGTTGAATGGATTGTATTGGATTTACATCTCATTTTAGAGAACTCCACATGCTTGGTGTGTGCTTAGCATTCTGGTTCCATTTGCACCATTTGCATATTGAAATAGTTGATTTTGATGTTAAATTCATACATTTATTTTATTACTGATCTGGTAAGAAACTAACATTACTGGTTTAATTAAAACATTACTGGTCTGGGTAAGAAATTGCTTTTGTGTTGAAGACATTGCTTTCCCTGGTTAAGAAAGTGCACTGAAGTACATATGCTTGATTGCATCACGTCTACTGATGTTTTATTAGATGTGCAGAATATGCTTTAAGATCTTGTTAATATTCTTCATTCTGGGAGATTATTACTCAGAACTTATCCTATGTAACCTACATATTCAATAAATATTCCTTTCATGATTAGCCAGACTGCAAAGTGTGGCACCTTCAACAAGATCTTGTTCGGGCAGGGCGGGAGGCCAGATGTATGGCTGGTACAGGAATTGGTGCAGCAACAGGTACCTGGTGTGGGTGGACTGAATATCCACTGACACTTCACACATGACTTGAAGGTTTGCAAGAAGAAGAAAATCACAACAATTGGAGAAAACCTTCAAAATGTGATAAACTCAATTTAAAAACTGAAGATGTGTTCGTGTAGAAAATGTTCCTGCTATAAGCCTCTTGATTTTCTTACCTCATGTTTGTTTTTGCATTTGGTGGTGCATTTGATCTCCCTATTGGATTTTTTGTCCATGGCTGCTGTGCATTGTCAGCCATTTGTCTACTTTGCAGTCTTGATGTTTAGTAACATTCCTTGGTTTGCCTCCAGCATTTCCAATTTGGAACTGGTGTTTGTATGATGATGGAAAGTTATTGATGATCTATAGGTGATTGTAGAATCTGGATATTTAATCCTGCTACCATATTACCACATCTTTCTACTCAGAAACCTTAAAAAGAATGCTAATGATCTCTGAACCTCTCAAATGCAGTGCCACAGCACAGATTGAGACACTATTTTTACTGGTGCTTTACAACCCACCAACCCAGTCAGGAGCACAGTGTGAAAATATCAATTGCAGCTTATTGTAGGACATCATGTCTTAATTGTGGTGGGGTGGTGTGTCATATGCCTGCTCTGTGCTAAGTGGGCAAGCATTCCCATCTCAATGGGGATATGTGTGATATTTGTCTGATTGCTTTGTGATTAAGTGGCACCCTAAGTGGTTTGATTATGTGATGGTGTTTCATGTCAGACGGTGGCAGCTAGAGGTATGCTCATTTTGATGGTGATATGGAATGTGTTGCCAGCAGGCACATGGGAGGCTCCCCTCCATTCGCCACCCATGCAGGTCTACCTGGCTGGGAGATGGGGCCAGCCTTGTCATGACCTTGGCTGGGGCTAGGTCCAGAGTTGGGATTCTGTGTGCACCAAATGCACACCTGTCAGCACAATTCAGAGTGTGGTCTGCCAGCCCAAATACAATGACCTGTATCCATTTGCAGAATGTGGAGCATATTTGGTAACAAGGCCTAATCATATTTTGTGCTTTCAGCATCTGCTGCATGGGCGTGCAAGTAGTGCCAACTGGTTGGCCAATATTAGCTGCTGCCCGACAACCACCTCTCCGACCACAGTGGGACACCCGGTGGTGGTGGGACAGCGGTGTCATTTTGTGCACAACTGAAGAGAGGGCTCACATATATTAATTATAGGTTGTGACAGGCCACGTCACAACAAAAGTATACTAACATGTCGTTGGCATGCGCTATTATGACACTTGATGTTTTTAATGTGCTGCGACTGCCTCGACACAGGCCTAGCACATGTTCGAAGCACGTCGTTCCAGCTGCAGGATCAATGATGGCCTTGTGTTGCACACATTTGATGGTTTTGTGTATAGGTGTCTTTCCTGGAAAGCATTGAAGCTGGCGTGAAGGTGGTAAGAGTCGTCCGATTTTCCCTTCTCTGAGATTATTGCAAGTTGGTGCAAATAGGCACTCGTAAGAACCAAATGAATATTGTATCCAGATAGCGGTTGGGAGACTTTTCGACCAATTCGCAGCTTGATCCCAGGGTTTATGTAGCAGAGGAGGGCAAGGTAATTGACGCCTCTCACCGAACATTTGATTACTTGATTCGATTTGATTCTTCGCTTGGTATTATTGTCTACCGTATAATCGTCGATCCAGAACAGGGATGAGGGCAGTGGAGGATATGCACGAACAGCTTAAGACATTTTTGTCCAGGGGACACCTTTCGCTGAACATTCCGACGGCGGGATGGCGTGATGGTGGCGTTTGGCCGATTGAAGTTGGTACGGATGAACCTTCGCGATGCGGCACTTTTCTCGGTTATATGAAAATTGTCGTTCACCGATCTGGACCTGGCACGGGATCATACAGTGCATGCCCGCCTCTGGATCCGCCAGTGAAATATGCGTGTGCACTGATGTGTCCTGTTTGCGTCTGTTACCTTTTGTGTCTGTAAATGCTTGTACCTTGTAGAATACATTTGGTGAAGAGGAGTGCATTTTTTTTTCTGCGTCTGCTACACTGGTCGCATTTGGTTGGAGGCCGAGCAACGTTCTCCTCTTTAGGACAATTGAATTTCCCCCTTCTCGTCGTCCCGAGGTAAGCAAGGCGTTGTGCGAAAATGAGCGATGGAAGCATATCACAATAAACTGATAAAAATCGGGGTTAAATCTGGCGTTGAAAAATTTGCCTGTGCTACCCGAGGAAATGTCTGTTAGTGTGGTAAGGTAAGCTGGAATACGCTCTCAATTTTCAACTTTAACACTCGGGAGTCATCAGCATTGCGAGGGTCATAATTCAACGGATACAATCTTCCCCAAATGTATGCAAGACGAAACACCTGGAGCTTGTAGCACCATCTTCATGAGATATAAAAGGTGGCACTGTAATTATCAGCTTAGTGAATTGACAATACGTGGTGGCAGGGGTGAAGCTTTATATGACATTGTGAGGGCACTTGCATGACCCCCCCCCCATGTGGCCTTTGCACCTGTAAATAATATAAACTTCTAACATGGGATACTAGTGGTATGGCCCCAGCCCACTTGTGCCCGCTTATTGCTTTCATGTGTTGCGCCCTCCCCCTCGACGAAACTATGTTCCGAAGACTAGCCCTATGGGTGGCAACATTTGTTTTTGCAACAGTCGCAATGTACAATGATCGAACATGTACGAATCGAGTGTCGGCACTCGTACCCTTCTGATCAGGCTTCTGGTACATATTAAATGAATTTGCATCGTCATGAAGGTTCTCTTCTCCCATTGCTGAGTTCCGCCTAACTTTTTCCATATAATTGTTCATCTGTCTTCCGTTTCGAAGTTCTATTTTTCAACGTTTTTCATTTGTTTCTTCCCACTTGTATGACAACGGGGCATATCTCAATCGAACTGCATCAAGCTACCTAACAGATCCAGCGGGGCTCTAGGGGACGGCCACCCTCCTCCCTCTCCTTAGGAACCCGATTAAGGTCTCCGAAATAGATGGTCACTCGTCCAGGTAGTAAAGGCTCTAAACAAAGAAGCGAAATAATGCATTTTTTTTTTTTATTGCCCATGCATTATTCCCCCTTCGGCAAAGGCACGATCTTTCTGTGAAGGTTGAATGCACCTTCACCCCCTCCATCCTCAACACATTTTTTCAGCCGAAATCGCTTCTCCGAATAGAGAACGTCCTCGGCATGTGGGAAGCTCGATTGCACCCATCCCTCCCCTGAGAGGCGTAGGAACGTATCAAAAAGTTTAGGGAGCGGGGGCAAAATCCATTTTAAAGTTCATTCTTTCCATGCATCGCCATAACATTAATGTTAAACTTTCATAGAAAGTGGAGGGTCATGGCCCCTTGCCCCTTGTTCCTACACCCATGCCTCCCATTTCCCACACTCAACGAACTTTTAGCCGAAGGTGCTTCTCCGGATGGAAAAGGCGCCCCATCAAAAATAAGCCCGCACCCCCGAAACGAAATCCAGATCCGTCAGTGAAGCATACCACCATGTGTGCCTACCATGCCCCTGTCGGTTCCCTATATTGGTTCAGTAATGTCGAACCGGAAGTATTTTATAGTAAGCATAGATGGGGCTAGCGCTACGCTGACAGAGCGTTCGACACTTCCTTCAGGACCCACAAAACATGAATATTCGTTAATTTATTGATATATTGAAAAACAGGATTATAATTATCTAGTATGACAATCTAAAATTTACCAATAAATTCCGTCGTCATAATTCATATCAAGGCAGGTATTGTTCTTCATTTATTTCCTCGAACGAAAACTCTATCCAGATTGAAGGTATAGAGATGACAAGTTCATGCCATTCGCTCAGTTTGGTTGTATTCTACAGCAATATATATACTATGATAATACCAGTTTAGGAAATATATATGTGTCGAACTGTCAAAATAATACAACAAAAACATATCATTACAGGCCGCTACGCGAATCGTCAATTCATTTTTGACACACATTTCCACCACTAGGCAGCACAGCCCAGGCATATTTAGTAAGTGCTTGCGAAAACGTCGTCGAGACTGATCGAAACGTCATACATAGTGAGCGCACTAGCGCCCTCAGCGGGGAATTCGCGGGTTTGTAGTACGACTCGACTGAAACAGGCGGCCAGTATAAGCCGGCTGCTGGAGCCGGGCGGTTTGGTACTGAGGGTTGGTCGTGAAGTAATAGTGATTCTTGTTTTGTCAGTTTGGGTGGTAATCAAGTCTACAGCAGGACGACTGCTCAGTAAGGTGAGACGCTAATCTTTTTCAGGCTGTGGAGTACTTTCTGAATTGGCACTTCTGATTGAAGATGCTGGTGAGCCACTGCGCTTGTTCCGAATACTGAACCTGATGGCAGTCTGGACAGACCGTCGGACGACCGACTAACGATCATGGTATAGCACACGACTTCGAAGGGGCCGGGACAGCTCAGTCGGTAGGGAGTTGGACTCTTGATCGTAAGATCGTGGGTCCGAATCCCACAACCGCCGGGATTACCCAGTCCACCCGTGGCCAACCGGCATGAGAGGTTGGCGACGCTATATGACCCAGCAGTCGGATGCGTCGTGAAAGAGCCAAGTACATGACTTTGTGCCAACTTCGGTGCGAAATGCGCGTTGACGCTCCTTCAGTACCATGCAAGCTGGGCATAACCGGATGGGTATCTCAGACTTCGTCGATTGATAACCCCTAACACTGTGTTCTTTTCTGTTGATTTTCTAGTAATCCAGGCCATGCGGAAATGCGTAAGTCAGGCCCGCTCCCATTCTCCAGATGACATCTTGAAATGCTTAGTTGCGACGGCCACTGACCAACGGTGTTCGCCTTATTGCAGACGGGGACTGCTAAGTGCAAAAATGTTTGAGGATACACGTGTTTGTGTGCACGCATACGCTACCCGCCATTGTGCCTGAAGCTTTCTGAGCATGCAGTTAAAAGTAGCTATTGTCACCATCGAACAGCTGGAGGGAAATACTTCTGGTGGGTGAACAATGGCATGTTATGATTCGTGATGATGATTCATTTTGCTTGGTGTTGTCGACGTGTCACCTCTGCATATACCATACTTTGAACCGCTCGTATGACTGTGGTTTGATCACAGGCAGGTTGTGATCTACTGACCTCACAATGTGCCGCATGCCTTTCCAGACACCGCTTGCGATTGATGCGCACCGTACACTGCCAGTTCTCTGTCCGATCCCGTGCTAAGCCAACCAATCGTTGCATTAAGCAGATTATGTCTGGTCCCTGGTCGATACTTCATCATTCAGGTTATGCAAGAAGTGAGCTATAAAGGTCGAACCACAGCAACAGTGTGCAGGAAATTCAACTGGACGGTGGTGATCTTGATGGTTAATTTCGACACCCAGCCAGAGCCAGTCGTTTGGATAGCAGTCGTGTAAATAATTTTTGCACTGCACTTCCAAGATCCAGTCGTGTTACCACGAGCGACTATCTACGGCTCACCAGCAGCAAGGCGGCCAGATTCAGCCCACACAGTGTCATATCAGCGAAGGCTTTATCAGGTATACCAAGAGGCGTTAATTTCTGAGAAAAAAAATATTGAGGGGCGGGAAAATACATGGAGGGAATGGGCGGCCCAAAGAGATTTGAGAGCCCCGTAGGATCCAACCCAGAGGCGCGCAGCCAAAGGGGTGGGACGGGGCCCTCCCCTTAGCAAAAATGCAACATATAAAAATAAATCTTGGATTCTCACCACGCGAATGCCGACATTTTCAGCGCGCTTCACGCACCGAAAGCGGTCTAGATAAAATGAGAGTTCAATAGAAATGAGAAAGGCCCACTCAATAGTACACAAATCCACATCGATGGGTATACCTCTCGTCGAGTTTTTTTTTCGCGGTTCGGGCTGCAGAACATCAATGTCCATAAGGCTCGATTAATTGCGTCCTGCTGACTGAGCAAGCTCCAACCCATCAGGCGGCGAATCGTGACTTCACGAGCGCACGTCAAAACATTATTATCGACCCAGGAAGCAACTGGAAGTGCCATCCTTTTGGCCCGGAGTTGATGCCTCTGAGTAGCGGTAAGTTTGACGTGCAATGCAATTAAAATAGCTTCTTGTGTGCTGATAAGTAGCGCAGACAAGATTTTATTAAGAAGGGGGGGGGTCGGCCACATTTGTCGTGTAATGAAACAGACAACGTTTTTGGTGCGCTTTGGTGCCGATCATTTTTTGCTTTTGAGTGGTGAAAATCTCAATTTATTGCTTCATATGGTACATGTTTGGTTACTAAGGGAGGGGACGCCCCCCACCCCCTTGGCTGCACCTCTGGGATAGAACATTAACACCGACCTTTCACCTCTTATTGAGAGCTTTGAGAGCTATGCAACAGCTGCGCAGTGTCCGCAAACACGCAGTGTGTTGGTGGGTAAAGGAGCACGCTGCTCAAAGCTAGTACCATGTACATCAACGCGTGGAAAGCATATAAGGGTAGCATTAAAATATTCGATTACTAACGACATGACAGGGTGTTCATATCCATGACGCCATTCTGTATTTATTTATGTGCAGATTGCAGCCATCTTGTGATGTGACATGTTCTCAAACCACGCATCACATTGCGTCCATGAAGCAGCATATTATCCCCGCTGGGGCCGTCAGTGATATATTTTGCACTAGTGTTCAGCACTCCGGTACGAAACAAATAAATTACCATTATCACTGGCAACTGAAACAGCACTCATGGGGACAATAAAACACTGATGGTATCAAGCCAACATGATACTGTAGAACCCAAGTGCAGCGGTCGATCCGCCACGAGTGGCATAACGGTGCGCACGTCCTGAACACTCAACATCTGGGTATCAACGATGCATTCAAGAACGGGAAAAACCCCAGCTGATTGTGAAAACTGACACGAGCGAGCCCCCCCCCCCCTTCCCCCATCCTAGACCGGTACGAGCGCATCTCCCTTGCAGACTCGGTACTGCTCGCATCACACCACCCTGCGACTTACACCGGGACTGACCTCGCGGCCGAACACATTGATTACCGTGCAGAGTAACCCGCGCCGCCTTTGGGAGGAGTCTTCCCCCAGAGGTTTTTCGCGGATACTGAGAAAAAAACGGCGCGCGGCAGCGCGTCGAAATTTGGCATACATTTTCCAACATCAATTTGACATGTTGTGTGAGATGTTGTGGTTAGGTCACGGTCACGGCCACGGTCAACGAGGTAGTCAAGGTCAAATGATGTCATCTCCAAAAACGTTCAACCAGTCATCACCGAATTTCGCGATAAAGGAGACGCGACCAATTCAAACCCGCTCAATTCGTGTCGCGATAAGTGGGGAAAACTATTATGTGTGATACCGTTCACCTCAGCAACCTGAGAACATTGGATTTTTGGCATAAGGTATCATTTGTTGCCTTTGCCCGTCGTAACTTACATATTTACTTTAATAAATACAATTCCTTGCCTTCCTACAAAATATAATGGCGCAGCGAAAGCTGCAACTTCCCTTGGTAGGGAAAGTGTACTCTTTGGCATACAAATTGTTATCCCTCTGAGGGGAATATTTGCATGTGGGTACCTGCTGAAAGCTGAGACAGTAGCTCTCCTTGGCAAAGTCCTCAATCTGTTAGATTTCCAGGTCCTATGCAAATTTTGAGCCAACCAACATCAAGCCTTTTCAAGATTCATTGGAAGGCGTCAGTTGATACTTGTTAAAATAGTTCCAATATTTTCATCTCGGGGCGCCGGCAAAAATGACAGAAATGCGACTTTTCATGCATGGAGGGGTCGAAGGATATTTTAACAGCACCGCAGATCCCTTCAGCCAATCCTGGCTCTGCCTTTCATTATTGCAAACAGGGACCATATTTTAAATATATATTCAGGCATGACATTGAAGGCATATGTACTTGGATGTATTATGCACATAATGATATATTGCTGCATATTTTTAAATCTCATTGCATTCAATACTAACTTTAGCTTGGAAATAATATTCAACAATAATTGTTTATTGGGTGGTTCGGGACGCACTTTATGCACGTTTTATGCGGTTAATGGTGCCGCCTAGACAGCTTTGTCGATGGGCCGAGGGATCGTGAAGTGTTTCGAACGTTGCGAGTGCTGAACCCAGAACCTTGGCATCCAACGTTCAACACTCGAACCACTCGGCCACCCCACCCTCATTAACAATGCTTGTACTTCGATACGGAATCGACTCATCTGCATCGATTCGTGAGTAGAATCGAATCAATGAGGTTAAACATGAAACGCTCGCGAATCGAAGACAAATTATGCATACTAAATTGAAGCATGAGTTGAATTACAAAGTTCGCATGAGTCACCATTGAATCTACTAAGGAACTAAATCCGCAACGAGTCTGGTGGCAAAACAAGGTACTACCTACACCGCGTATACCAATGTCCGATGGCACGCATATCTCGCCTCTACAGCTTCCACATGGCCTGACCCGACCCGGCAGCGCAGCCTGGGGAAGGGATGACGCAGCCTGACCTCGGCCGCCCGCTCGCTGATGTGCATAGCACCCTCCACTGTCACGTCTGGTGACCACCGTCACCACGCGGTCGTGACACAGCAAAGCTCCCGCCACACGACACGTGCAGACGATCGTTTCCCACAACCTGGCACAAGGCAGTCGCCGCCTCCTTTAATCGCCTATGCATTGGGTTGCACGGATCCAGAAACGTTTATTGGGACATTCTTAGACATCTAAAACATTTAAGGCATTTGAGACATTGGATATTTACAGATATTACACGCATGATAACCGTTAGATATTATAAATATTAGAGACATTGGATACATTTGAGACATTATTGAGAACCGCTTGATAATTTTCACCTTTTTTTCTGACACGGATAGGCGCCGCTCACTTTTGTGTTGGCGGCCATTGCTCTCATGCCCAACAGAGCTTCTCCGCGCGATCAAGACGCAGTACGGGGAGGGGTGTCGGACATACAAATGCACATACAAATCCTACAAATCTGCCCCGCACATGACGCCCTCAGATGGTCGATTGGATGAGTTTTAGGGCGCATCGACCAAGTTTGGCCATTTAGCGTCCATAACTAACAGTATGCTACCGGCTAAATATAATCAAGCCTTCCACTGAAATACTAAATGTACACAGATACATAAGTCCAAGTCACATCCTTTAGCACACGTGCACGAGAGAAAACGAAACATGCTACAGTGACGAACAGATGACATGGAGCGTGGTGTCGGAGATATATTCAAATAATTTACCCGTCTGGATAAAACGCGAATCGTCACCTAGAATGTCAGTGAGCGTAAGCGTGTCCACTCGTAGCCGAAACTGCCGTCCTCGCTGCACTCGAAGGCGGGGACATGACAACAGAGCATGGCGCAGTGTAAGAGGTACACCACAACTGTCTCAGATCGGTCTCGACTTCACGTAGTCAACACAGATAGATTCTAGGCAAGCGGACACGGGAGCCCGACCACGCCACACGACTATCGACGGAGCAATCTGGCCCTCACGCGTCTGCCAGCTCGGCACGAGCGACCTGCTGGCTATAGGGTAGTTTTTCCCTGGCCGTGGGAAGTCTAGGGATAGACCAACGCTGTCGCTTTTACCCCAGAACAATAAGCGGACAGCTCACTTGTCAAAATCCCATGATGAGTGAACGCCCGGGCTGGATACTTCCGCGGCCCGGCAACTACTTTGAGTCGTGACAGGCAAACGCCAGTCCGCCCCAAAATCGCAAAGACGTGCTGGCTCTCCCTCGGTCTCCTGGGGTGTCTCTCTTTATTTTCATTAGTACACACATATATATACACGAATCAGCCCACGCAAATACACCATCGGCGTACAACCCGCACTCTCATTGGCCGGTTCAATATGACGCGTCAGTCAAATGTGCTCCGGGTGCTGATTGGCCAGTGGTGTCAGCGGCCATTGCCCTGGGTGGGTATTGCTGACTCCTGATTCGTCACGGGTCATGGGGTTAGCTCTTATGCACTCCCCTTCTGGCCGGTCACGCGCTGAGGTTGCAGTTTTGCAGCATTGGAGCGCCGGCTGGTCGCTTGGCAACTGGCGACGGTTCGTGGAAGTACCCGACTGGTGGCGCCATTAGCTTTGTGGTATGCGAACTCTTCGACACGAGCTCGGTTCTTATCAGTCATAACCTGGTGGGTGATCTCATCGCGGCGGCTAACAATCGAATATTGCGAGCCGTACATGGATCTTATCTGTAGTAGATCGGGTGGGCCGCATGACTGACGTTCTTGTTGTGATAACTAATACTCGTGTTTTGGTACCTCACGCGGCCTTATCGCGGTGACACAGACAGTACATTCCAGAGAGTCTCGAACGGTTACATTAACTTTAACAACGTTACATGGCGCTGACCTCTGTACTTGGTCTCGGCGGGACGACGCGATGTCTGCGACACCGAGCCGAAATGATGACTTGTGTAGCTGCCCGTCTCTTCGTGTGTTGATCCTACCATCTGAATAAGAACACAACCTGCCATCACGACATGGCTGTATGGTTATCGCTACCCTCGGATGGGACGCGGAAAGCAGTGCTGCACCACTTCTTCCGCCACCTCTACACACGCAGAAGCCGTCAGGCTGTCACAGCATTTATCACAGTTTTCCAGCCACTAAGGTGTCGGTTTGATGGCAGATTGTTTGTTTTATTACGTCGCGTCGACTCCTTTCGTTACATAGCATCGCCACTACAGTTCTCCAACCCACAACCTTTCGGTTGGGGGTTGAGCATCGTTCCTAGACCACCCCCACTCCGGCCGGTTGTTTCAGACAGTGGTTAATTACTAACTCCCCCGGATCCGCCTCTGCTCCCATTTAAGTCCAAGACACAAGAGGGTGGGCATAAGCTTCCATTGGATGCGTACATCAGCAAGGCGCAGAAGACAGCATCCATGGTATTCCTATATGGTGCTATCCTTGTCAACTTTTGACTGTTTTGGGCACCGATTCCCTGCAACCTTTTCCTATAAAACAGCACTTTATTGTGCACAGTGTACTTCCAGCATGCACATCGTACGATGTTGCCAATACGATTCCATCATCCAACAACAAAGCCAGCGCACAACTGGCTGGCTGCCACACATATTCCGAATCTTCCATCTATCGCCCACCTGATGTCTTCCATCTCCGTCACAAAGAGTCGTTGCTACACTATCCAAGCGTCCTGGAGGCGGGGCGCCTCACCTGATGAGCACCCTGCTCTGGGTGAGGCACCCGGTTGAGACGGACCGGCTGCTGTTCCGGCTGCGGCCGGAGCGGTCCGCATCACATTACCATATCGCATCACCTGATGAGCACCCTGCTCTGGGTGAGGCACCCGGCCGGCTGCTGTTCCGGCTGCGGCCGGAGCGGTCCGCATCACATTACCATATCGCATCACCTGATGAGCACCCTGCTCTGGGTGAGGCACCCGGTTGAGACGGACCGGCTGCTGTTCCGGCTGCGGCCGGAGCGGTCCGCATCACATTACCATATCGTAGCCGCGCTGAAGGACGGCGGCTCGCAACAACGTGCTTTCACGTAAGCGGGCGAAGGTCGGTCCGGGATGTAGGAGATTACTGCCAAATGCTGCCGGTTTTGTTTTTGGTGGCGCCTGTTTCGGACACAGTAGCCTGCCCTCTTCCATTGCATGCACCATTCCATGCTCTGTTTATGCTGGGCTTTCCTATCGCCAACTGTCCAAGAATCAGGACGGCCAGCTTAGGAACGTCTCAGGTCGCAGATGCAAATGTAATCAGTCGTAAGATGGTTCAGTTTGAATTATATTTGTATCCTTTTTAACGGGTATTTGCAGATAGGCCACTACCAGGTATAAACATGGTAAGTGGACACAGGAGCACTTCATCTAGGTAGGAAACTAGCAGGGGTGCAACTTTGCGTGTTTTTGAGAGGGCAATCCCCCCCCGATGTTGGCTTTGCCTTTTCAATAATTTCTACTTTTAACATGGGACGCTATGTGATATGCCCCCAATCCATTTAGGCCTGGTCATTGTCTTCATGTATTGTACCGCCCCAATTATTTCAGGAAACCTAGCCATATGCAAGCTAGTAACACCAAATAACTCCTGCGGCCACTCAGGGGGTTGCAGTAGCTCGGTTGGTAGGGCGTTGAACTCTTGATCTTAAGATCGTAGGTTCGAATCCTACGGCAGGCGGGGTTACCGCATCCTGAACTAAGCGGCGCGAGAGTATGGCGACGCTATGTGACCTAGCAGTTGAATGCGTCGTAAAAGAACTCGAGGTTTGTGTTCTTGGGGTCACTTAACAAAATGCGCGGGGAAATATAGATTCATGTAATGTAAAACTAACACATACCTACATGTATATGACGCACATGTCAAGACATGCACACGCACACAAGCATACATGTTAAAGCACACACACAAGCACGCACACACACATACACGCATTCATATGCATGTACACAAATACCTTTACTTGGGAATGGTTTTGTTGCGGTTTGCTAGTTTCCGTTATACAAAGCAATACAATCACTTCTGATATACTTTGGCACTTCTGATATGATATAAATATCTTGCAATCTTTTTCTTTACAAGTTTATTTATCGGTAGCTTTATTTCTAGGATTCAGGAAACGATCAAACGAACGATCGTACGGGTCAAATCAGTACCCCCCCCCCACACACACACATTGCGAGGGTAGCAGTCTCTGAGCCTGCCTCTCGTTTACCCTTCCCCTATGTCGGAGACCACCATCGAAATAATTGAATATGTGATCATTTTCTGCTTTCAGATGGATCTGGCGCCACGCGTTGCGCTGCTGGCGTTGCTGACGCTGGCCCACGGCCACGGCTCGGTCGCCAAGCTGGTGGATTTGACTCACGGCTTCGACAACACCACCCATTTTTGGACATCCTCGTTTCGCTTCAATCTCACCGAGGAGTACAAGGGCTGGAAAGATGACTACTGGTGAGCTCGTGTGTGTGTGTGTGTGTGTGTGCTGAGTTTGAGCAGCCTGCCACCGTTAGATGATATAGGCTGTTTAGGTGTTTATAGATGAGTTGTTAGAAGTGGTTCGAACGGTGCCGTAGGGGGTGTAGAGTGGGGGTATGGTCGGGCCATCGCCATTTGTGAACATTGTAAGAGTAGACATATACACTGCTTTGGGCCTTTTTGTATGGTTAAATGCTTTTTTTTCTCCGGTTTTGGACTTTTATTTTGTTTTCGTCTTATTTTCTTTTGTTTTGTTTTCGTTTGTTTTTGCCGATGTCTTCTTCCTTTTTTAATATCCTTTCCACGTCATGGGTAGAGTAGAGAGAGACTAGATGAAGGGAGTTGTTAGGATGTTGTTCAGGTGTCGAGAGGTTTTGGCCCGGTGTGTGGTTTGTTTTTGGTAGAGGTGGTGTTTGGTTTGTTTGCTCGTGTTGTTGGTGCGTGGGTAGTGGAAGTGGTGTTGTCTGAACTGTTGTCGTCGTCTGAGTCTGTGAGTGTCTCGAATTGGAAGCACATATTTTTGCGTACTGCGTGCGGTGTTAGTGATGGTTCTGGCGCTGGTGATGGTTTGCGTGTTCCGCGATGTGGTACTGGGGTGGTCCTGTGTTGAGTGGGTGGGTGAGTAGTGTCGTGGTTTGTTTTGCTTTGGTGCTTGTGTGGTGTTTTGTGCTTTGGTTGCGGCCTGATTATGATTGCTGGGTCTGCCTGTGTTGCTTTGGTAGGTGGTGTAGTGGTATTATATGTTTGTGTTTGTGTGGATTGCGTGAACGTCCTGTGGTGTTGTGTGGGCTGCGTCGGCTGCTGGTCGTTGACCCACGAACTTGCCCGCGGCAGGGTCCAGCCCTCTAGGTGGACAAGACGGATAATTTCCTTCTCCCTTGTCCACAAAGGGCAGGCCCTGTCCCAGGTGTGGTCTTCGCCGAAACCGACGCAGCGTAGTGTGCTGCTGGTGCATGCAAGATACCTTTACTAGAAGGTAGATCGAAGTTTTCCTTCAAGCCCGCATGACGTCATCCGAAAGTTTTTTAGTATGGTATTAATATGGTTGCAGAATACTTTTCTCAAATCATACGCAATGGTTACTTTTATTTTGCTTCCTCTACAAGCAAATATATTTATCTTCCGCTGACTCAATTAATCTTGTCCTGTTCTTTCGAGTGAACATCTGTTCCGACACATATTTTTATCATGCATAGGCAAGGTTGGATTTGTGCATTGTAATCTTGCATGTTGAGAGGAATATCTTGTAGTCATCCAGTATGGATAATATTTTTTTTCAAACCTTATGCATCGTCACTCAATTTGCACCCCTTTCCGTGAATCTTGAACACTTTTACTTGATCACAGCAGCTCATTGTCAAACTTAGGAGGTAACTTAGGAGATCCAACCTCCAGATGAGAAAACAAGAAACAATTTTCTGGAGAGGATAGTGTTCTGGATTCCAAGAATCCAGGAGCAGCCTATTTTTTCCAAACATGTACCTAACTACCTACATTGACATACAACAGCTGTTGAAAACATAGCTCTTTCCAGGCCAGCTAGACCCAGGGCATGGTGCATTATTCCTTGATTAATTTTGCATGGATTATTGACGATACATGCATAATTGAGCATTTATGTACAATATGCATGTATCGTCATGTCACATGTATAATGCATGTATAATATATCACATATCTGCTTCAGGTGTCATGCCTTACTGTGCAGTACGAGAGCATAGAGGTGGCATTGGGTAGGCAACTTTAATAACGAAGAAATCTGGTTACACAATTTTTATCAGGATTCTGCCTTAGCAAAATCTCTTAGCATACCATAAAACATGTCTAAGTTCTCAAATATTGGGGAACCAAGAGTATGCTCCAAGCATTTCAAAGAAATTGATAAGAGAAGAAACCTAAAGAAAGAGCTGCTCAACCCTGCCTCTTTGCAGAGAAGCAAATGTCTCCTACCATCACCTATTCCCACCAGCCAAAACCCTGGGTAATCCTGAAACTTTTTGTATTATTGATGTTTACATCATTTGCAAGATTACTTTGTTGTGTTTTTCCTGCTTCGTTTGCATGTTGACATTGCTTTTCGTCCACCAAAGAAAAAGATGGAGAGGCCTGGTTAGATTATGTCCTATTATTTCAAGGTATTGATACTTTTCTCTGAGAAAATAGATTAGGCTAGCTAATTTTCTGCTAGGTTACCTCGCAATTTCTAAAGCTTTAAATAATTAGTTATTGTATATGAACCAATTGAAAGCCCTCCTTTTTGGTCTTATTTTGCTTTTCAACCAATTTGTGTGCTTGTTGGTACAAAATATGTTCTTTGTGCATCGAAATAACAATCACGATAAGACCCTCATGTCAAGCATTTACCACTAAGTTATAGCTACACAAAATTAGGGTCAAAGGTATGAGAAGTAGATGATTTGGGTCAGATCTGCTGACGGAAATGGTGCATTTACGAGCTACATTTGGGGGGAGAGAGGGATTTTTTTTAGGCGTGCCGGATCATAAAGGTCATTTGCGCCGCCTTTAGAGCGAGTACGTTACAGCACACTCGTCTGAACGAGGTGGCACTCGCCAGACTTCGCCTGGGACACACCAAATTGACACACGAATATATTTTTCATAGACCCCACCGCCTTCCACTTTGTAGCACACGTCACGTACGCCTTACTGTCACCTATATCTTACTTGACTGTCCAGCATATGCTCCTCACCGTCGCTATATCATCCAGTATTTCACCAAGATCCATTCACAACTTTCGCTTCGAGCTCTCCTTGGGAATGACCACCCGGCACTCCTCGAGTTACTCTTCCGCTTCCTACAGGACACCAAACTCTCCGAACTGATATAAAGCCTCCGTTGCAATTTCCTGATCCAAGCAAGCCTGATGTGAAGTTCAAAGTTATAACACACGCGCCACACTCCGTACTGGCTGTATGACTCCGCTCCACATCTCTTCCTCTCCGATGTCGCAAAACACATACATATAGGTTATCTCACACTAGGTAGACAGGATCCGATCCAATTTGGCTAATACGGACGGATTTCCTTTTAAATTGCGCTTGGTTTTTTACCTACGGGTTTTCCAAGCAGGTTGGTTTTCCCCCTTTTAGGGGTTTCCAAGCTTTAACTTAAAACATACACCTACACATACAAGGTCGGGCCTGAATCCCACGACTCGCTCTGGGTGACAGGCCTCCGCTTCGCCATCCAGGTCGCAGGTGGGCAGTGGAGCCTCTCCGTAGGCTGTGAAGCTGTCCACCCTCCAAATGTCCTTCCATTGTTATGAGTGTCTGTATGTATGTATGTCTGTACATGTACTTGTATGCCATGCGTGTATCGTCTCTCTACGCCATGTTTCTTGTTTGACGGCGTCTCTCCTTTCTTGACTAGTTGATATAACCGGATGTCACATAAGCCGGATTAACGTAATTCCTTCTTTAACGTAGCAATCTCTAGCAGATGGCACTTTGCCTCCGCTCAAGATTTAGGGGGAAAAAAATTTATGTCTATAAAGCGAACGTTTGTGATCAAGGTGCAGGCAAATGGACATTCACGTTAGGGAATTTTACGTTAGTTTGCGTGATATTTTAGGCGCTGAAGGCGAGGGTCTGGGTTGGGGACAGCTCCCTGATGTCTGAATGGTTTAGTTTTACTTTACTCCTCCACAAATTAATTTGTAGTTTGGGTGGGGGTTGGGGTGTTTTGAGAGTGGCGAGAAGTTGATTTTGCCAGGGTGCCGGCTTTGGCCTACTCCTATCGAAAAGCACCGAGGGATCTATACCGTGCGAACAAGGAGGTAATTGTTCACACCGCATATCACGCCGGCCGCCGCGTGTTAGTTGTTAGTAGCGGGTTAGTCTAAGCAGGCCATGCAGGGTTGTCAGTTGGGTTAGTACGGTGGTTTGCAATTCGGCTCTTCTACGTCCGCTGTACCCCTGGGTAGCCGTTTACGTTATGAGTTGCAAGGCAAATCGGTTCATCTACGTCCGATGAGCTACATTTTCTTTTTACAGAATGGACAAATAATGATATCAGGTGACAAATGTATCCATTAGATACATTTACATTTGAACAAGTTTTTTCTCTCCTATCTAGTGGGCTGTATATAAAATATTTTAACAGTTTGTACATTTCTTCTGTTCTACCATAAAACTTAGTCTGGAATACAAGCAGAATCCTTTTTGTTGACAAAATAGCATAGTTCTTGTCATAGGAACACATGTTCAACTATATTGACGAAAAGTATCAAGTCTTTTGGAATGGCATTATCTAGGTTTTGTTTAGGTGAATGGAGCACGATTGCTCGATGTCCTGACCGGTGTAATTTAAGTATATGGTTCAACCTTAGTATAAAGGAGAGGTTATCATGAGATAACAAGTGAGTGATACCTATATTTAGGTTGATTCTTTCCATCAACATTTATAGGATTTGTGTAAAATGCCGCCATACGCCACGGTCTTCACTGCGGAGTTGATGGCCATCAGCAAAACTCTTGCATACATCGAGGTTGACGATATTTTACATGCTATTTTGACTGATTCTCTGAGCAGTCTTGTGGCGTTGCGCAGTTTTAACCAGTTTTAACCGGTAGCGGGTCAGGCGTGCACGGTCCAGTTCGCGGACCGCCGATAGGTCATTCACATAATGACCAGATCAGGTCGCGAGTGGTGCCGTTGCTGTATCCGTTCCCGAAGCCGTCCCGTCGGCTCCTGCGACGTCATTTGCGCGAGGGGTATCTCAGCTGAGGCCACCATCAGTGGTAGCCTTACCCGCTGGCGTGTGTGTTCCCTTGCCGCCCCAATTCGGTACATAGGATCAAGTTCAAGCCGCGCTGTGACAGAGACGGTCACCACGTGTGCGCCGACCATTCGTACATGACGGCTGCGATGCGAGTGATGAATGAAAGCAGGCGAAGCTACAGGTGAAAGATTCTTATATTGTGAGTTCATGTTTGTTTTTTTCTCGCCAAACGCAGTTGGCGATCCACGCAGGCAATCGTGCTGCTGCCGTTGTTACTTGGTTATGTTATAAGTTCGCGATACATTCGTACTTGAAATACGTATGCGCAAATACACGTGAAAATCGTACTAAGAACATATTCGCACTCGATATATTCGTATTCGGTGAGTTTTATGAACCACGCTTGCAGGACGCAACATCTGCAGTTGGGTCGAAGATAACCGTTTTTATGCAATTTTCCAATTTGTGACTTGTATCCTCAATGACAGGTGCAGCCAGCTTCCTGCACACAGACATACCGAACAGATGTGGTCAGCCGGTATGGACAAACACCCCCTGCCACACCAATTATTTTCACAATTTTCCACCAATATATGCAGACTGCATATGCAGCCACAAGCCAAACGCGTGCATCCATTCATGTGTAGGCTTAACCGTAAGCATGCAAATAAAGGACATAATCATTTGTAATAATGTCTTGCGGCCCACTGGTGCGGATTGCTTTTGAACCTTTAATGCACCAGACAGGGGTGTCGATTTTTGAAAAAACATTGGGGGGGGGGCGAAGTGCCAACGCACTAGACCCCCCCCCCCCCCCCCCCAAAAAAAAACTCCTCGGTTTAGCCCACTATATTTTCAGATCTCAGAAATTCTGATTTTTATTCGACGATGTGTATGTTTATGTTTATTAAGCATCCTCACCAACGGGGAAAATCGTCCGATAACTGGTGAAGTCACATAATTAAAAGAGCAGTGTTCAGTACATGTCAACATAACAACTCTTGGTTGGTTATTGGTTCTACGACACGTCGACCGTTGTGTCATATAGCGTCGCCAATCTCTCACGCCGATTGGTCGCGGGCGAAGAGTAGCGACAGGTGAGACTCGAACTCACCAACATAACAACTCTGAGTAATAGCATGCGACTGCAGTGCCATATAGTGGGCTCGGATCTATCGTCACCGTCACCGTCACCGTCACTGTTACCCTCCTCCTCACTCCACACACCAACAACCACACACCGGCTTAAATAAAAATACTTCAGCGATCAGATGCAGGCTAAAACACACCGGCATTGATGAAGCATCAGAGCACAGCAGACCTGAACGGTGATGACGATGGGTGAAAGTATTTCCTTGGTGCCTAACGTTAGGGAGGGGAATTTCTCCCTTTAGCATGCCACTGCGGCTGCTCAACGTGTTTTTTCCGCAGATTGCACGATCGAGAGTAGAAAGGCCCTTCGGATAACTTTCTTTCGGGACCCATTCTTAATTTTCCGGTGCTGTGGTCGATTCGATGGAGTCTCCTTGTGGTTTTTGTGGTGAAGTCTATTTTTATAAGCCCCCTGCAGGCTATTTTTGGAACTCGGCACGATTCTTCTGGCTCTCGGTTCGTTTTTTCCGATGCCCAAACAGGTTTCTTTTCCGGCGTCCAACGAATTCTTATTTTGTGGATCTTTGACGCATTTTTTCCGTCCGCAAGGTGACATTCCGGGTATATATTGGTACTTGGGAAGCCAGCTGCAACTTGTGGGGCTCCGGCACGACGTTTTGGCCCCAGTGAGATTTTCAAGAGAAGCGGCGTGAATTTTTGTTGTCTAAGTGCGATTTTTTTGGGCCCCGTCGTCACTTGTTGGGATCCCTTGCGGTGGCTACGACACGTTTGTGGGGGCCCAACAAGTTTTGTGGGCTTTTGGAGCTATTGTTGAGATCCCAGATTGATTTTCCGTGTCCGGACTGTTTTTCATTTACCCGGCTTCATTTGTTGGGTGATCTCAACAAGACTTTTAGAGCCCCGGTGGGACCTGTCAGGCCTCTGGCGTGATTTTCAGGGGCCCGGCTGATAATTCTTAGTACCCCAGTCTCGGCGTGATTTTCAGGAGGCCCCGGCCCGACCGCTTGTGGCCCCCGTCGTGATTTTCTTGAATCCCGGCAGGACTTGTTTGCGGCCACAACGTGATTTTCAGGGGCCCAGGTGCAAACTTTTGAGGCCCCAGCGTCATTATCGGGGCCCCTGAAACGTGTCGTAGCCACCGCAAGGGATCCCAACAAGTGACGACGGGGCCCCAAAAGTGATGCGCTACGTTTGGGGCCCCCAAAGTGATTTTTCTGAGCACCGGTGCGATTTTTGGTGGACCGAGTGAAATTTTTAGGGAGCATAGCGCATTTTATTCCTAAGCTCGGCGGATTCTTGGGGGCCCGACAACCTATCAGGAGGGGGGGTGAGGAAACTGGCCACAATTCCCCTCCCCATTCGGTATGTCACTGTGCCATGCAATGATGCAACATAAAAATCCAAGAATAGTTCATCTGTATCATCACTCACATGTGATTTCAACTCCCCAGTTATCCAGACAGTTTGAGGAAAGTCAAACATCTGCTACATGGATCAGCAAGGATGGATTGTAAGGCAACATGGATACCATGGAATTCCGGTCACAGTAGTTATGCTGCAATACATACCTTCTTCAACAGACTGCTTTGGAGATGGATGAGTTCCTGAAGTTTGGTCAGGGTTGGAGTTGGAGGTGGATGGAGCAACACTGTGAAGGACATAACATATGGTTCAAGAGACTTGTTTCCATTAACAATTCAGGGGATGAAGTAACATTTTCATTGACTTCTATGGTTTTCATTGGCTTCATTGACTTCTATGGTGTCCTGAGTAAGTAGGACAATCGAGATGGGTTTCTGTTATATGCATTGTAGAAGCAATGTTATAATGTAGCTTTTATACCCCAGTGAAAATGATATGGATTCACTCACAAGTGAATTTGCAAACATACTGATATATCAGTTAACAACAATGCAGGGAGCTATGTGATCAACATAGTCTGTGCCCTAAAGCCCAAATAACTAAATAACAATGCAGGCAATCTGCTGCATAACAGTTTGACCATAAATTAGCCATGATATATGGCATCATACTTCCCATGCTATTTAGAATAGTGAGCTATATTTTGTGTACAAACATCAGGACATTAGAAATGTTAATTAACGTTACACACATCAGTTCCTAACAAGTGTCAGCAATACATTTCCTTCATGTGCTTTAAACATGATTCAAGAAAGCACCGTCATCGATTTTAAACTTGCAAAAAGAGTGGGCCGCCTGGGATTTTGAGTGCTATTTGAGTGAATTTGCTGTCTTGTTAGTGAACTGACCACTTATTGAGATATAAGTACTTTAACTACTGCCTGCTTCCTTCATGAAAATTTGTCATTTCCCAATACATCAGAAATCATCAGAATAACTTCTTGTCCACAAACCGGTGTATGCATTTCTATGAATTTCTCATATTTATTAACACAAATGATTTAGATCTGATCTGCAAATTTATAACTCAGAAAATGTTATCAGCACAGGATTCCATTCCTGAAAAAATAGTACTTTCAACATGTTATTGTTCTTTGTGAAGCAATAAGTGCAATGCTCTCATGCAGCATGCAGATGGAAGTTCATCACGTGCACCAGGTAGCACAAAAAGAGATATTATTGCAGTCTAAGGTAACCACAAGACAGGTTTTACACCCATTTTACCTCCAGGAATCATTCAAAGGAGCTAGGTTTTGCCTAGTTGCGTTAGGCTAGGCTTCTGTGGTAAGTTAGTAAATAAAAAAGTATTCAAAAACGGTTCAAGCTAGATTAGGTTATGTTAGACTTTTGAAGTTAAAAATGATTCAGATTTTTTTTTTTTTTGGGGAAATTGGGCATAAAAATAATCATTTCTTGCATGGAAGTCTAGGCTAGGTTAGGTTAGGTTATGTTACATGTTTTTTTTTATCTGAACACTATTTTTCATCCTATATTACTCAAATCCAAGCCCCCTTTGCCATGTTATTTTCCTGACAATTGAAAAGTGTGCATCTGCAGAGGAAATGAGCGCTTACATCATGTTCAGCACATTCACAAACACTGCATTAAAAAAAAGAAATTCAAAGAAGTCAGATAGTACCATGAGCTGAAAAATTACCCAAAAAGCCAGGTATTATCACAGTTTATGGTAACCACAGGACAAGTTTTACACACATTTTACCTCCATGAAGCATACAAAGGGGTTAGGTTTGTCAGGTTAGGTTAGGCTTTTGTTGTAAGTTATAAAAAGAATCATTTGTTGGTAAATAATTTTTGTTAATTATATTTCTACAAAAAAATAATAAACGGTTCAGGCTAGCTTAGGTTAGGTTTTTGAAGTTGAAAATATTTGAGAAAATGCCTCGAAAATTTAATTTAAAAACAATTAATTTCTTGTATGGGAAGTTGAACTATGTTAGGTAAGGTTATCATACATCTTCCACATTATTTGCATGCTATATTTCCTTACTCCACACCCTTTTTTTGGTGTTATTTTTTCCTCCCAATTGAAAGGCATGCATTTGCAGAAGAAAGGACATGAAATTTGTGCTTTTATGTGTTTTATTAATATTTTTTATTTAAATTTCCAATGCAATGTTTATGAATGTCACTAAGCTGATGGCACCACTCAGTTTCTGTGCAAATGCTTGTGGTTGTGAGCATGTTGTGAGCAAAATAACATTAAAAATGGGCTTGGAGTTAGTAACATAGCAATTAAAAGAAATACATTACAAATTCAACATAACCTAACGTAACCTAGCCTAACCTGACCTTGGAGAAAACAACTACAAAAACAAGATTGGAAAAATATATAGCAATTTATTTTCTTGAAATTTTGCAAATGAAAAAACCTAACCCAACCTAATCTAACCAGAATTATTGTGCTTTAAAGTGGTAACTAGGCAGGTTATTACACATTTGCCTCCATAAAGCAAACAAATGGGCTATGTTTGGTGATGTTAGATTAGTTTAAGTGTTTAAGTTCGACATTTTTTGGAAAAATTGTTCCAAAATTTGAAAGAAATAGATCTTTTTTCTTTAAAAGCAGCTTATGTTAGATTAAGTTAAGTTGGGTTACATTTTTTAATTGTAAAAAAAATACATTGCTTGAAATTTTTACAACTTGATGTTTTGGTTTTGTTTTTTTCCAAGGGGAGGTTAAGCTAGGTTAGGTTAGGTTATGTTGCATTTTTTAATTTAAAAAAAAATACTTTACCCTATGTCACCCAATTCAAAGCTTTTTGTTGGTGTTATTTTGCTCACAACCTGAAATGTAGGCATTTGTATAGAAAATGAGTGGTCCCATCATCTGAATCACATTCATAAACATTGCATTGAAATGATACATTCCACGAATTCATAAAACACCTTAAAACACAAAGTAACATACGTCCGTGAAGTTGGCAGGAGTTCGATATTCACATTCAGCAGAAATCGACGACCCCTTCGATTTCGCCCAAACTCGGTGAGACGGCAGTATCAAGGTCCCTTACCCACCATGCAGACGCATTTCACGGGGCATCGAATGGTTTAACCTCCAGAGGTCAGCATAGGTCAACAATCCGAAAATGCCCCAATGGCTACGTGATATAGCTCATTCGATCCGCAACGACACGCTGATTCCGAAACTGCTCTCATTTACTCCGTAGCACAAAAGGTTAATGAGTTATAACCAATTATGTAATTTCGTTTCTCACAGCATTGCTTACCACACATTCCCATGCATTTTTCACATTCCCATTCCGGGAATGTGTATGCAATACACATAGTCGTAACGCCAACAACGTGGGCAGTCCAACGGTGGCACTAGAATCATTGACGTCCGTCTAATTCCGGAGATATATCAAAATATGTTCCGATAACATCAGTTTTGGACCTAATGGTTAATTTCCCATAGGGTTTAGCATGGGACCCGGCGGGACTGGAAATCGCGACCCCTTCGATTTCTTTTAAAATCGCCACCAACGTATGCAATGCAAAAACACGTCGACAACTCACGTCGTTTCCCGGGGCATCGAAAGATGTCATCGCCAGAGGTCAACGAGTCCCAGTTCGACATTCGACTTTGACCTATAGGTGAGGATGGAGCATGTGACTGTCATAAGTTGGCATGCCCAAGTCGTGATGGAAGAAAGCAAATTAATAACGCTTCAAATCTAAGGGGAAATTTCAACGTTCCATGAGACATGTGACCTTGCCAGGTCAGAGGTCATGTCAGGTCAAGCCGTCCACATGATGGAAGGTGTACAAAAGCCACAAAGTTTTAACACCAAAACGTGAACAGTCCAACGGTGGCACTAGAATCATTGACGTCCGATTAATTCCGGTGTTATATCAAAATATGTTCCGATAAAATCAGTTTTGGACCTAATGGTTAATTTCCCATACGGTTTAGCATGGTACCCGGCGGAACTGAAAATCGAGACCCCTTCGATTTTTGTTTAAATCGCCACAAACGTATGCAAGAACAAAACACGTCGACAACTCACGCCGTTTCCCGGGGCATCGAAAGATGTGACCGCCAGAGGTCAACGAGTTTCAGTTTGATATTCGACTTTGACCTATATGTGAGGATGGAGCATGTGACTGTCATTAGTTGGCATGCCCAAGTCGTAATGGAAGAAAGAAAATTAATAACGCTTCAAATCTAAATAGAAATTTCAACGGTTCAAAGCCTTGTGCCTTGCCAGGTCGCAGGTCATGTCAGGTCAAGCCGTTCACATGATGGAAGGTGTACAAGAGACACAACGTTTTCACACCAAAAACTTGAACAGTCCAACGGTGGCACTAAAATCATTGACGTTCGATTAATTCCGGAGATATATCAAAATATGTTCCGATAAAATCAGTTTTGGACCTAATGGTTAATTTCCCGTATGGTTTAGCATGGGTCCCGGCGGGACTGGAAATCGCGACCCCTTTAATTGCTTTTAAAATCGCCACAAAGGTATGTAATGTAAAACACGTCGACAACTCACGCTGTTTCCCGGGGCATCGAAAGATGTGACCTCCAGAGGTCAACGAGTTCCAGCTCGATATTCGACTTTGACCTATATGTGATGATGGAGCATGTGACTGTCATTACTTGGCACGCTCCAGTCGTAATGGAAGAAAGCAAATTAATTACGCTTCAAATCTAAATAGAAAGTTCAACGGTCAAGGAGCCATGTGACCTTGTCAGGTCAGAGGTCATGTCAGGTCAAGCCGTTCACATGATGGAAGGTGTACAAGAGACACAAAGTGTTAACACCAAAAACGTGAACAGTCCAACGGTGGTACTAGAATCATTGACGTCTGATTAATTCCGGAGATATATCAAAATATGTTCCGATAAAATCAGTTTTGGACCTAATAGTTAATTTCCCATAGGGTGTAGCATGGGACCCGGCGGGACTGGAAATCCCGACCCCTTCGATTTTTGTTTAAATCGTTTAATTGTTTAAATTTGTTTAAACTTTCGATTTAGATTTGAAGCGTTATTAATTTGCTTTCTTCCATTACGACTTGAGCATGCCACGTAATGACAGTCACATGCTCCATCCTCACATTTAGGTCAATGCCGAATATAGAACTGGAACTCGCTGACCTCTGGAGGTCACATCTTTCGATGCCCCGCGAAACGGCGTAAGTTGTCGACGTGTTTTGTTCTTGCATACGTTTGTGGCGATTTAAACAAAAATCGAAGGGGTCGCGATTTCCAGTCACGCCGGGTCCCATGCTAAACCCTATAGGAAATTAACCATTAGGTCCAAAACTGATTT